>CM055273.1:45673413-46138846 GCA_029237695.1 Conchocele bisecta
ACAATTTTCGAAAATTGTAATTTTTTATCGCCAATTGTTTATTTTTATCCTATTGGTTATTCCTCTTTTTTTATTTTCCCCAGCGGAATCCCTGAAAAGTGTGCTTCCCATGTTGAAACATTAGTATTTTTCAGCAATTATCAGGAACCTCAGGATAAATCCTGAACATTCCCACCCTTGCAAGCTATGTAGATCATTATCAGGCTACAGGAATGCTCTATTTGATCAAGAGCTATATGTATACAGGTCACAAATCAGATAAGCCCCATTTTTCCAGTCACAGCCACATTTACCAGTACCCCTTGACATTTTATGTAACTACCAAAGCCGGGGGCCGTTTCACTAAGATTTGTACGACTAATATGTTTGTAAGTGCAAAATTATGATAGTCTGTAAATTTCACATTAACAATGTTTGCTTGTAAACAGTTATTGGATTTACATTTATTGAGCATAGCCTGTGCTCAATAAAAGTAAATCCATCAATTCAAATTTCCAGATGATCTTAAATTTGCACTTACAAACATTTTAGTTGTACGAAGTTTAATGAAATGCACCCTGATTTTGTCATAACTTTATGTACCTTGAACGGACTTCATGAGGCTCCACATTGAAGTATGGCCGTAAGAAATCTATGTTGGCATACACGGTCCACACGCTCTTGGCCTTCTGTGTCCCTGATTGCCACATCTGAAACAAGGTCCAGGGTTTTCAATATGCTCTGAAACTCAGGGGTCAAAATGGCTTAAATTTTAAGTGAGGAACACATACCGTTTATTTAACCAGTAGCCTATTTCACCAATATTGCAAAGTATACTTTTCCAGCAAAGTATACATTGAGGGAGAAATTTTAAATTTTATGATAAATTTATTAATTTTTATTATGCTGAATTTATTACATTATCACAGCCATTTTGGCTGTGATAATGTAATAAATTCAGTATAATAATTCTGCATACTTTTAATCATCAAATATATGTAACGGTTAGTTCTATATGACATAATGCATTTCGGGGAAAACAAATGATTACTCCCTCAAAGTATACTTTGCTAGATAAGTATACTTTGCAATGTTGATGAAATCGGCTACTGGTGAACTGATAATCGTGAAATAATGCACGCTCGACAAACAAGCGTAGCGAACCGAATATGTTTAGCGGTAAGACCATATCATGAGAGCAGTATTTCAAGATAATCAACTCACCTGCAGTGCTCCAGATAAGGAATTAGTAATTGAGTATTTTCACTCCATCACTTCTGAAGCAATTGGGTATTTCAAAATTTTAATTGGGTAAAATCAAATCACACTACTGTTTACACAACAACAGACAGCAATTATTGAATAGTTTGCTTCGAAATGAAAACATATCTTGGCATTTCATTAGAATTGTCTCCTTGGAGACAATTCTAATGAAATACCAAGATGTGTTTTCATGGAAAATAAGTAGGATTATTGTATTTAACAATAAGACAGTTTATTTTGATGAATTTTTTAATATGGTCCGAAATTGTGACAATTTTAATTAAGGGTTGAAAGTGCAAAGGTACGAGTATTGTTTGGGACGAATTGGGTGAGGCGCGAACTGACATAGTTGATCACGTGTCACCATGCAGCCTCTTTCTCAAATTTCTCAAAGGTAAACAAGTTGCTATATTTGTGGTCTGTTTATTGTTTTCTGCAGCATGATAAAGGTACCACAAAATTGTTATTGCTTTTTGATACTCGCTACTTCCGATTTCAATTGGGATTTTAGTAATTTTAATTGGGTATTTAAGCAAATACCCAGCTTATCAGGAGCTCTGCACCTGGTTAAATAAATATTTTCTTACATTTCATACATGATTCTTCACAGAAATAAAGCGAATCAAGAGTAAAATATGGCCAAGAGATTTGCGAATTAATTTATGGAGGCGGGCCGTAGTGACGGCGACTGTCTCGCGATTGAGAGGGTGTGTCCGAAAACATGACTTGATTGCTCAAAGGAAACACTTCATTGCGGCGTTACTGACGCCATTTCTCCATATATGGTAAGCACGAGAGTGGTGAAAACTGCTTCTGCTGAGTCGTGTAGTTCACCGCTATATTTCTGTAAAATACTGGTTGAAATTTCAGAAGACCACAGCAAATGATAGAGTAACGATAAACCCATCAAAATTAAAGGCTTTCTGGGTGTCTGGTTTAGAGAGGCTGTACTATATTTACCATCTGTGTGACATTTTCTTGTAAACTTTGTTTCATACTGTCAACGTAGGTTTTTTTCTCTGAATCAGCACCTGGAAAATAACATTGATACAGGTAATATTGATTAAATTATTGATTTGTTCAACTACAAGGGCTCCGCAAAACAATGAATCTCTCACTCTGTTATATGATCTAGAAATAATAAATTATTCAAGTGAATTAAAGGTACATGCCCACTCAGGATGCACAAAATCTTTATATCAGAGACATCATCTGAGACATTTTCTTGCAAAATAAACATTCATTCACCATTACCCCATGTATTGATTGGCATTATTATTCATTTTATATCAGACGTAAATTTCCACACCGATATCAGGGGCGATAACCAGGTTTCTTTAAAATGTTAACGGACATTACTATTTATTCTGTGTATTTATTTTTTGATGTGCAATGATCATATTTTGTAATCCGTCGAAAATATTACTTTTTCAGGTGACACATTTAATTAGTATAATTAAAAAATATCATGCCTCATTTGCATATGAAAATGGCCTGATACGACCGCGAATCACTATCAGTAAAATAAACATTACTATAGTCTGTTTCACGAAAGCTGCCCAAATTTTACGGCCATATAAACAATTCAAAAACAATATTTTTTTTCGATAGTATTAAATTGAAGGAAAATTTAAGAATGAACCTTCTTTTTATTTCGTGAAATTCGGTCAAATATTGGTTTTATTACGAAAAATTGATTTCTCTATGGGAATTTAACATGGGGGAAAAAGAGGTAAAGGAGTGTGGGATTAGTCAAAAAACGAAAAAATTTGGAAATTGACTCCGAAACCGGACTAGATAGCTTGGATATGATCTAACTAAGAAACCGATATCAGGGGCGATAACCAGGTTTCTTTAAAATGTTAACGGACATTACTATTTATTCTGTGTATTTATTTTTTGATGTGCAATGATCATATTTTGTAATCCGTCGAAAATATTACTTTTTCAGGTGACACATTTAATTAGTATAATTAAAAAATATCATGCCTCATTTGCATATGAAAATGGCCTGATACGACCGCGAATCACTATCAGTAAAATAAACATTACTATAGTCTGTTTCACGAAAGCTGCCCAAATTTTACGGCCATATAAACAATTCAAAAACAATATTTTTTTTCGATAGTATTAAATTGAAGGAAAATTTAAGAATGAACCTTCTTTTTATTTCGTGAAATTCGGTCAAATATTGGTTTTATTACGAAAAATTGATTTCTCTATGGGAATTTAACATGGGGGAAAAAGAGGTAAAGGAGTGTGGGATTAGTCAAAAAACGAAAAAATTTGGAAATTGACTCCGAAACCGGACTAGATAGCTTCGATATGATCTAACTAAGAAAACAAAAGTTAAATTTTAAAAATCGGTCCAGTATTTCTAAAATTCAAAAAAATTTCCCCATGTTAAATCCCCATAGACATCTTCACTCTGTGAAGATGTCTATGGGGATTTAACATGGGGAAATTTTGTTTTCGCAATAAAATCAATATTTGACCAAATTTCACGAAATAAAAAGAAGGCCCATTCTTAAGTTTTCCTTTAATTTAATATTATCAAAAGAAATCTTGTTTTTGAATTGTTTATATAGCCGTAAAATTTGGGCAGCTTTCGTGAAACAGACAGTAGATAAGTATATCTGTATAGTGTGCACTTGTAATTTTTAAACTTGTGGAATAGTGACGCATTTATACATTTATTTAATTCCTATTGTGTGCCTACTGATTGGGCATGTACCTTTAACAGTAAAGGAGTTGCAGTAATGCAAAGGTTAACAAAGATTTCAGAACATTTAATTGCTACAATGTACATCATTCAAGTGAAGTCATTTGAACAGGAGAACAGGGTCACACATGGGAGGACTATAAAATGAAAATATGCATGATGACAAATGAGCCTATGATGTTTCAAGGCAATGCGACTTACAGTAACAGTAATATTAGGTAGCTGAAAACGTTAACGCAAATCTCACCGTCGGACAGACAGATGAATAGATGGACAGGGTGATGACTATATGTACTCCAAATTTTTATTTGGGATACATAAAAAAAAATTATTTGAGAATTAGGGGAAAAATACTGGTATTGTGAGTGGGAATAACGGCCCCAAAAAATAACACTCTGCGGATGCTGCTGTTACCTGTTGGATCATAGCCAAGGTCATCATGACCTCCACTGTCCATAGACTCAAGGTCAATCACTGCAGACTGAAATAACAATGGGCAACAATCGGACAACACCATGGATATGTGGCTGTGACTGGATAAATTGGGCTTATCGGTTTTGCAACCAGTGTAGACCCAGATCAGCCTGTGCATCCGCAGTCTGATCAGGATCTGCAAATATTGCCGTTCAGTCAGTGAAACACCCATCATGCTTCTAACAAACAGTGTAGGTCCTTATCATGTCACAAGAGTATGATATTTGATCAGGGGCTACACTGACCATAAATATCATAAGCCCCATTTCTCCTGGTTTCAGAAAATACAATAAAGTTGTTTTTCTCTTTTTTTTGTTTCTTACATTTCAGTCCCAGTTTAGGCAAATATAATAAACATAAACATGATAAAAGTGAATTACACCACAGGATGTGATAAGTGGCCATAGTTTATATCATGTTTAGGTTTCCTTTAATATAGACATGCAGGGCTCCAGATAAGGAATTTGACATTGGGTACTGTTACTCCATACTTTTGAAATCAATTGGGTATTCTCAATTTTCAATTGGGTATTTTAAAAACGTTACCCCATCAATTTTTTTCAATTGGGTATTTCAATATGTTGATTACAATAACCGATTAGGAAACAAATCGTACTAATTTATGTATTAATGGTACTGTTTTGTTGTTCATATAATTAATTGAAGCAGTGTTATACTTACATGTGTATGGTAACACTGCTTCACTTACTTATAAGAACACCAAAATGATTAGTTCAAGTTTTCAATGATTCCAAGTGCATATAAGTAACTGTTACTAGAGTAATTGGGCTTATGGCATTTATGACCAGCGCAGTTCCGGATCTGCTAGCACACTTATAGTTATAAGTTATGTAACAAGCAGTATCTTGTATTCAAAACATCATGTGAATGTTATCTGAATGACAAACAGTGCATACGCTGATCAAGAATGCTTTGATTGGCAGATTGATCTTTGTAACATGCGATCCAGTTTGTTTTTGCTGACCATGTTCGACAGCAATTCATCAATAATGTCAATCACGATTAATTTGGGGTCTCCACACACCGAGCTCAACAAAATGACTGTCAGATGCCTTGTGCAATGGATTGAGATTCCACCTTTGCATCGGTCGTAAAATAAATAGAAATAAGGTTAACATTGGTGGTGGACTTTCGCAATTTTTTTCTTCCCGTTTGTTTGTTGTGGCTGCCATTTTGTTGCACCATGTGTCACCAATTTTCTACGAAAAAATTTGACATGATCCGATTGTGTTATTTATAGTGTCTATCGCTACTACGATTATATTAATTGGTGAATTCGGGCGCCGTTCAACTCGTCCTATTTTAACTTAGTTAATTCGACCGCCATTTTATTCAACGTGTGCGTTGGTCGAAATAGTAATAATGTTACCATTTTTTCATTTATTACTTATGATACTGTCCCACATGTAAAATATAAACCTGACACATTCAAAATAATAAAATGTCTGCTGTTCCCCGCCCTCCCCCAGAACCATTTGTTTTATCCGTGCGGATAGTCGTTTACGAATGTCTACGGACGTTTTTCGTTGCATCTCCTTCAGTAGACTCGGGGTCGCCGAAACAAGCAGTTTCACATCAATTTGAATTTAAGAAAATAGACTAGTAATGAGCCTGGATCTCGGGTTCACAATAGTGTCGTATCGCCGTTTTTTCCCCACAATTATTGATTTGAAAAGCAGTAATATTTTCCGTAAATGACGTGGATTGTGACACAAATTCAGAGGTAAAGGGGAATTCAATTCCGGCTCGCGCGAGCTCTGGAGTTTGTGTCAACTTTCGCCATAATTGATAGGCCCCGGCTTATCTTTTCTCTTAATCAATATGGGCAAAAACGGCCGATGCAAAAAGGGTGGAATTTCTAGATTTTGGATCATTAACTTGAACGGTACTCGAAACAACTGCCGTTTGGTGGGTTACTAGAGTTTCGTATCGAGTTGGACCCATTTTTTTCCCCGCTGACAGTCGGAATCGCTCCCGCTAAATCCTGGAGTTCAAATCGAATACACCCGAAGACTGGTTTCCAGCCGTTATTGGTGAAATACAGCGAGACATTGTCCGCAGCTAGAGCCGGGACCAGACTTTGTAAACATTGAATGGCCGACCGCACAGATCATTGGCGATGATTTTGTAGGATTGTGTACATGAACAAATCTAGCAGTACGCGACAAGACTGAAAATACATTTGACGAGTACGCTACAGGATAAAAAAGAATTGCGTACCGGACATTTTAATTGCTTTTTGGTACGCATTGTCTCTGATTTTAATTGGGTTTTTGAATTTTTTAATTACCTTATCTGGACCTCTGGGCATGAATGGCCTTTTTGTGGAATTTATCGGGGTATAAACTTCAGCCCTTCCAGCACAGTGGAAAAAAAATATAGGACTTTTTTCTAGCCAGCCGCGTTCCACCACAAATCATTTATTTATGCAAATAAGTCATTTACTTATTACATTAAAAAAGGGATTTTTGAAAAACAATTAAGAATAAATTGGCACACATCATGGTACTACATAAATTAATTTTGTTGAAATGATGTCAACATCACATTAATAAATACTTATGGATGTCCTTTAAATTGCATGATGAATTTAGTGCAACAAATTTAACAAAAAGCGTTCTATTTTAACCAAAGAAAAAGCAACCTTTTGCTTACCCAAAAAATATATAGGAATTATAGGAATTTTGCCCAAAATATAGGATATTATAGGACATTTTGAAAAAGTCTGAAAAATATAGGAAACTTGGAAAAGTCGCGGGAATACTGGACGAAGGCCGGAAGACCTCGTCCAGTATTCCCGCGACTTTTCCAAGTTTATATCCCCAATAAATTCCACAAAAAGGCCATTAATTCCTTATAATTCCAGCAATTGAAATAAATTCATCAAGAAAATGTGTTTATTTTCCGTTTTCTTAAGAATTATTTTAACTGCGCCTCACGGTTACAGAAAGTAGTTTGGCATGGGAGTTTACTGGGATATAAATTTTGGACAGAGACTTGCTACGGGCCAATCAAATGTTAGGGAATTGTGTAAATATTTTTGTGCTGGAATTATTGAAGAAATGATATTGATGACATGTGATCAATCAATGCTTGAGTGATTGGCTTCTACCGCTGTTAGCGGCCCTAAACAAACTTGGTCTGTACGCTCATTCGCTTCTTTAGCGGAACGACTCAATCACTTTTCTTGTTAATAAGCGGACCTGATGAAATAAAAAGTATGTAATCTGACACCGATATGTCAGTGTGACCTGTTGGAATGCCAGATTCTGTATTGCTTTTAGCTTAGCCTTCAGGCAGCTCATTTTAGCCTTAGGTCCGATGTGGATGGAGACCGAATTGCGAGTATTGAGAATACTTAGTTTGGAACTGTGGTGTACCAGTTTTAATGCACTGAGTTTTCAGAGTCAGTTAATTTACTGTCAACTGATTTGGTTATCTTCTGTTCCGGCTGAGAATAAGTAAATACAAGTATTTTATGGTTTACCTGATCCATCTACGTTGTTTCTTTTGTTGTTGTTGTTGATGATGTTGTATTGCCATGGTTTACTTAACGGCGCAAAGGAGGTTAACATGCGAAAAGGAATTGGTTCAGTACTAAACCAAGCAGCTAATCTGTCTAGTTTCCATTAATCTCAACTTAGAAAACTTGGTGATGTTGATATATAAGTCAGCGTACATACAATACAAATAAAATCGAGGTTCCCCGTAATTAGCCAGTACCCTTTATAGCGAACTGAACACAAACAGTAAACAGTATGGATAAACTGTCTTCTTCAAGTACAACACGTACACCGTGTGTGAGGCTCCAACCTACAACCGCTGGATTAGCGGTCCTACGAGCACATCACTTGGAGCTATATTGTCACATTACATGACACAAACATCCCCTATCACCAGCTTGAGCGAATACACATGTAAAAATGACATAATTAAATAACAAAATAGGAAAAATGTTCATAAATGTCGAAATGACCACCAAGTATCGGGAAAATAAACACCACTGGAAGAACCCACGGAGACTTTCTACAGCAACCACACTACACTGAACTTTGCTGATGTCTGCTTAAATTTACAAGACATTGTCAAAAGATCCATGATAATCATCGAACACGACTACCAGAAAAGATTGCAGTGCAAGTGCAGTTTTATTGTACTTGTTCATTTGTGTCAATTACTGTGTTATATTGCCACAGTCCATGGCGCAAACACGCAATGTAAAAAGAAGCGCACGATTAATACCAAATATAGGCAAAATATTGCATAACTGTCAAAATGATGGTTTTGCTGAACGGCCACCAATGATCGGTACAATAATAATATCGATCACTGGAAGGAGACATGGTGTGACTTTCTACGACCGCCACACTGCACTGACCTTCACTGATGTGATCTTAAAATTACCAAATATAGCGAAGAGATACATGATAATCGCTACCAGAAAACGTATCCATTCCAAGTACGGGTTTATTGCAGTTGTTCATTTGTGCCATGGACTATGCTGTGTCCCTTAGTATGGGTGGCTTCTGGTAATCTGATGTTGGAAATCGTCACAATGTCGACGCCGAAGCTTTACCTGCTTCATGTAGCGTTTGCCCACATTAGCACATTTCGAAGCTTAAGGTAAGTACATTGGGGCCATACATACCGTATCATTCTTCAAATATCTGCTTTTGATCAATATGAAGCAACGTTCGACATATATAACTATTGACAACAGATTTTGAATGCAGTGAATGGTTTTATGATGCATATGTGGAAAACCTATGCAAAACCATTAGTGACAGAACTTTATGAATTACCTCGTATCACGTTAATAAACCAAGTTCATGCGCTCCTCATATGTTTAACGACAGGAGTGGCTCTTCTTTGAATGTTAATCTGGAATACCATATAAATGCGGCGTATTCTAGGTTTGGTCTTATTGAGCTCTCGAATAGCAGTTGAAATGTTTCTTTGCTTAGGAACATATAAAGGTATTATTGATTAATCCTATCATCTGCTTGATTTTTCTTCACTTTATGTACAATGTGCGTCTTGAAATCGTTGTCAAATACTACTGATGGATATGGGAAAAATAGGATCACAACATGAAGGTGGAGTTCCCAAGAACACAACACATATTGTCGGAGAGCCACAAACCCACGATCCTTGGATCAGCTGCAGTCCGGCACCGCTTATCCATTGGACTAAGTACTGCGTTCCTCCTATTAGTATGATAATATATTTTAAAATAAATCAAACTGTCGTCTTTTCAGCTGGGTGTAATCATAGGACATACTGCTGCTAACCATTAGCTCTTCTGTAGCCTATTTCACCAACATTGCAAAGTATATTTATCTAGCAAAGTATACTTTGAGGGAGAAATTTTCAATCTAAGGATACATTTTTAATTTTTATTATACTAAATTTATTACATTATCACAGCCATTTAGGCTGTGATAATGTAATACATTCAGTATAATAATTCTGCATACTTTTAATCATCAAATAAATGCAGTCGTATAGTTCTATATGAAATAGTGCATTTCGGGAATAATAAATGATTACTCCCTTAAAGTATATATACTTTGCTAGATAATATATAAGTATACTTTGCAATTTTGATGAAATCGACTACTGGGTGTAAGTACGGTTTTATTGCACATGTTCATTTGTGTACTACGTATGAACCGGGGATGGGTAGGTGGATGCGTCCCAACCAAGTGTTAAGTGTGAGTGCGTTCGTTCGTGTTTTAGGATTAGATGATGTGTTTGTGGAGGAATCAGCGCATGGAATGCACCAAGCACAACAACAAGCTGTTAAAAACAGGCCGCGACCGCCCAACTGACTCTGTGCAAGCATGCTGGTCGTGAGGAAATCGTAAAACCCATTTTTTTATTTTTTTAGCCCAGGTATATACATGTTTAAATGGGATGTGTTGGAATAATGCTCTAGCTGGTTTTTGTTGCTGTAACGAGATTGAAGCGAAAAATAAGCGCATGAATTAAAAAACATACACCAATAACAACAACAATTGGCGCGGTTGTTATCGAGCGATTTTGTCAGCCGATCTGTTTTATCAGTGTTTACATCTTCCACGATTTCTGATGATACCTATATCAAAGTATACACACTGTAAGATGTTTGATATTTTAATATCAATAGGTGAGTTGGCCGTGCTGACGATACTAACATGTTAATGTCAATTAACAATTGGGACAACTCGCCCCTACAATAAGTCGTCCGACGAATTATGCTCGTCCCAGCCGACTGCGCCGTCATGAACGTCAGCGCACTGCAGATATTGCTATATTTTATTGCATGAAATGTAAAAAAGTGTTTTACCATTGTGTCACGGTACGGATCTAGTAACTCGGGAGAGAAAATGTGTATCTGTGCCCGGTTAGCTCAGTCGGTAGACATAGCCCTATGGCTTTCACTACCGTTACAGCCATAGACCTCACAGATACCTACTGTAGCGACTTGATTTCAAGATTTGAAATCTGTCGATTATTGTCTAAATACGCGTCTAATGGTGCTAAACCAGCAGTGCAAAGCCAGAAATTATATTAAATAGCCTGTATGAGTTACAATGGGTGACTTGCCTATCAAAATAAAGTGTTTATCACTCCTTTTGTCCGACTACATAAAGTGTACAACGTTTACACGCTACTGTCGCCATTTTGCCGAAAAATTTCCGGCAGAATAAATTAACTTCCGTAATTCATTTTTGTTTTTAGTCCGGCGGCCAAAGGCTGATTTTGGGGCTTAACTTCGTTTTGAATAACTTAAGTTTATTACTACTGATTTTGCCTATGTAGACTTTCTAGTTTTAGAATCCGAATGATGCAAATCTGTTACCCTTGAGCATTTGGAGAAATCTGCATAAATTCAAGATGGCTGCCACCAAGATATATTGTGCGATATAATTGCATCCCCAGGAGGAAATTAAACCATCTAAGAGAGTTTAATGAATGTATTAACGTGTTGACACAAACGGGCAACTTTAAAATTCAATTCCTTAACAGCATATAGAAAAAATCCAAGATGGCCGCCAAATGTGACTATTTTACATACTTTCACTAATTCGTCATATCAAAGAATATACGTTTTTTAATTATGTGTTTAAAACAATGAATGTGTGTTTTTTGTAACTTTGATGTGAAATTATATACTAATCTATATAACACAAGTCCAAGATGGCAGCCATATATGAATATATTACAATGTATTTGCAACCGTATCTTGAAATAAGAAACACTATATACTTGCAATCATATCAGAGCGAATTTGCATACCAATATTGTATTTAGGTATATAATTATTCCAATACATTGGGTATGTATTTGGACACATGTTTCAATCGCATTAGTCCAAGGTGACCACCAAATATCATATTACCTGATAACTAACTTGTGTAGTAAATAGCTTATGTAATTACACCTTGATATACACCATTAGACAGCATCGGCAATAACGTAAGTCTAATATGGCCGCCGGATATGAATATAGTACCTTATAATAGTAATACAATTATATTATAATATAAGATTTAAACTCGTGCATTCAGTTAGATATTTTGATATTGTTTTGTCTTGTCTTGCCATTCCATAGCAGCATTCATACTTCTATTGTTGGCAGGGAGATATATTGTACTTTACAATATACTTCAAGGACTTCCCAATTTGTAAAAACACCAGCTGTCGTTGTTTATATCATTGGCTCCAAAAACGCAAATGCTCAATGTGATTTACTGTGCAACATCGCATGAAATGGCTCCTCTAGATAGTATCATTAACAACTTGAGTGTCTGGATATAGCAATTGAACAAGTACAAATGGATGATACGTCTATATATTTCTGTCACAATCGGTGACTACGTACAATAACATAGTTTAGCCATCCAGTAGCTTATTCCAGTTTCTGGCTACCATTACGTTCTTTCAACCTACTTAGTACAACCACATAGCTGATAGTATTGGCCACATGTTTTCTTTCTGTGAAAGTAGTCAGTTTCCACAAAGCGGCTGTATGCACATGATGGTTGATGTACACCACTTTAATATCACTTATTACTTTGTAAGCTGCAAGTAATTTCTGTATATATGGCGGCCATCTTGGACTTTCGCTCTTCACAAATGTGTCTAGTTACTATCAATTTACTGTAAGCGTTTATCATGTCAATATATCCAAGATTAGTATACATGTTGTTTTCATATGGAGTGTACGTGGGAGCAGTCATATGCAAAATATCATGTTACGTTTGGCGGCCATGTTGGATTTTTACCATTTAACAGTGAATTGAAATTTAATGTTGATCACTTATCTCGATAAGTCAAGTAAATCCACTTTATGCTGTTAATGTATGCTAATACCTCATGTGGAAACAACTATATATCACACACTATAAATGTTTGGCAGCCATTTTGGATTTATGCAAATTTCTCAAAATGATCAAAGATGACATAGTGTCATCAGTCGAATTCTTGATGTTGATGATCTGCGCAATCAAAATCGCCAATAATTTTTTTTATTTTATTCCAAATAAAGTTAAGCTCCAGCATGGAACGTGCCATACACTTGGCTGCCAGACTATCTGACATCTGAGCGGGAAACCCCCACATACGTCAATCGATTTCATTGGTCGGTTACTTTGCAGATTTCCGATATTGTACCTCGGAAAAAAAATGGCGACGGTGATAAACTGAACGTGTTATGCACGCTGTTTTACAAAGAAAATCTTGAGAAATAACTAGTAAGGAAAGTAGTTGCATATAAATTATGAATGAAATTTATGGTGTATTAATATTATTTAAACGTATTGTCAGATGATTTCGGTATCGTACAGTTCACGAAGTGTCAAAATTATGCGCGTATTCGTATCGAGTATTCGAGTTTAGATTTCGCTATGTGACCCAATGGGATGGAAGCCAGTCTCTATAGCAAAGAAAATAATAAATGAAAAATGTCAGATAATGAAAAATAGAAGTTAAACATGATATAGAGACATGACATGTTAGTCTAGCTCAGTCGGTAGAGCGACCGCCTTGTAAGCGGGAGGTGCCGGGTTCGACTCCCGGGTCAGGTGCATATTTTTCTCTTCCTGTTACATTTGGCGCCCAATAAGGGACCGTGACTGACGTATACTCCGAGATTGTCCCACAGATAATCACTATAATCCCAAAAAATGTGTAATTCAAGGACGAATTTCAATTTGGCGGGGGAGTATGTCACGGTACGGATCTAGTAACTCAGGAGAGAAGATATGTATCTGTGCCCGGTTAGCTCAGTCGGTAGAGCAACCGCCTTGTAAGCGGGAGGTGCCGGGTTCGAGTCCTGAGTCGGGTGCATATTTTCTCTTCCTGTTACAATTGTCTGTGGTGTACCAATCTAGTGCAACCTATTGCCTATAAAAACATTATGGTTTTGGGGTAACCTCTTGAAGTCTTCTCTATCTTTGCTATCTTTTGTCTGCATTGTTTGATGACAATGATTGGGAGGGGTTGGTGGCGTATAAACCTAAATATAAACTGAAAATAATATTCCTGGTCCTGAAATTACATGTATGTAACTGGAAAAATGGCATCTGCACAGTGCTCAGCATCATCAGGATCTGCACTGTTCGCCATACCATCAATAAAACACCCGTCATGCTTCTAACACGCAATACAGATCGCTATCAGGCTACAAAAGTGTGCTATTTGATCAGGAGCTACACTGATCACAAATCGCATAAGCCCCATTTCCCAAGTCCCAGCCACACATATTTTGTAATTGAAACTGCAACATTCAAAGCCGTGACATGTCTAGGTAATTCTTGTGATCATGTGTGTATCACACACCAGGCGGACATGTCCAAACGGAAGCATCTAATTGTAATCTATATTCTGTTTGTGACTTTCAATGTAAGCCCAGTATCATCATTTAGGTGACCTTTACCTTCTTGTCAATAATTTTGGCCTTTCGTCCAAATGTTGAACAGCTCCTGGTCCATATGTCGGGTTATTACTGAACTTCATCAATAGTTTCCTCACATTGTTACGTTGACCTTGACATTTGTGGTTGAGACACTCACCAGCAATCACCTTGTTTTTTTTATTAAGTTAAAAGGACAATAACATACGAAGACGTCTCCCTCCAATCACCAGGATTATGGGATTTGTGTTACATGTACATGTAGCTCCTGATCAAATAGAACACTCCTGTAGCCTGAATATGATCGATATTCCTTGTTAGAAGAAAGGCAGGTGTTTCAATGCTGTACATGTAATGGCGAACAGTGCAGAACATGATCATACTCTTGCGGATGTACATGCTGATCTGGATCTCCACTGGTCGCAAAACCCATAAGGCCCATTTCTGCAGTCACAGCCACATTTGAAATTTGTATTGAACAGAGCTCCAGTTAAGGTGCGTAATTTGACCAACTTGTGGTGAAAGTTTGTTATTTCTTCATCAAAAATGGCAAGTTGGGAGTCCTTTAGTCTCAATGAGACGATTCTAAAGCACTCCCAACTTGCCATTTTTGATGGAGAAATAAGAAAGTTACCTCCAAATTACGCACCTTAACTGGAGCTCTGTTGAACTTTCAGATTGATGTCACAGATGTAACGTAAGACCATGGTGCCATTTACGAGATGGCTTCAGCAGCAAGTAACATCATTGTTATCAGTGAGAACTCGGACGTGGAGACAATAGTATGTTTTAGGCTTTATATGCCCGCTTTGTAAAACGGAGACCAGTAGCCTATTTCATCAACATTGCAAAGTATACTTTTCTAGCAAAGTATACCTTGAGGGAGTAATCATTTATTTTTCCTGAAATGCATTATTTCATATTATATAGAACTAACAAATGCATATATTTCATGATTAAAAGTATATGCAGAATTATTATACTGAACAAATTGGCTGTGATAATGTAATAAATTCAGTATAATAAAAATTAATAAATTTATCCTAAAATTGAAAATTTCTCCCTTAAAGTATACTTTGCTGGAAATGTTAGTGTAACAGGCTACAGAGCTGCAGTTAAGTTTTCTATCTAAAGAGTTTTATTATACTATTATACCTACAGATTTCAAATTCACTGCGTATTTTAAGAGTTTTATACCTACAGATTTCAAATTCAATGCGTATTTTAATTTTACAAATGTAAAGAAATAACACAAATTTAAAAATTCACTTGTTTGAGCTGCAAACAACTGGGTTTGGCTTTCAGGTACATTTTTGGCTTTCTTGTTACTTGAGACGACCCACTATAAGCGTAGTAAGATTAGTACTGATCCTATTACTTTGAGTGAGTGGGCTAAGTGACTGGTGTGGTGAGTACCTGGCACAAGGTCAGGTTATTCTAATTTCAGGTCTGAATTATATTTTTTCTGTAAATATTCAGTTCTGGTTTGGGGATTATCCCCCCCCCCCATCACAACGGGTGAAATATGGGAATTGACTATATTAACCCGGCCTAAAATGGCCTTAGCTGTTGACAGGCCATTAAACATCATTAAATAAATTAATAAAAATGAGACGTACATTGTATTATGGTAAACCACTGTCCATTTGTCTATCTCACACTGGTGCCAAGTGCCACTGTATGTCAAATATTATGTTGCAAAACTTGTCGGTGACACTATATAGCCACAGTAAAATAGTGACCCCGACTGGACAAGAATAACCAAATTTGTATATAGCATAGTCAAAGAGAGCACCAACCAGAAAAGAATTGCAACATAATGTTGACCTGGTGACAGTGGTCTGTCAGCGTTATTCGCAGGTTAAGGTTTTTATGCCCCACCACGATAGTGGAGGGGGCATTTAGTGTTACCGTTGTCCGTCTGTCCCGTCTGTCACAAGGTTAACGTTGTTGTAAGAGCTTGTGTCTGCAATAGTATTAGAGGCCTACAACCACCATACTTGCAATTTATATTTTTTATTATACCCCCACAAACAAAGTTTATAGGAGTCAGCTTATCGGTCGATCTGTCGGTCGGTCGGGCTGTCGGTCTGTTGGAAATTCTCTTCCGCTCTATATCTTCTACACCCATGCATGGATTATCAAATGGCTTGGCACAAATGTTTCTCATGATGAGAAGGTGTGTCGCGATCAATAACCACGCACCTACGTCCAAGGTTAAGGTCACAGTTGAAGGTCAAAGGTCAAACCTATTGAAATTCCCTTCCGCTCTATATCTTCTACACCGATGCATGGATTATCAAATGGCTTGGCACAAATGTTTCTCATGATGAGAAGGTGTGTCGCGATCAATAACCACACACCTACGTCCCAGGTCAAGGTCACAGTTGAAGGTCAAAGGTCAAACCTATTGAAATTCCCTTCCGCTCTATATCTTCTACACCGATGCATGGATTATCCAATGGCTTGGCACAAATGTTTCTCATGATGAGAAGGTGTGTCGCGATCAATAACCATGCACCTACGTCCAAGGTTAAGGTCACAGTTGAAGGTCAAAGGTCAAACCTATTGAAATTCCCTTCCGCTCTATATCTTCTACACCGATGCATGGATTATCAAATGCCTTGGCACAAATGTTTCTCAGGATGAGAAGGTGTGTCGCGATCAATAACCACGCGCCTGCGTCCAAGGTCAAGGTCACAGTTGAAGGTCAAAGGTCAAACCTATTGCAGGCGGCAGACAGATAAACTGCATAGTTTGTGTACACAACTCCTCTGAAACGGTTCAGTGGATTGATCTGAAACTATACACACTTTTTATGCCGAACAAATATTTTTTTTACTAAAATATCATCCTTTTAACTTAGCCATTTTTTCTATTTTTATTAAATTGATTCATTGCGTTCTTGACACTCTTGGCACAGAGTTTTTAATCAAAATCATATTAATCCATTACTCGTGTAAGATCCTCTATAACTGATGAATGAATTTTCAAATGTTTTCAGATTATCTCATTTTCATTGACCACGTACGCAGGTAAAAGGTCAATGTCACATATCTCTAAGGCCAGCATTAAATAATGATCATGACATTTTTATTCAAACCTATAAAACTCTTCTAATGTTAAGCTATTTGTAAGTCCAACTCTTTGTGGGGGTATTATGATCACTCCTGTGATAGTTCTAGTTTGATATTGGGCAATGGATTATCTCCCCCCCCCCCCCCCCACTTTAGACTTATAATTTTACAATTTTGCCTTGTTTGCTATATCAAAACTGTATGTGGGGCACATTTTCTAGTTTATCAAGCTTCTATTCTCAATAGTAACAATACTGTTAGGTCTGCAGCTAATATACCTGTCTAGCTCTTGATCAAATTTAGCTTGATAATGATCTATATTTCTTGTTAGAAACATGACATGTGTTATAAAGATGGAATGGCGAACAGTGCAGATCCTGATCAGCCTATGCATCTGCACAGGTTGATCAGGTTCTACACTGGTTGCAAAACTTGTAAGCCCCAATTTGTCTGTCACAGCCACATATAAGACTGGTTATATTATTGTAGAGCGATAGTGATGAGGAGGTGACAGATGGAGATGCTGGCCACATGGTCTTCTTGCCAGACATTGTTGGTCAGGCGGTCATTGCAGCAGAAACACCACCCGTTATCGGTCAGTCGGTCATTGCGGTTGGTCAGTCGGTCATTGCAGAAACTCCGCCTGTTGTTGGTCATTCGGCGAGTGGTGGTGAGTATACGGTGGTACATACTTTAAAATGGGCAACCAGTGAACAGACGAGGGTTGTTCAAAAAGTTCTGATACTGAGGCTGTAACTTTTGCATTTGTTGCATTATCATCATGATTTCTTGCATTTATTTGAATACAGGTGTGTGGAAGATGTTCCATAAGTTCCATAGGTTCCATAAGTTTCACGAAAAAACAGACAATAGACATGTGAAATATCGTTACTATAGCAACCGCACTTTGTGTGGTCTGACAGGCAATAATCTCTGACAGTATATCAGTGGACAAATACTGGTGACAGAGTGGCTTTGCCAATCGACAATAGTTGCTACTAATCCAGATTTAGAGCTGTGTTGAACACCAAGCTCAGTATATGAGTGGAAAAATACTAGTGATAGAGTGGCTTTGCCAATCGACAATGTGTTCAACACCCTGTTCATCTGGCTGAGTTTGGAACAAGAAATAGACCGGTAGTATACTCCCATACACTGCGCATGCGCCGAATCCCGCCACCAGGGACTAGCGATATAGGCATGGTCATTGTGTGTTACTGGCTCATACCACAGTAGATGTACAAAGAGAATTTCAAGTTTTTATTTGATTCCCAGCTCATGGATTATCTCTCTGTTTTGGACATTGAAATTTTGGAAAATTGGGTATATTGTGATGGCGCTCTGTTGACATTTCTCTAGTTATATACACCTTTAATGTCATCTTAAAGAGGCTATTCCAAAGCAAAATCGGCTGTATGTTTCACGGAAACCTGCCCTAATTTTACGGCTAAACAAACAATGCAAACGCAATATTTTTGAAAATATTAAATTTTATCAAAATTTACGAATGGTCCTTCTTTTTGTTTCGTAAAATTTGGTCAAATATTGATTTGTATGGGAATTTAACATGGGGGAAACATGGGCAGGTTTCGTGAAACAGACAGTCGTCCAAAATTTCATTTGCCATTTAAGATAATCCCGGTCAACAGTCCCTGGTTCCTGTGTTTCCTGTCTCAATCGAATCACCAGCGCACTTCAGGAGTCCTAAACGGCGGAGAGTCGTATCGCCATTGAAGCGCCCTCTGGTGACAGAGGCTGAGGCGGAGGGGGAAGACAGCGAGGTACGAAAAATTACGTTTCATTGGACGAACAGTGTCACATGACGTTACCGAATAAGTGTAAAGATGCAGTGTAAATTGTCCGGCAGCCGGGAGCTTAACCTTGCTTTGAATAACATTATGTTTTTAATGGCAATTTTGCTAATAGCAGACCATCCACAAAAAGAATTTGGTTTTGAGAAATTTGCATAAATCCAAAATGGCCGCCAAATGGTTTTAGTAATTTCCATTAACCTCCGAAGGGAAGCACATTTAATACACATTGTTTTAAAGTAACTCTTTTTATTAATTTTTTTACCACATTGTCTTTATCAAAATAGTGTGAAACTGTATTGGCAGTCCTATGGTACATAGGACTGCCAATACGGTTTCACACTACACTGCAGCTCCATTATAACGCAGTCGCGTATAGCGCGATCTCCATTATAACGCGGGTCTCTCGTGGATCCCAATTTCTTTTTTAAAAATCGAGAGAAAAAAAAAAATAAAAACGTCGAACGTTGTAGTCATCGTGTAATTAGTTGATTTGAGATTTCTGTAAGTTTATTCAAACAACGAAGTTCAAAGTCCATGAAAGGATTATTATTAGTATGTTAGAAAATGTAATACCTTTAATCAGGTAATCATGTTAATAGGCATATTTATTAATCAATTCAATTACCTTAATCCCAATTGACATGTATTCGCGAAGTAATGGTCGTATCAAAGGAGCATGCCGACCAATGTAACGCCTGATCAGAAGCTACACTGGTCACAAATCCCATGAGCACCATTTCTCCAGTCACGTAAATGTACCGCTTTTTGTCACCAAGTAATGTCAATGTCGCTAATAAATGGTTGCATGTTCGGCCTTTATTTTTCTTTACTCCCAGGTGTGATATGTAGCGTTCTATAAATAGACTGGTGTTTCAGCATTATCTGGGTATGGATCACGTGGTCTATTGTTTACACTGCAGCCCAAGGCAATCTCGCTTAAATCGTACATTTCATTGATCAATATGACTTGCAGCGTAAACAATAGATCACGTGACCCCACATCCTGAGATTATGCACGTATCAACCGCATGAATAGGCAGGACACGTGACCATAGGCATTATTTATTATCAATTAATCCGTTTAAGCGTCTGTTGATCGCGAGTAGTATACATTGTAATAAGCGTCTGTCTATCGCGAGCACTATACAACGTACAGTAGAACTTCGATCGCTCGAACCGGCAACGGAATCGAGTTTGAGTTCGAGCGATGCATAGTTCGAGGGAATGAAGTTTCAAAAATGTACTGTCACATTCAGTCAATAAAATCACTTATGTGAATATATGAGATGACCGATGTGACATGCCATTGTATATGCATTACATTTGGAGGGAGAAATGAAAAATAACAAATACAATTGTAAAGTTGCTGTTTTATTCAATATTTACATGTAATTATACGTCAAATAAACCGCTATGTTCCGCTTTGTGTCTATACATAATACTGGTATTCCCAGTGTCTAAAAATAGCACATAGCACAGTGGTTGGAATAAATATACAAACGGAAAATATAAACGAAACAATGTCAGTATACAATTATAAACACTATAAATTAACACAGATACTAGTGTACTCTGAGACATAATTGTCATAGAATGACGATTGCTCGAATTCGTCTCGTTTTATTCACAAACTAAGCACGCATTATTCACTCAATAGACATAGAAATGTGTCAATAGTCGCTCAACAGCCAATTAATTCATTACATAAAATGAATTTTGTTCAAATCACTTAATTAGCGTGGACATCATAACGCCCGTAATTCACGCCGCTATTGTTTGCGATTCGTGATTTAATGTCATCCCGCGTCAAGGGAAACTACTCAACGCGACCGCCCGCAATGGTGGAATTCGCACCTCGTTAGACAAACAGCTGATCACAGACTTACCTGTTCGAGTTATTAGCGGTAATTACCACTGTTTGACCGTCCACGGGACTAATCCACAGGTTCGACTGTTCGAGTAATTCATAGTTCGAGTTTAAGGTGTTTTATTACATGAATTATATAGGAAATTTGCCGGGACTGTCGAACCAGTTCGAGTTTTCCATGGTGTTCGAGCCAGACCTGTTCTAGTTATCGAAGTTCTACTGTAGTATGATTTTATAAATAACTGACATGTTTAATACATTAATACATACAAGTTTGCATGTCATAGGCATTATTAATAATTACTTTAACTTCTGTTCAAACGACATGATTGTATATGGGTCCGTTGCTAATGGAATTCCCGCAATAGTTGGTAACCGAAATGCGAATGATACCAGTAACCCGTGCAGTAGCAGTACCCGTGCATGTCCCGAAATTTTATAACGCGGTCGGATTCGATCGCGGTTTGAAATCTTGGACCCCGACCACCGCGTTATAATGGAGCTGCAGTGTATTTTGATAAAGACCATGTGGTCGAAGTGGCTTTAAAACAAATGGTTATAGTTTGCCTAAAAGTTGCATCCACATGAAGTAATTTCAGAGTGTAATCTGGAGTTCCCTCTGTCTGGCTGTCTATCGCCAAATTCTTTAATGGCGATTTTCTTATGCCTGTGGCCAAATATGCCTGAGTCCAGTATACCACGGGGGCATATCCATGTTTTCCAAACATAATGTATAGTTCAGGGATGGGTTGTGGTCTAGTGGTTAGAGCACTGAACTTCAATATCCGACCTTGTGGGTTGAATACCAGAGCTCCAGATAAGGTGCGTATTGGCATATTTTACGCAATTATTTTAGCTGAATACGCATTGATTATGAAAAGTGGGAGTACAAAATAGGCACAGCAATGTGAAAATACGCATTGATTTTCAAATTGAGTAGTGAAAATAATGTCATAAATTTGAAAATTCACTTTAGTTGAGCTGCAAAAAGCAAATGCAGCTCAAATAAGTGAATGTTTAAATTTGTTATATTTTCTATCATTTGTTCCCTATTTAGTAATGAAGAAAATTAATAATTAATTTGTAAAAGTAAAATACGCAATGATTTTGAAATCAGGGGGTATAGTACACTTTAGACACAAAGCTTATCTGGGGCTCTGCAATACCTGACCTAGGCATGAAACATACGTTCATATATAGTATGGCCATCCCATTCGTCATTCGGATGAGACTTGAAACCGAGGTCCCATCTCTATACCACCTTATCTGTTGCTGGGACTTTAACCCTTAGACGCTACACACAACAATTGTCGTCTGTTATTGCTTTTATATCTTGCCTTATTTCTCAATAAAAACATGGTTTGACAGCACTTCAGAATCATTTCCAATGGAAATGATTTTGAAGTGCTGTCAAAGCATATTGTAAATTATTCTAATGGGCTGTCAAAGCATGTTTTTGATGATAAAAATGGAAAATAAAACATAAACAAAAAATTAAGATAGCGGTATAAGGGTTAAAGGTTAAATACTTTCACTTTTTACGTTTGCAGTGCTGCCCTATATGCTTCGAAGGATGGACGACGTCCGGAAACCACCGGCTCTGTGCCCTGCGCTGTGGCCACTTGTTTGGACAGAGGTGGGTGCCGATTCTCACGTGTGACTATGACTGATGACAGAGCTTCAGATAAACTGTGTATTTGCTTAAATATCCAATTAAAATTGTCAAAAACCCAATTGAAATCAAAAGTAGTGAGTATCAAAAAGCAATAATAATTGTGTGGTACAGTGCGACCTCGTTAGTACACGCTTCACTATAACACGATTTCGGTTAGTACACGGTTGTGCCTTGGCTCCCGAATTTTTTTCCTATTTGTATATCAAAATCGTGTTAAATTTGTAACACGACTATTGTCAGAAATCGTGTTAAATTTGCGATTCCAAATTAGACCCAAAATGGACGATTTATTTTTATGGACGCATAGCCTCCTTTTATCTCACCGATGTGAATGTGCAGCTGATCACGTTTGCACATTTCGTAAATTAATCCTAGCAAACTGGGAATAAGATCAGTAAGACCAGTAACAAAGCAGTGCTAATTGTTATGTGCTCGATTTCATTTTTCCGGCATGCGTTCGTGCTCACCATTGGTGGAATATTAATTAGGTGTAAAGGCTGACCAATCGGAGATCGCGTATCAGTCGCGCAGATTAACTCGACCCAGATTAACTAAATTGTTACAGCACTGCCCACGCCCCCGGCGCATGTACAC
This sequence comes from Conchocele bisecta, assembly GCA_029237695.1. Taxonomy (NCBI): domain Eukaryota; kingdom Metazoa; phylum Mollusca; class Bivalvia; order Lucinida; family Thyasiridae; genus Conchocele; species Conchocele bisecta. Next base: position 45,696,798 of record CM055273.1, read on the forward strand.
AAATGTGTACGTGACAACTGGCCTTTTTTCGCTACGTCATAATTGAGCCAGTGCATGAGATAATCAACTTTATTATATAACTGAGATTTTCGCCGAGAATTATTTGACTTTTTTCTGCAAATATATCGGAAAGTTGATAACATTTTCGGAGCAAATGCGTAATAATTACTAATTTAATATTTGTCAACATTCGATATCGTTTACAGAAAATGTACACTATTATCAGATTCATCTTCGTCGAAAATCTCGCGTGATAAGCCTGATTACCTCATGAACTGGCACAATATTATAACACGTCTGGCAAAACATGTCCATACAGGTCTGTACTCAAACCCACAGGTGGAATAGTCGGACGTGTGACACAAAGAAAATGACCATTACAAAAATATCCATTACCCCACCCACTTGATCTCGTTCTATTATTAACGTCATGTACAGTACGATACCAGGTGGGTGGGATAATGGGATTTTTTTAATAGGTATTTATTTTGGTGTCATAGGTCCGAGTCTTCCACCTGTGCTCACCATATGAGTAAACAATGATTGCAACGCACGAGCTTGTCCGTGATGTTGCAGCTGATGGAACAGGATATCGGTCATTGCGTCATCATTACTACACTTTTTCTACACGCGTTTACAATAATGGATTGCACGGACCTGCGTAGATCTACATTCTACATGAACATGATGAATAAATAAAACATGACGTTAACAATTCTTGGATTCAATATATTTATTACATGCGAAGATAACAGTGAAAACTTATGGCATATTATAGGCATTGGCGACGTCGTTCATTCGCAGTCACAGTGTACAGTATACATGTATTTTTTGTTGACATTATGGTGCGTCTTGGGCGAGAACGGATATAGCACGGTTCGGATAAGCAACACGGAGGGTTGTATGTCGCCGGACTTCCGTGTACTAACGGGGTCGCACTGTACCTTTATCATGCTGCAGAAAACAATTTTCAAAGCATATTTTTCTTATTTTCCATGAAAACACATCTTGGTATTTCATTAATGAAATTCCAAGACATGTTTTCACATTGAAGCAAACTATTCAATAATTGCTGTCTGTTGATGTGTAAACAGTAGTGTGATTATTTACCCAATTAATGTTTTGAAATACCCAATTGCTTCAGAAATGATGGAGTGACAATACTCAATTACTAATGCCTTATCTGGAGCCCTGCTGATGAAGTGGGGCTTATTGGTTTATGAGTTAACCCTTCCAACACGACGGACCTCTATCATAGTGTTTTCAAACTAGTATCCTGTTTGCAAACTGTAAATCCAGATGAGCCGGCTCGTAACGAATACCCTAAAAACAATACCCCCTTTCTGATAATTGGAATAGATAAATAGCATGTGAATGTCCTTTATATTTACTTAGGGTGAAAGGGTTTAGCTCGTGATTAGCTGTCTCATCAGTATCTTCATTTTTTGCAAGTCAATTTTTAGAACAAAAATACCCCCCTTTTCATAAATGGACTAATCTGAAAATCATTTTGTGACGATTGGGATTGGTTAGAAAATGAACATACCAAAATCAATTCCAGTTATTTAGGGGTGAAAAGGTTAAGGCCTTTAGCAGCAAATTATTTTGCTTACAACAGCTAAGTCGCGTCCATTTTCAGAAAATGTATGTAAAACACAACCAATTACTTCATTGTTTCGGCCTAGCTTAGGCTGAAACAATGAAGTAGTAGGGTGCGTTTGAAGCCAAAACATCGGTGTTGTGGGTTTGTGACGAATGAAGCATATAGCATATGATATAGCGAATACCAAGCTAGTGTCTTGTGATATCAAGTTCATCAGGCAAGGCTATGAATTCTTGATATCAAAAGACACTAGCATGGTATTCTATTTATCAGGTAACGTTTTAGTCTACAGATCGATGTTATTTTCGTTGACTCTTGACGTCAATCGACAAATGAAACGTCAGTTTTCAATTCATTCTAACCCGGATATTCATATCAGGTCAATACATGTACCAGTAGCCTATTTCACCAACATTGCAAAGTATACTTACCTAGCAAAGTATACTGTGAGGGAGAAATTTTCTATTTAAGGATAAATTTCTTAATTTTTATTACACTGAATTTATTACATTATCACAGCCATTTTGGCTGTGATAATGTAATAAATTCAGTATAATAATTCTGCATACTTTTAATCATCAAATATATGCAGTGGTTAGTTCTATATGAAATAATGCATTTCGGGAAAAATAAATGATTACCGGTACTCTCTTAACGTATACTTTACTAGATAAGTATACTTTGCAATTTTGATGAAATCGGCTACAGTTACAATACATATCTGCACAAGTGAAACACTGAATTCAACCCCATTAACATGGCCTAAAATGACCATAGCTGTAGACAGTCCGTTAAACACCGTTAATTATATAAATTATTCATATTTTGTAGCTGCATAGAGAAGTGGTTGAGCGGGCCGACTGGGAAATGTCCACAGTGTAATGCCAAAGCCAAACGACAACACATCCGGGTTCTGTATGCTAAATCCATCAGGGTAGGTACAAGCTCTTCTTGAATGTTTCTGTGACTGGAGGAATGGGGCTCATGGGTTTTGAAACCAGTGTACCGGTAGTTGCTCCTGATCAAATAACACGCTCGTGTAGACTGATAACGGTCCATATTGCTTGTTAGAAGCATGAATGGTGTTTCATTGACAAAATGGCGAACAGTGCAGATCCTGATCCAGATCCAGGCTGATCCGCACAGTCTGATCTGGATTTCACTGATCTGGGGGCCGTTTCATAACGACTAAAATGTTCGTAAGTGCAAAATTATGATAGTCTGTAAATTTCACATTAACAATGTTTTCTTGTTAATAATTGTTGGATTTACATTTATTGAGCATAGGCTGCATATGCAGCCTATGCTCAATAAATGTAAATCCATCAATTGAAATTTACAGACGATCTTAAATTTGCATTTTAGTCGGGAGAAGTTTAGTGAAACGGGCCCCTGGATTTCACTGATCTGGATTTCACTGGTCGCAAGATGCATAAGCCCCATTTCTCCATTCACAGACACAAATAAGGTTATTCTAATTTCGGGCTAAATCTTTTTATATTTAGAAATATTAAATTCTTATTATGGAATTTTTATCTGTACAGACCCCGTTGACCCAACCTAAAATGAATTTTGCTGTTGACAGGCCCTTAAACATTATGTTATGTTATGTAGGCCCTGGACACGACAGAGCGTGATCGCACCCTGGCCGACCTTCAGAAAGAGCGAGGTCTACGTCGCGAGGCCGAGATGTCGGCCGCTCAACTCCGCCTACAATACCAGCTGGCTATCGAGGATAGTAACAAGCTCCGACTGGAGTTACAGACACTCTACAGTCGGCTATCCTCCACCGGGTATGGTATTGATTCTGTGAAATGCGCATGCCCAATTCACAGGTTGAAGTAACGGACCAACGTCTATAAATACATTAAATATACCTAAAAGCATTAATAAGTGAAAAAAATAAGGTAAACAAAATGTTTGTTTACCTTATTAGCTCACCTGAGCGAAGCTCATGTGAGCTATTGTTACCGCAATGTGTCCGTCGTCGTCGTCCGTCGTCCGTGAACATTTTCAAACGTCTTCTCCTCGGTAACCATTGGGCCTATTGTCACCAAACTTCATGGTCATGGTCCTTAGGTAGGGGGATTACAAAATTGTTAAAATGACGTCATTACGTAATCCAAGATGGCCGCCGTCTAAAAATAGCACAAATTCTTGAAAAATCTTCTTCTCAAGAACCGCCAACCGGATTTCGACAAAACTTGGTAGGAATGATCGATGTACAATGCTCTTTCAAAGTTGTTAAAATGGTGACCCCGGGGTCAAAAATGGCCGTGGCCCGTGGGGTCAAATTGGGGTCAAATTTTATTTTTGACCGAATATGGTCATGTCTTATATCAATGAGGCGATCACTCTGGTACATTTTTTGTCGAAATCGGATTGTTATGTCATCCAAGATGGCCGCCGAATGTGTGAAAAGGTCGTTCTTTTATTAGAGATTTCAAAATTCTTCTTCACATGAACCGCTTGGCCCATGGTAGCCAAGCTTAAAAGTTATGGTCCATGGGTGAAGCCTTTTCAGATTTTTTTAAAATGGAGGTCATCGCTAATCCAAGATGGCCGCCGTCTAAAAATAGCATAAATTCTTAAAAAATCTTCTTCTCATGAACCGCTAGCCGGATTTCGACGAAACTTGGTAGGAATGATCGATGTACAATGCTCTTTCAAAGTTGTTAAAATGGTGACCCCGGGGTCAAAAATGGGCGTGGCCCGTGGGGTCAAATTGGGGTCAAATTTTTCTTTTGACCGAATATGGTCATGTTATATATCAAATCGAAGGTAGCAATGAGGCGATCACTCTGGTGCATTTTTTGTCGAAATCGGATTGTTATGTCCTCCAAGATGGCTGCCGAAATGTCAAAAGGTTGTTCTTTTATTAGAGATTTCAAAATTCTTCTTCACATGAACCGCTTGGCCTATGGTAGCCAAATTTAAAAGTTATGATCCATGGGTGAAGCCTTTTCAGATTTGTTAACATGGAGGTCATCGATAATCCAAGATGGCCGCCGTCTAAAAATAGCATAAATTCTTAAAAAATCTTCTCATGAACCGCTGGCCGGATTTCGACGAAACTTGGTAGGAATAATCAATGTGCAATGCTCTTTCAAAGTTGTTAAAATGGTGACCCCGGGGTGAAAAATGGGCGTGGCCCGTGGGGTCAAATTTTATTTTTGACCGAATATGGTCATGTTATATATCAAATTGAAGGTATCAATGAGGCGATCACTCTGGTACATTTTTTGTCGAAATCGGATTGTTATGTTATCCAAGATGGCCGCCAAAATGTCAAAAGGTCGTTCTTTTATTAGAGATTTCAAAATTCTTCTTCACATGAACTGCTTGGCCCATGGTAGCCAAACTTAAAAGTTATGGTCCATGTGTGAAGCCTTTTCAGATTTGTTAAAATGGAGGTCATCGCTAATACAAGATGGCCGCCGTTTAAAAATAGCATAAATTCTTAAAAAATCTTCTTCTCATGATCGATTTTCAATGCTCTTTCAAAGTTGTGAAAATGGTGACCCCGGAGTCAAAAATGGGCGTGGCCCGTGGGGTCAAATTGGGATCAAATTTTATTTTTGACCGAATATGCTCATGTCATACATCAAATTGAAGGTATAGATGAGGCGATTGCTCTGGTGCAATATTTGTCGGAATCGGATGATTATGTCCTCCATGATGGCCACCAAAAGGTCCATTTATTCGAGATTTTGAACGTCTTTTTCTCAGGAACCACATGGCCGATGCTGGCCAAACTTCATAGGAAGTTCAGATCCTTGGGTGAAGCATTTTCAGATTTGGTAAAATGAGTCATCGCTTAATCCAAGATGACCGCCATCTAAAAATAGCACAATTTTTTTAAATCATTTGAACTCAATGTCACATTCTCGTCTGGTGTTCATGGAGTCAGGTGAACGAATTAGGGCCATCATGGCCCTCTTGTTTTGTTTTAACTTATTAATGCTTTTAGCTATATTTAATGTATTTATAGACCTCGGTCCTTTACTTCGACCTGTGGCCCAATTGTACATCATGTGTCCGTCGTGCTACTAACAAGCAATACAGACCGTTATCAGACTACATGAGTGTGCTATTTGGTCAGGAGTTAATTTGGTCACAAATCCCATAAGCTCATTTTCTCCAGTCTCGGCCACATTTAGAGAATGACAGGTCTCGTAGTTTCATAATTTATGACCGTAAATATGAAACTAATAGACCTGTCATTCTCAAAACACCAAATAGGTAGCCATCGAATACAGTAACAAACGCCGACTCAACATACAGACACTACGCAGCCAGCTATCCTTGGCTGGGTATCATATTTATTTTGATATACGCGCCTGCGCAGTTGTACATAGTGCGCAGCACACCAGTAGCCTATTTCAAACATCATTGCAAAGTATACTTTACTAGCAAAGTATACTTTGAGGGAGTAATCAATTATTTTTCCTGAAATGCATTATTTCATATAAAACTAACAACTGCATATATTTGATGATTACAAGTATGCAAAGTTATTATACTGAATTTATTACATTATCACAGCCAAAATGGCTGTGATAATGTAATAAATTCAGTATAATAAAAATTAATAAATTTATCCTTAAATTGAAAATTTCTCCCTCAAAGTATGCTTTGCTAGATAAGTATACTTTGCCATGTTGATGAAATAGGCTACAGGAATTTAGAGAATGGTAGATCCCTTAGTTTCATAATTTACGACTGTAAATTAGGAAACTACAAGACCTGTCATTCTCAAAATACCAAATATTGTGACCATCAAATAGAGAAACAAACTCCGACTAGACATATAAACACTACTCAATCAGCTATCCTTGGCTGGGTATCATATTTATTTTGATATACGCGCCTTCCTAATTGTACATTGTGCGCACTCCCAGGAATTTAGAGAATGGTAGATCTCGTAGTTTCATAATTTACGACTGTAAATTATGAAACTACAAAACCTGTCATTTTCAAAACACCAATTGACGATCGAAGACAGTAACAAACTCGGACTGGAAATAAACTACACAACCAGCTATGCTTGGCTGGGTATGGTTTTGTATTTCTAATTACGTGCTTGCCCTATCTTACACATTTCGCAGTTTCATATGATATTTATTTTGATATGTGGTTGTGACTGAAGAAATGGGGCTTATGGGTTTTGTGACCAGTGTAACTCCTGATAAATGGCACACTCCTGTAGCCTGATATTAACGATATATACCGCTTGTTAGAAGCATGACGGCTGTCGGTAATGAATGAATGGTAATCGGTGCAGATCCTGATCAGACTGCGGATGCACAGGCTGATCTGGATCTACACTAGTTTCAAAACCCATAAGCCCCATTTCTCAAGTCACAGCCACATATACGTGTCTGTCCAATTGTACACACCGCTGCTTTTAGAGAATGGTAGGTCTCATAATTTCTTAATTTGCCTACAAGACCTGTCATTCATGAAACCAATTGACCTTCGAAGACAGTAACAAACGCTGACTAGAAATACTGACACTACGCAGTCAGCTATCCTCGGCTAGGTATGGTATTGATTTCAATATATGTCCATCCATCAATCAATCAAAATTCCATCAGCCAACCAACCAAACAACCAATTGATCAATTCCAGTGGCGGCCACACCATCAGCCAGCCTAGCACGAGTACCGCCCAGGGAACACTGGGCACGTTGAGCGCCCGAACTGCTTCCGGTACTCCACAATTTGTCTCAGACAGAGCTATCAAGATATGGGAGGTATAGCCAAGTGTTATCAATAGCTTGATACTTAACCATACTGGGCCATTCAGGTGACCTTGACATACTTCTTTGAAATAGTCCATCAAATTTTAAACGTACAGTGGAACCTCTCTAAACCGGACACTAAGGCAACCTCTGTGATCTGATTTTTGATGAGTTTCTTGAACATTTATCTCGGAGCACGCCAGTACATTTCAAATTGGTCATATGCCTGATTTTCAGTGGAACCTCTCTAAATCGGACCCCCTGTGGACCTCCGGTTTAGAGGGGTTTCACTGTACATCCAAATGTCGCATATCTCGTGATACATTAGTGGGATGTTCGCTGAAGTTCAGTAGTAGCTTCCTCACATTGAGAACTAACCGCACTGGGTCATTCGAGTAACCTTGACCCATTGGTAGTGGGTGAGACACTCCCCAGCTATTGCCTTGTTTAAAATATTGTAATCTTTTATCTGCATGTATGTGTCTGTCACTGTACAGGTTGAAGTAACGGACCGAGGTCTATAAATACATTAAATATGCCTAAAAGCATCAATAAATGAAGATTTTTTTTTAAAAAATGTACCCCCTCCATCTAATCATATATATGATTAGATGGAGGGGGTAAATTTTATTTTGTTTTCTTCATTTATTGATGCTTTTAGGCATATTTAATGTATTTATAGACCTCGGTCCGTTACTTCAACCTGTGTGTCACTGTAGGCCGGGGGCTGCCGTGTGCTGGCATACAGCGCTTCCATGGCCTCGCTGGTCGTCTCTCAACCCTCCGCCAGTTCCCTCTTCCCGGGCTTCGGCATCAAAAAGGTACGTTCTCAGTCAGTCATATGACATTTAAACACATTTCCACTGCATCCAAATCGTCTCTCAAATGTTGGCATCACAAAAGTACGTTCTCAGTCAGTGGCCATTTTTTGGGGGCCACTATTCCACTATTCCCAATAATGTAATGTAACGGTAACCATTATAAATTAATGTGACATTTAAACTCATTTCTATTACATTCAAACTGTCTCTCAACCGTTGGACAGCCATTTCTTCCCATGCTTCGGCATCAAAATGGATGTTCCAAGTGGCCCTTTTTGGGGTCGTTCTTACCAATTACATAGTAGTACCCTTAAAATGACGTTGATACTGATTTACATAGAAAGTTGACAGAAAATTCAAAGCTTATTTTATTCAATTCCGCATAAGCTCTGCATTTTATGTCGGCCTTCGATATCATTTACAGAAACAATTACATATATGTACACATGAGTGAGCCCATTAGAGTTAAATATACAAGTAGAGTAATCATTCAATGCTAATTAGTTTTGTGCCTATGTCTCCGGGGTCGAATGGGAAAAATTCAGGTTTTGGGCCCCTTCCCCATTATAGGCCAATGGGAGATTAAGTTATTTTAAGTGGCAGTTTGAGGTGGGTAAATGCCCCTCTGGCTCGCCCCAGACACTGCACTAAGTGTATGTCGACTACAGCCTGAAGGCTCAGAAGATTGATGATTTTCGAAATTAATATCGGCGAAATATGGCATATGACAAGGGCCCGTTTAAATCTTTCAACCCTACAGCTAACATTTGCAAACACTGTAGATCCAGAGCTGGCTCGTAACGAGCCATCTCCTCAGAATCTGCAATATGTGTCGGATTATGTTAGATTTTGAAACACTACCATTTTGTCGTTAATGGAATAGTCCCAAATTAACATTGAACAGTATATTGAATTATATTTGGCAGAGGTATAGTGAGCTTCTTGCCAAGAGGCGGTGCAGAATTTTGGATCCAGTTTTGAAGGGGTCATCCACCAGAAAAAATATTGATGTCTACATTTTAAAAGCTGTAGTATAATTTATACATACATGTCCATGGTAATTATTTCCGTAAGAAAAACGTAAGTTCAAGTAAAAACACCTGGCCAAATTTTGCCACTGTTTAGGGTTGAAATGTTTAACTTTTCAGATTAGTACTCTGGACTTGAAGAGTAGCGAGTATCTGACTATCCATTCCAAGGCTGTGAGAGACCTGGCCTTCCATCCATCGCTGGACAATGGAATTCTCCTGTCCTGTGGATTGGACAAGAAGGTCAAGATGACCAGTCTACTCACTAATGCCGTCGTACAGGTGTAAGTACAAAGTACTGTCTAAGCTGGACACCAAGTCAACCGCTTACACTTAATTTTGATGGGTTTCCCTGTCACTTATCACCGATGATATGCCTGTTCATTATTGCACAACACACACACACGTAAATTTCTTTTAGCTTCTGTTTCCTTTCATAGCACTTATTGATATTTCACACATGCACTCCTCTCATGGTCCTCTTGTGACAAATCGGCGACCCTGCATCCCCAAGGTCAAAGTAAGCTTGGCACAATCACATAACTTAACAATGAGGAAATTACTGTTGCTGGTCATTGAAATTCACAATAGTTAACCCTTAGACCGCTATCTTATTTTTGTTGTCGTCTGCTGTTTATTTTCCATTTTTATCATCAAAAACATGCTTTGACAGCACTTTAGAATAATTTACAACATGCTTTGACAGCATGGAAATGATTCTGAAGTGCTGTCAAACCATGTTTTTATTGAGAAATAAGGCAAGATATAAAAGCAATAGCAGGCGACAATTGTTGTGAGTAGCGGTCTAAGGGTTTAATACATGCATTCGCATGGTGATCATCTATCATTCTGTGACAAATCATTAACCGCAGCTTCCCCCCCCACACCCACCCAACATCGACTACCCAGGGGGTATAGAAAGCTCTTGCTTACTGACGAATCTAGTAGACTGATGGTGTTGCAATATCAGCGCCACCTATTACTCTTTAACTTAGCTGCCAACAGGTGAACAAATTGTCTTCTAACAACTCTTGTTATCATACAAAGTTTAGTAATAATGTTCCCTAACACTGTAGGTACGACACCGTAATGGCAGCCTGGAGTTGTGCATGGAACGCAGATGACGGCAACTACTTCTACGCAGGCTTGCAGAACGGGCTCGTCCTGGAGTACGATGTTCGCAACACGGGCGCTGCGGTGCAGGAACTGAACACGGGCAATAGCCGGTCACCCGTGGTCGCACTGCAATATATGCCAAAAAATATGCAGGCTGCATTTAGGTAGGTGCGATAATAACAGGAGCTAATTTTAAACCAGTTTTGGTTAAAAATATAGCTTATCAATTTAATTAATATTTTATGAAAAAGGGGTGTGTTTTTTTTCTTCTTAAAAGTATGAAAATTACCTGCAAATAGTGCAGATCCTGATCTTGTAGTGTAAACTTGATATTGTTACATGACTGCCGTTGTTTGACACCGCTCGTAACCATGTTCAAACGTGTTCAATGCTCATTCCGGGGCCAAGCCAACACCTATGTAATGCATGCGTCTCATGACGTTACTAGAACGCGCCATTACTCCACCAGACCAGTTCACAATGGTCGCACTGAAATTGATGCGGCTGAATCACGCGACGTGTGCTGCGGCCCTGGAAAATGGAGCAGATTTATCAAAGTACTGAAACTACTGCATAAATGCTCAAATTGCATGATATTTCCAACGGAAATGTAACAATAACTTTCGACCTTGGAATTCAAATAGTTCCTTCGTGCCACGGCAAACATTTACTGACGGCTGGACATTGTCGAACCTTATATCGAAAGACCCTAGTCTGGTATTCTCTACATGTTACAGACCTGGCGGTGTGCTGATTGGCCAGTTGGACCGAGTGACTTTCTATGAAAGTTTAGCGAGGGAACCCCACCGCCCACACATACTCCAGCTAGAAGGTTGGTGTAGTACCGTATACCGTAAATATTTACACCCTCCATAAATTCATCATGGAAACTCCCGTTCAATGTATTTTGTGTTTATATCCCATTACATTAGCCCCATGTTACGTCGCGCGACGTTGATTCGTTTGTTTAAGGTCATTAATTTCAACGACATTGTCAATAACGGCACGCTATTGACCAGCAACGTCGCTGTTCCATGAACAAAATTACGTAAAAAAAGATGATTTTTAATTTACATTTTTAAACTGTCGGAACAGGCAATGTAACCATACATTTTGGTCTGTTTAAAGTTTGTGAGGAGTCGTTTGGACTTTCACCACAGGCCTGTATAGTGGTATTGGCAAAAAGTGTAGATACAGATGAGCCAGCTCGCTTTCCGACGGAAATGTAACATTCGGGAACTGTTTGAGCCCGCGGCCTATGGCCTCGGTGTTCAAACAGTTCCCTAGTGCCACACGGCTGGACATTGTCAAACCATGTAACCTTTCAGGCAGCTTAACAAGCCTCCATATCGAATCCACAACCCGGCACATCCTAGCCAGTTTCCGACCGACAGCCCGTCATACCAGGATCCGACATGAACTCTGCGAACTGGTCCTCGAAAATATCAGCACGGACCCCTCGCGAGTCGACAACGTGTGCGTCTGCCGGCCGGTGACGACATTTCGCGGCGGGCAGAAACAGACGGTGTTATCGCGCGCGGTCTTGGTGCCCCACCCCGACCGGGAGTCGCAGCTGCTGGTGTGTGCCGGGGACGAGGAACACAGCAATGTGAGGACGTATATATACAGTGAAACCTCTCTACACCGGACACCCTGGTTGTGTCCGAGAACATGTTTTGATTGGTCATTGCGAAGTTACCTACGTCATTTCTCCACTGCTGTCTGAGTGGTGCAACTCATTTCTGTAAACTACTGATTGAAATGTAACACATATAACTACAGTGAAACCTCTCTAAACCGGACACCCTGGGAGGGTGTCCGGCTTAGAGAGGTTTTACTGTAAATCAGACATTTGATCATTCTGAGCCATAGTTATGTGATATGCGATCACAAACAGACTTTATCACCTGAGATAAATGACCAAGAAACTTATCAAAAATAAGATCACAAGTGTTTTCTTGGTGTCCGGTTTAGAGAGGTTCCACTGTATAGTCAAACAGACGGTGTTGTCGCTCACAGTCTTGGTGCCCCACTCTGACTGGGAGGCCCAGCTGCTGGTGTGTGCCGGGGACGAAGAACATAGCAATGTGATCATAAATATGGCTGTGACTGGAGAAATGGGGCTTATGGTGAACCAACCGACCAATCATTCAGTCAACCAACTAACTAAGTAGTCAATCAGCTAACCAACCAACCAATTAATCAAACCAACCATTTAATCAACAATTTAATCAATCAACCACCCAATCATCAACCAATCAATCAGTCATTAGCACACACAACCAATCAATCAATTGACCAACCAATGAATTGACCAACAAATCAACCAACCAATCAACCAACCAATTATTCAACCACCCAACTGATAACCACCCGATCAATCAACCAAGCACTCAACTAACCAATCTGTATAAGCCAATCAACCAATCAATCAACCATAACACACTCGATTAATCACTCGAGCAACAAACCAATCAACCAACCAACCAAAAACCAACCAACCAATCAATTAATATTTGCAGATGAACATCTGGGACTCGAGCTCCTGTGACCTGAAGCAGAGGTTGCCAGTGGGTGGACTTGCACTCGATATGTGCACGATAAACGTGAACAATAACGTCTACCTCAGTGCATTGACAGACAAACAGTTGAAAATCTTCAAATGGTCCAAAAATTTATGATATAGTCTGACAAACACCGAGCTGATTTCATTCCAGACAGGTGTATGAGAAAAATATGCTTGTTCAGTTTTTTATCAGTGTAAGTCCTGATCAATCTGCTCTCCTGTCTGTTCCACGTTAAATCTGCCATGATGTAGTTAACCCTATCACCTCTAAATGTCTGACAATGACAGTTCTCATTTCTGGATTGGGATAGGTTGTCTCCTAGAGTATTGCACTTCTATACTACAGTCTGTTTCACGAAACCTGTCCAAATTTTACGGCCAGATAAACAAGTCAAAAGCAATATTCTTTTTGATAATATTAAATTCTTTAAAAAAATTAAAAATGAGCCGTCTTTTTATTTTGTGAAATTTGGTCAAATATTGATTTTATAACGATAAATTGACTTGTCGATGGGAATTTAACATGGGGGAAAAGGAGGTAGAGGAGCTATGGGAGTAAAAAAAACACACACAGAAATTGGAAATTGACTCCGAAACCTGGCTAGATAGCTTGGAAATGATCTAACTAAGAAAACAAGTTAAATTTTGAAAATCGGTCCACGATTTCTGAAATTAGAAAAATTTTCCCATATTAAATCTCCATAGACTCGTCGATGGGGATTTAACATGGGAAAAATAATAATAGATATTGGACCAAATTTCACAAAATAAATAGAAGGGGCATTCTTAAATTTTGATAAAATTTAATATTATATAATTATATAATTTTGTTTGCATTGTTTGTATGGCCGTAAAATTTGTGCAGGTTTCGTGAAACAGACAGTAGATCTTGTGGGTTTGAATCCCCGTTATGGGCATGAACAAATACTTCCATAGTATGTCCATCCCGCTGGTCTCTCCGGTGAGACTTGAAACCGAGATCCTGTCTTTATGACATTAGCTGTTGTTGGCACCCATTCACTTTCAATTTACTTTCTACATTATTACTTGAATTAGATACTGTTATTTTTCAAATATCGGAAAAGTTTACTGACAAACACCACATAATCTGATTAGACGGCTCGAACAGGCCGGCTCATCTGGATGTAGTATGCAAATGGTGACTTTATAGTTGGTAGGGTTGAAATGAAATGAACGGGGTTTAACGTCCCAGCACCAGCTAAGGTTATGTAGGGACGGGAACACGGTTTAGTCTCATCTGAAAGACCAGTGGGATGGAGTGGGTGGCAGGTGGGTGAATGCAATGGGTAATTTAACAATCGCGATTCATCCTTACCGGAATTCCGACTGGAGACCAGTAGCCTGTTTCATCAACATTGCAAAGTATACTTTAGTAGCAAAGTATACTTTGAGGGAGAAATTTTCAATTTTATGATAAATTTATTAATTTTTATTGTACTGAATTTATTACATTATCACAGCCAATTTGGCTGTGATTATGTAATAAATTCAGTATAATATTTCTGCATACTTTTAATCATGAAATATATGCATTTGTTAGTTGTATATGAAATAATGCATTTCAGGAAAAATAAATGATTACTCCCTCAAAGTATACTTTGCTAGTAAAGTATACTTTGCAATGTTGATGAAATAGGCTACTGGTTTGGCCCTCACATACGTCTTTGGCATTTTGTATGTGACAGTTGAAACTGGTTATACCCCTTATGTGAGTATTACGATTATTCGTAATCCTATGTAAATATTCCATTCTGATTTTGGGATTTTCCCCCCACTGAGGCAGGTTAAAACGGGATCGAACCCATTTGCCAGGCCCTACATGGTCTTAGTTGTTGATAGGCACCAATAAACAAACAAAACAAACAAAACCAGTGGGATGGAAATACTATGAAAGTATTTCCATGCTGCCCTAGGGCAGGTTTTGAACTCGCAACCTGCGCGAGTCCTGAATTCTACCCCTGAGCCACAGCCCACCCCCTGAAGGGTTGAAAGGATTGATGTACATGTACTTAATTAAGTTTTGGTAATATTCAGATTTAATATGTTAATTGCCCAGAAACAATCAGATTTTAAGCTTAACCCTTTGAACCCGAAAGCCCGCTATAGCTGTTTATGCAAACAGTGCCGATCCAGATGAGACGTCTCATCAGGATCTGCACTTTTTGAAAGTAATTTTCATATTTTTGAGCACAAAAAAATACCCCATTTTCATAAATGGACTCGTCTGAAAACCGATTTTGTGACGGTTGGATTGGTTGCAAAATTAGCATATCAAAATCCATTCCAAATACTGAGGGGTGAAATGGTTAATGAATGTTTTGTTGGCTAAACGGCGAACAGAAAAGACCCTGATCACTTGTCGCAAATGCAATCAGATCGGTTTTGTCAGATATTGGTCCCAATAAATGTGATAAGCTGTGGGAAATTAGCTGTTTTTGACCAGAGTAGCTCCTGATCAACTATGGGTCTGATGTTGGCTTTAGAATGTGATGAACGTTGTTTGCCAATCACTTATCAGTGGAGGCCCAGATTAGACTGCAAGTTAATCTGGAGATAAATCTATACTGTTTTTCAAAGCATATGGCCAGTACTCGTGACACATTCATATGACACTGTGATATTGCATGGGGTGCCTTAAAATGTTGCACGTCTCGACCATATATCAATCAAAAAGCATGTTCAGACAGGGCATTAGAATTGTCTCCAATGTGCTGCCAAAGGAAATAAATACTAAAGACAGAGCTCCGGATAAGGCATGTATTAGTGTATAGTTCCAGCACACAAATATTTACACAATTTCCCAATTTCTCTGTCCAAAATTTATATCCCAATAAACTCCCACGCCGAACTACTTACTATTACTGGATGGACTGTGGCCTAGGGGTTAGAACACCTGACTTCCAATCCGGAGGTTGTTGGTTCAAACCTCGCCTTGGGCATCAAAAATATTTTCATTGTACATGTATTTCCATCCCACTGGTCTGACGGATGAGACTTTAAACTGTGGTCCCGTCTCTATATGAACCTAGCTGTTGGTGGGACGTTAAACCCATTCACTTTTTTCCCCGTCTGTTTAGTTGATGTCCTTCTGTTAACTGGTGGCCGACATGTGTTCATATAGTATATTGTATTACCTGTACTGTAATTCTTGTTTATTGAATTTGATTACATACTTCTATGTCATATTCTATTCTCTTCCTTATGAATTATTTTCCTGCGGGTGATATTCTAACGAGTTAAATTACAATCTGGCCCAAATAGGAACAACTGGAGCATGTTTTCATTTATGTACGACATTATTCCACTATAAATGTACTATTGTAAAATAATTCCAGCACAAAAATATTTACACAATTCCCTAACATTTGATTGGCCCGTAGCAAGTCTCTGTCCAAAATTTATATCCCAGTAAACTCCCATGCCGAACTACTTTCCGTAACCGTAAAACGGAAAATAAACACATTTTCATGATGAATTTATTTCAAATGCTGGAATTATAAGGAATGAATGGCCTTTTTGTGGAATTTATCGGGGATATAAACTTGGAAAAGTCGCGGGAATACTGGACGAGGCCTTAAAAAATTACAATTTTCGAAAAAAAATCTTTTTTTTTTTCTTTTTTTTGAAAATTGTAATTTTTTATCGCTTCGTCCACAGTATTCCCGCGACTTTTCCAAGTTTATACCCCGATAAATTCCACAAAAAGGCCATTCATTCGTATAATAAGAGAATTTGACTAATTAAAACCAGCATAGTACTCCAAACAGACTTTCATAATAAGGTACAAACTACAAAGTTGCAATAAAACAATAAATATGTAGTTGGTGTTTAAGTATTATTTTCATCACAAATGTTGGTTTGGATCTACAATGTATGCCGGTTGCACATTAAGGTGCGTATTCTAATGATCAGGTGGGTGGCAGGTGGGAGCATACGATGGGTAATTTAACGATCGGTAACAATTTAACTTACTGGTATCCCAAACGGTGACCTGGTTTGGCCCTCCGGTACGTCTTTGGCATTCTTGTATGTGAGGGTTTAATCTGGTTATACACCTTGTATGAGAAATATGATTATTCCTAATCCTATTACTTTTAGGGGAAGGGGCCAAGTGTCTTTGGTGTGGTAGGGACCTGGCACCAGGTCAGGTTATTCTAATATTCAGGGCTGAATATATTTTTTCTTGATGTAAATATTCCATTCCGATTTTGGGATTGTCCCCCCAATGCAGCAGGTAAATATGGGATCGAACCTGTTGGCCTGTTAGCTGTTGATAGGCCGTTAACACCAATAAAGAAACGCTCGGGTAAATGTCTATAAATGTCTGTTTCCTTCATTGGATCCGCTTGATATTTCACCCAGGCATTGCTTTAATAGTCCTCTACCGCCCTGTGACAAATCCACGATAGTCCCGCCCCCGCTAAGCCCATGGTCAAGGACACTTGGTGCATTGGAAACCTTAACTCTGGGGTAAATGTCTTATAATTTCTGTTTCTTTACATGGATCTGCTTGATATTTCACATACGCATTGCTTTAATGATCCTCTACCGCCCTGTGAAAAACGATCGTCCTGCCCCCGCTAAGCCCAGGGTCAATGTCACATACTTGGTGCGTTCGAAACTCGGGTAAGTTGCTTATAATGTCTGTTTCCTTGCATGGATCTGTTTGATATTTCACACACCCATTGCCCTGATAGTCTGCGTTAATGCTGTGACAAATCCATGCTTCTCTGGCCCTCTGTGGTTTCAAATGTGCCTCGTTTTCTTTGGCTGCCAGTGGGGGTATTCGTGTGCCGACGGGCCACATTTATAGTTTTTCATAAAATCTGATTTCTACGTCCTTCCAGATGATTTATCACAAAAGAATCAGCAGTGTAACCCCTTTAGTTTTTATTTCACAGCATTTAAGGGAAAATGACCAAAAATCTCATATCCAAACCTGTCGAAAATCTCAAAAGTTTTTTTCTCACCTTATTTTTCATAAAATCTTATTTTAACATCCTTCCAGATTATTCATCACCACAAATCAGCAGTGTAACCCATTTAATTTTGATTTCACAGCATTTGAGAGAAAATGACCAAAAATTGTATTTTCTCTCGTATCCGGCGGATCTGTCGAAAATCTAACAAACTACAAGTTTTTTTCTCTCTGTATTTTTCATGAAATCTGAAGTGTCTACATCCTTACAGATGATTTATCACCAAAACTCAACAGTTAAACCCATTTAGATTTTTATTTCATAGCGTTTGAGGGAAAATGACAAAAAAAATTGTATTTTCTCTCATCGAAAATCTTTTTTTACGCCTTATTTTCCATAAAATTCTGACTTCAACATCCTTCCAGATGATTTATCACCAACCATCAGCAGTGTAAGCCATTTTATTTTTATTTTACGGCATTTGAGGTAAGATGGCCTAAAACTTTCACTCTTATCCGGAAACCACTTTTTTTTTCACGCCTTAGTTTTCATAAAATCAGATTTTATAAATCCTTCCAGATGATTTATCACCAACCATCAGCAGTGTAAGCCATTTTATTTTTATTTTACGGCATTTGAGGTAAAATGGCCTAAAATTTTCACTCTTATCCGGAAACGACTTTTTTTTTCACGCCTTAGTTTTCATAAAATCAGATTTTATAAATCCTTCCAGATGATTTATCACCAAAAATCAGCAGTGTAACCCATTTAGTTTTGATGTCGCAGCATTTGACGGTATTTGACCAAAAATTGCATTTTCTCCCATATATCAGTCACATATCGGGCGAGACTGGCCACAAAGGCCATAATGTTACAGTCACTGATCAGTAGCTAGATTGGCCATAAAGGCCATAATGTCACAGATCAGGAGTAAGACTGGCCACAAAGATCATAATGTCAGTGACGGATCAGGAGCAAGAGTGGCAACGAAGGCCATAATGTCACAGTCACAGATCAGGAGTAAGACTGGCCACAAAGGCCATAATTTCGGTGACAGATCATGAGTAAGACTGGCAACAAAGTCCATAATGTCACAGTCACATATCAGGAATAAGACTGGCAACACATGCCATAATGTCGCAGTCACAGATCAGGAGCAAGACTGGCAACAAAGGCCATAATGCCACAGTCACAGATCAGGAGCAAGACTGGCCAAAAGGCCATAATGCCCATGTAACAGATCAGGAGCCAGGCTGGCAACAAAGTCCATGTCACAGATCAGGAGCCAGGCTGGCCACAAAGGCCATAAAGGCCATAATGACACAGTCACAGATCAGGAGCAAGACTGGCCACACATGCCATGTCACATATCAGGAGAAAGACTGGCCACACAGGCCACAATGTCACAGATCAGGAACAAGACTGGCAACAAAGGCCATAATGTCACAGTCACAGATCAGGTGCAAGACTGGCCACACATGCCATAATGTCACATATCAGGAGAAAGACTGGCCACACAGGCCACAATGTCACAGATCAGGAACAAGACTGGCAACAAAGGCCATAATGTCACAGTCACAGATCAGGTGCAAGACTGGCCACAATGGCCATAATGTCACAGTCACAGATCAGGAGCAAGACTTACAACATAGGTCATAATGTCACAGTCACATATCACTGGCCACAAAGGCCATAATGTCACAGTCACAGATCAGGAGCAAGACTTACAACATAGGCCAGTCACACAGCAGGAGCAAGACTGGCCACAGAGGCCATAATGTCACAGTCACAGATCAGGAGCAAGACTTACAACATAGGCCATAATGTCACAGTCACATAGCAGGAGCAAGACTGGCCACAAAGGCCATAATGTCACAGTCACAGATCAGGAGCAATACTGGTCACACATGCCATACTGTCACAGACCAGGAGCAAGACTGGCAACAAAGGCTATACTGTGCATGTGGCAAATCAGGAGCTAGACTGGCCACAAAGGATATAATGTCCATGCCACAGATCAGGAGCTAGACTGGTCCCAAAGGCCATAATGTCCATGTCACAGATCAGGAGTATGACTGGTCACAGGACCAGGAGCCAGGCTGGCCACAAAGGTCACAACGCCCATGTCACAGATCAGGAGTGAGACTGGCCACAAAGGTCACAATCTCCATATCACAGATCAATAGCGAGACTGGCCACACAGGCCATGATGTCACAGATCAGGACTATGACTGGTCACAAAGGCCATAGTGCCCATGCCACATATCAGGAGTATGACTGGTCGCAAAGGCCATAGTGACCATGTCGCATATCAGGGACCAGTCAGGCCCCAAAGGCCATTATGTCCACGTCACAGATCAGGAATAAGACTGGCCATAAACGTCAGTCACAGTCACAGATCAGGATCAACACTGGTTTACAAAGGCCACAAATGTCCATGTCACAGATCAAGAGCGAGACTGGCCACCATGCCATGATATCATAGTGGAGATGGAGTATGACTGGTGACAATGATCAGTGTCCATACCACATATCAGGAGTATGACTGGTCACAAAGGCCATAATGTCCTAGTCACAGATCAGCAGCTAGACTGACCACAAAGGCCATAATGTCCATGTCACCGTCACATATCAGGAGCAACATTGGCCATAAAGGTCATAATGTCCATGTCACCGTCGCATATCAGGAGCCAGGCTGGCCACACGGGCCATAATGCCCATGTTACCGTCGCATATCAGGAGCAAAGCTGGCCACAAAGGCCATAATGGCCATGTCAACGTCACATATCAGGAGTATCACTGGTCACAAAGGCTATAGTGTCCATGCCACATATCAGGAGTAAGACTGGTCACAAAAGCCATAATGTCCATGTCACAGATCATGAGC
This sequence comes from Conchocele bisecta, assembly GCA_029237695.1. NCBI lineage: Eukaryota > Metazoa > Mollusca > Bivalvia > Lucinida > Thyasiridae > Conchocele > Conchocele bisecta. The sequence continues at coordinate 45,717,502 of CM055273.1, forward strand.
CAGACTGGCCATAAATGCCATAATGTCCCAGTCGCATATCAGGAGCAAGACTGGCCATACATGTCATAATGTCACAGTCACAGATCAGGAGCTAGACTGGCCATAAATGTCATAATATGACAGTCACAGATCAGGAGCTAGACCATAATGTCCCAGTCACATATCAGGAGCAAGACTGGCCATAAATGTCATAATGTCACAGATCAGGAGCAAAACTGGCCACAAAGGCCGTAATGTCCATGTCACAGATCATGAGCAAGACAAATTCCATAATGTCCACGTCACAGTTCAGGAGCAAGACTGGCCACAATGTCAGTCACAGATCAGGAGTAAGATTGGCAACAAATGTCATAATGTCCATGTCACAGTCACATATCAGGAGCCAGACTGGTTACTAATGTCATAATGTCCAGGCCACGGTCACAGATCAGGAGCAAGACATAATGCCCATGTCCCTGAGTCACAGATCAAGAGCAATCGATACTAGCCATAATGTCAGTCACAGATCAGGAGCAAGACTGGCCATAAATGTCATAATGTCCATGTCTCAGTCACAGATCAGGAGCAAGACTGGCCACAAAGGCCATAATGTCCATGTGACAGTCACCGATCAGCAGGTTACAAAGGTAATAAAAAATGTGTCCTGGGGGGCATGCCCCCGGACCCCTAGCATACTCGCTTCAGTCTGTGGAGCTCGAAAATAGGACAACCCCCTCCCCCGTTCCCCAAATGCTGGATCCGCCCCTATATATAGTAATTCATTAAATCCCATCTCTCCAGTCACAGATCGGGAGCTATAGATCTAAGCGTGCAAATGCCAAGTCTCATTTCTACACGTGACCTATTAATCAAAACTCCAGAGGTATTCTCTAAACATGATAAACCCATCTCCAGCCACAGGTGTAAGACTCGAACCCGTGACACAAAAGAATGCCCATTACAAAAAAAATCGATTACCCCACCCATTTTGTCTCGCACAGTACTATCTTCTATACTAGAAGATAGTACTGTATGAGACCAAGTGGGTGGGGCATTATAAACAAAATAATTGTAATGGGCATTTGTTTGTGTCACGGGTCCGAGTCTTACACCTGTGTGTCCAGCCACAGATCAGGAGCTAGAACTAGCATGACAGCAAAGTGTGACCAGTATCACAACTTGGAAGCGATCGAGACATCAAATGACAAAATTGTGAACAAATCGTACGCTTGTTTGGGAATAAATCACGATGCATAAGTACCGCATACTGTATACACATGCCGCATGGTTAGTATAATACGTAACTTCCCTGTTTCAATGTAATCCAAAACCACGTTATAGAATTACCTTATGGCATTTTGACCAGCATATAGCACCAGATCCATCTACGCATCTGATATATAGCTATGATAAGTGTCTACTCTGTTACCCGCTTGGTCACTTGGACCATACATACAATTAATTAATAATTATATGCTCAGTTTAAAATGATATATAAGATTCATAGCCCAAGTGCGATATACTCCTTTGAATTGACGAGTCTTTGTTGGGAACAATGTCGGTAATTAATTATGTACAGGTATAACAGAAAATTCTTCAGCCCAGTAAAGGTTTCAGTCCGCGCATGCGCAGACAGAACAATAACAATCGGGGCCAAGGCTGTGTAAAGTTTAAGTCATCGATTATATTTCAAGATCTAATGAGATTAATGTACGTCTAAGCATAAAAATGGTCCCAAATGTAAAAAATAGGTATTTTCCCGTCCGGGGATGTTATGAATGTGTATTTTCGAGCTCCGTGTCGCACTTTAGTGGCCATACTATTCTGCTGATAAATCGAGATGCTATCGGACACCTGTTTGGCGATATGTGGGCGGTAAAGTGCGGAGGTCATATATGGATTCATACCGTTTTTACACCACTGTTCACGTCACTACCAACAACCATTACGGAATGAATCTCATATAACATTTAAAATACATAAATTGCAATGATTTCGTAATAATATTTAGTTGCGAACACGTAACTGCTGCGTTGTCTGGTCAAGTCGGACCATGGTCATCTCGGCCCACATTTCAATCTCGGCCCAGATCGCTGGTCAAGTCGGCCCAGATAACTGGTCATCTCTGCCACATTGTTTGGTCATCTCGGCCCATATTATATATATTTTTGTATATGACATAAAAAAAATATTAGAAATGGTGATTCAAGAATATTTTGAGAAGAAGATTGCAAAGAACCTGATGAAATTTAATTTAAAATGAGAAAATATTATTTTTTCCGTGGTCATCTCGGCCCATATCATATTGTTCGTATAAGACATATAAGTTTATTAGAAATGGTGATTTAACAAGAAACATGATATATATTTAAAAAGATTCTATTTTAATTAAAAAAATATATATTTACGAAAAAAATATTATCTACATAAAAAAAAAAATTATTTTCAAACGCAATTTAGTTTTTGAATATATTACGTTAGACTTATCAAAGTTGACCATACATCTGATCTGAGATCGTGGGCCGACTTGACCAGACACGTGGGCCGACTTGACCAGACATGTGGGCCGACTTGACCAGACATGTGGGCCGACTTGATCAGACACATGGGCCGACTTGACCATGGGCCGAGATTATTGATTATGTTATATAGGTTTTCAACAATATATCATTAGTATATCATACAATAAGCACATTTTGACCGAAAAATGGAAGAATAAATAAAGCACATATTTCCGCGGGAAAGCGATTAATATACATGTATCATTATTATAAAGGGAGACTAATGTGATCGAGACTCATTCATTATGTCTCAGTTGTCTAACTTTAAGTTGCCATCGATCATATGGCACATATAATAGTCCAAATGTCTAAGTAACCGGTCACCTCCATAGTATTGCAATATTTATTTCGCCGAGTTTATATGCCAACATCTTTTTGAAATAGTTAAAAACAAAGTATAATGCATTGAATGAATGTTTTATTATTAGCACAAATGACTTCTGGGCATAGTTTAGTTATTGCAATTTAATTTACGGAGTTGCATATATATATATATATATAAATATTCTTAATATTCATCTACAATAACAATAATAAACGATCTTGTATTAAGAACATTGATGAAAATGAACCATAATATACATGCAATATATATATTTTTAAATTTGTGTATGGTTTGTATATCTTGTCAAATAGCTTGAATGTTTTTCACACCTCTATGTAGACAAAGCCCAATATTATATTGAATGGACCAGAATACAGTGTATTTTAGTGGGGTAGCTCGTTATATATAGTCGATTATGTACAATATGGGAAACTGTGTAGATCCTGATTAGATTGTGAATGCATATTTCCCCTACATGTATAGCCTCAACAAGTGGTTATGCATAACATGGGTAACGGGTAGACCCTGATCAGACTGTGATTGCAAATTTTTTCCCCTAGAAGGTATTATAGCCTCAACAAGTGATTGTTATAGGATGGCTACACGTCCTGGCGGGCGACACGCGGCTTGCTTCTTGTATATGGTATACAGTGATTATGTACAAGATGGAAAACAGTGTAGACCCTGATCAGACTGTGATTGCAAATTTCCCTAGAGGTATAGCCTCAACAAGTGATTATGTACAAGATGGCTACACGTCCTGGCGGGCGAAAACGGCTAGTATACGATCGACACCTTCACACTACTGTCTCCTTGTATGTCAACATTATAGAGGTTCTACAGTTTTGTATTTGTATTTCAATTAAAAATAATCATTCCCATTTAGCATGTTTAGCCATTATAAAGTGGATTATCTCCCTTGGCTTCCTAGTATTAAGTTTATCGCGGTACTCTCCCTTTAGTTCATATACAAATATTTCCATTTTGCATCAAAACATTAAAATGGGCCCTGGTATGAGCAAATTAATGGCATACATTATGTAAGTACGTTACAAACATCGTTAGTATGATGTGTATAGCTTATTTGTATTGACATATATAGTAATTATATGAAGATTTGGGTAGATTTGGGTAAGATTTTGGTAGATTTGGGTAAATCGTGCCACCCTTGTTTTCTTACTATTTGCCGTATAAAACCCATTTATATAATGTGATCATTTGGGTTCTGGTCAAAACGTACCCGGGTCAAAACAAAAGGGTGAAAACGTACCACACTGGGATGTGAAATAGTGAAATTTATCGTTGTGTATGATTTACTCATGATGTGATTTTGCTATACGAAAGAATTTAACTTAACGGACCTAGGTATATAAATACATTAAATATGCATAAGATATACCTAAAAAATCATCCATAAGTGGGGAAAAAAATGGCCACAAAATATTTCATTAAAATATATAAGATAATGTGGCCATTTTTGTTCACTTATAAATTATTTTAGGTATATCTAATGTATATTTAATGTGTTTATATGCCTAGGTCCGTTCGTTGTGGGAATCGGGTTGTAAACCTTCCATACCCAGACTTGTCGCCGAAGCCTAGATCACATTTTTGTTTGGGTGGTAGGAGGGAGCAGCGAAGGGTAATTTAACGATCGGCATTCATACTTACCGGAAGTTTATTTATTCGGTGAATTCCCATATTATGTGATATATAATCATCAATCAGCATCTGACCTGAGAGTAAGCATGCAGATTTCCCATCGGACCCGACAGTGCCCATGATCAGGTAAGTTCACGGGGCTTGCAAAACTACCAATTAAAATTCTCATGGCCGGTTGCTTTTTGTGCATATATTGCCTGTTTTGTTTGAGTTTACGGACAGGCTGAAACTTCTCATGGCCGGGTGCTTTCGTCCCCACCGTGAAAATTGAAATCATTCCCATATATTTCACGTTTTTTTTTTTGCCTTATATTGGAACATATTGCATAATATCATTATTAATAGGCACATTGGGTATATACCAACAAAGGGTTGTGAAAAACTACCGATGTGTTCTCTATATATCAAGTTTACGGACAGGCTGAAACTTCTCATGGCCGGGTGCTTTTATCCCAGCCGTGAAAATTGAAATCAGTCCAATATATTTCACGTTTTTTTGCTTTATATTGGAACATATTGCATAATATCATTATTAATAGGCACATTGGGTATATACCAACAAAGGGGTTTGCAAAGCCACCGATTATAGATTAGTTTACAGACAGGCTTCAACTTCTCACGGTCGGTTACATATCGCACGCCATTTGGTAGAAGAACTACGGTACGCGGTGTGCATATTGCGTAATATCATCGTTACCATTCATATTGTGTATATACCAACAAATTGGTTTCCACGGGTTCCCCCCCCCCCCCCCCCCCCACCTCAGCGTGAGCCCTTTAAGCCGCTATGACTAGGCTGAAGGTTTTCACGGACTTACGGGGCTCACACCCCCAGCGTGAGCCCCTTAAGCCGCTTGGCTAGGCTGAAGGTTTTCACGGACTTAAGGGGCTCACGTTACACCGGCATAGTTAGTGAAGAGTTAGACTGTTTGATCAGTGTAATCCTTGCATGCCATTTGCTAATACAAATACATTATGTGATGTGGGGAGGGGTGGGGAGGGGGGGGGGGGGGGGGGGCGGGGGTGGGGGGTCGGGGGTGGCATTTCAATAAAAGCACACGTGGAGATATTATCTGAATAATACAGGTAAATACTGTATACAAGTAAATATATAAAACATCCAATCTTCCATGGGCTTGGTTTAGATCCTTGGATTGAAGAATCGTGTGAATCTGAAATGAGAAATTACGTTACATATGTTGTAAGTACATATATACGGAATCATGGAGGGGACATGTGTGTTTTTTTATTTATCTCGTGGCCACGACTTATTATGTCGTGGCCACGAGATAAGTTAAAAAAACACACCTAAAGATCTCGTGGCCATGACATAATTCAGGTGTGTTTTTTTTTGTATTTATCTCGACGAGATAATCAGCCAATCAGAAAACGGGTGACATCCAGGAAGCAACGTGTTGTTGTTGCTGCAATTTCACCAAAGAAAAGACGTATAAATTGGTATTTGTTAACTGAACGTAATTATTAGGTTTCGAAATATGACTTGTATAAGTACGACAGCTTAATTGAAGCTAGAAATATTAGGCCAAGGGCTTTAGGTTTGAGATCGGAAATATAATATACAAAGCTGAATACCACTAGAAACATATCAAAACTCCATGTGAAATGGAGAACGCAGTTAACATCGAGAACCCAGTGCCCCGCTATAGTTTGCGATATGGTAGGTATGTGACATCATCACGGGGTTATCTCCACGGGGTTATCTAGATAATCCCGTGGAGTTTGTAAACATAATTTACGTTAGCAGTTGCAGATATGAATGTACTTCATACGAAATAAATATTGTTTTAATGATGTCTAAAATATGTGTTGTGTTGTGAGGACCCCCAGACCCCCCAACTTTACGATTTCGCGCGCGCGGAGGTGGGTACACCGAATTTTAATTACAGACACCCCCCCCCCCCCCCCACCCCCCCACCCCCCCCCCCTGCAACTATTTCTGTATCCGCGCCTGCGGCCATATATATACTGGTAAGTCATTTATACCACGGACGGCAATAACGTTTATATATGCACAACACTGATTTAACTATTATATGTTCGAAAATGTTGGACAATATCACTGGAGATAACAATTTTTAATATGGCGGCGCTTTTGTGGTCACCTACTGTCATGGCGGACTGTTGCTAGGCTGGCGTTTACTGACCGGAAATGCGTCATGCAAATGCGGTCAAATTGGCCCAGTAAAACACATGTCTAGGACACAGGCACTTTGTGGTATGAACGACAAAACGCTCTTTAAATCATACCCAATTTTAATCTGATATTAAATATATATAGAAGGTATGACACTCTCCATCTTTTCAACCAACGGAAATGGCACTAATGTACCTTGGGCCCGGCTCGCTAATGCAGTTATTGTAACGGGCGAGAAGGCCGGGGCCAGTATGGTCGGGACCAGTAGGGTCCCGGCCTTCTCGCGCGTTACAATTATTGAATTAGCGAACCGGGTCCAAGGTAAATAATTCACTTCCGTTGGTTGAAAAGATGGCGAGTGTCCTACCTTCTATATATTTAATATCAGAGTAAAATTGGGTATGATTTAAAGAGACTTTTCGCGTTCATACCACAAAGTGCCGGATACTAATTGAGGTGTCACTATCCAAATTGAGGTGTCACTATCGTACATATGTCACATAGCCTATAGAGACTATTGTTTTATTTTGTAGGCTAGACCTATATACTATTGAAGCGTCATAGCTGGTGCTAGTATCTCCTAATTAAGATTTATATATACTATCTCTAATTAGGATTTATAGTAACTCCTAATTAGGAGTTATTAACTCCTACTTAGGACTAGTATATATATGTGTCAATGCTATAAAATGTTTTATACTAATTCCTAATTAGGAGATAGTAAGTCTCCTAATTATGACTTAGTATCTCCTAATTTAGTATCTCCCTAAATAAGAGATAAATATATTTTAGCATTGGCACCAGGACGCTTCCATACTGTACACTGTATAGTATTATGTAATAGTATGCACAGTTATGAAACATACCCCTGTGTATAAAAAACTGCGACCTACACGTGAACCAAGTATTGATCGCCAGTTTTGTAGTTATGTAAATTTATGGCGTGATGCGATATACTTCTTGACATTTCATTTCTGGCGGCGCCTTAAGTGTTTCTACAGAATGTTTGGCCTGCGATTGAATGCGCTGAGACTTCTATGTACAAAGGTAAATGGTTATTAATTCATTCCGGTTTCATTAATGATACTATTATAGTTAGTCACTAGATGATAGATCTACGAATATGAGTTGCAAGTTCACACGCACGGGGACAGTGCAATGCGTGTAAGCGAACAACACGATCACCAACGTTGATTTTTTAATGGTTTCACGAATTATTCCATATTGTCTACTCGCATACACGGTACAGTAATTTCAGAGTGTCATCTGTCGTTTTACAATGGTCTCTTCTATATCATCATCATTTGTTTAAGACAATTAAAGAAATAATAGTCACTATAGGAGCGGATCCAGCATTTAGGTGTTGGGGGGGGGGGGGGGGGGCGGGTGGGGTTGTCCTATTTTCGAGAGCTAGTATGTTGGGGGAGGGGGGGGGGTAACAAAATTAATATCTAGATGTCCCACACACACCCCCCACCCCCACCCCCACCCCCTCCCCCACCCCCCTCCGCTCCGCTCCGCCGTGTGTTTTACGGCATTTAAATTCAGACTGCAACTGGTGTTAAATTGTGATCGATGTAAACTCCGTGGCTGAACGAGGGGGGGGGGGGGGGGTGGTTGCAACCCCGGAACGCCCCTCCAGATCCGACCCTGGTCACTAGATCTACGAATATGAGTTGCAAGTTCCATGGTGTGGGATCACGTGGTTTCCGAACCTGATTTTCCGACATGAGGTAATTTGTATAGTAGATTTTCTTTAAAATCCTCCTAACAAACGGACAGATTTTGATGATATGTAGCGCACCAAATACGATGGCATATGTGTTTTATTGGTGCTCTGAAAGTTATCTGCAAGAACTTATAACTTTCACAAATTAACGTTTATTTCTTACAGTCGCTTGCTCTAGTTTTTATTTACATTTACAGTAACCGATTCTTCGTGAAAACGACAGAATTGTGAGATTAAAGCCGCCTATGCAATAAAGGGCAACGTGTACCGCATTTGCTGCGATATATTTCATAAGAATATGTCTTTCCATTAGAAAGATATTAAAGGAAATCTACTGTAAACACATCTAAAAACATGACGTCACGCCTTTCGGAAACACGTGATCCCACACCTTGAGTTCACACCACAGGCAATTTGTGGTATGAACGAGAAAAACCTCTTTAAATCTATTATATCATACCCAATTTTACTCTGATTTTAAATATCTAGAAGGTAGGACATTCGCCATCTTTTCAACCAATGGAAGTGGATTATTTACATTTTAATTGTGCTCAGCTCGCTAATTCAGTAATCGTAACGCTCGAGAATGCCGGGACCTTGCAGGTACCATGCACTTCCGTTGGTTGAAAAGATGGCAAGTGTCCTACCTTCTAGATATTTAATATCAGGAGTAAAATTGGGTACGATTTAAAGAGCCAACAGTGTTTTTATGCCACCGGGTTTCGAAGAAACGGATGGCATATAGTGTTTGGACCGTCCGTCCGTCTGTCCGTCCGTCTGTCCGTCTGTCCGTCCGTCACACTTTTCGGTTAACCAATTTGTCACAGTTTCTCAAATATGCTGCAGGTGGCATCCGCGTTCGACAGACGCATTTCTTGTTCATCATGGTTTCACAAATGTTTCGCACATAATTATATCGGAGGTTCATCTACCATTTTACAATGGTCTCTATCATTTGTTTATGAGAATTAAAGAAAATCAGACATGTGATGACTTATTTTATTATCATTTGGTTTTGATAACAAATGAGGTATGAAATACAAATCATATACATGTAATGATGTATGTACGTATAAATGATGGAGCCAGTGTCTACTCAGTGATTTCCCATGCCATGGTAGCCATATATATCTTGGAAATGCTATTCATTATTAACCCATTCCTTTTCGAATACACCTTTACGGGTATGAAATATTTATTTTTATTACTTCTCAATGAAAGTATATGTTGTGACCACTCATTTAAACCGTCTCAACGAAACGGTTCAAAGGGTGGTCGCGACATATACTTCTGAGCGCACAGACGGAAAATATTTAGGATTTTCACAAACATAATGGCGTATCCTCAGCATGCAAAGGGGTACCGGTAAGTAGCTCTGCTAACTGTCATGTAATTATATATCCATTGATGCTGTATCAGGCACTGCATCATATACATCCAGATACCACAATATGATGGGAGTGTCAGGTTTTGCGTGGGAGTTACATCTTTGGAAAATGTAGTTATTAATAAAGAAAACATAATTGAGTGTCTGGTTTTGTGTGGAAGCTACATCTTGGATGCTTTTCATTATCAAGCAACTGTACCGATATATACTATTTGACAGTGAATAGCGTTAATTTATCCAAGGTTAGAAACAGTTAGACCGACTATTAATGGTATACATATCACAAAATGAAGGCAGTGTCGGGTTATGTGTGGGAACAACATGGAAAATGCTTTTCATTATCAGGTTTTACTACCTAGCTGTTGTCAATACAGTCAAGATTGCACATTAGTTCTGAGTGCATAACACCAATTACATTTCATTACACTGCATTACATGAGCGTTGTGACAGAGTAGTCTTTCCAAATGTGTGTTTGAAGCGTTCATTGTTTACTTTCTACATCGTGGAGAGTGACCTAAGAATTTTGCTAATACACACTTTATTAGGTCCGTTTATGGTAATATTTTTGTGTCATATTGTAGAATTGTCTCTCAATAACAATATAACGAAGTATGAACGTCTACGCCCTGCAGGTTTTTTTTAGACATTTTAGTGTGTGAAGTGTATGGCTGTGACTGGAGAAATGGGGCTTATGGGTTTTGCGACCAGTGTAGATCCAGATGAACCTGTGCATCCGCACACTCTGATAAGGATTTGCACTGTTCGCCATTACATCATGAAACACCTGTCATGCTTCTAACCAGGTATATAGAGTGTTATCAGACTACATGAGTGTGCTATTTGATTTGGAGCTACACTGGTAACAAATCCCATAAGCCCCATTTCTCCAGTCACAGCCGCATATGAAAAAAATAGCAAACAAATATTTAGAATTGTTTATACCCGTACAGGGGTATTCTGTGTATAATGGGTTAAATATATAAATAAATAATAATTTCAGAGTAGTTCCAGCGAGCAGCGGACTCCATGCCGGGAGGTATCGAGCGCGGGGAGTGTGAAACGTTTAGACCATAACATTCAGCTGTACCAGAGAGATGGGGATGATGATCGACCACTGGTGTTGCTCCTCGGCTGGTTGTTCGCGAAGCCGAAACATATCGCCAAGTTTGCCGAGTTTTACATGGAGAACGGGTTTGATGTGTTGGCACTGCAGGTTCGTCAGTTCCATCAACTATCTGTCTCTAGTATATGTACTAAATCCTGCCTGTGAAAGGCGCACCAGGATCGTTCCTGTAGACTCGGCATTTCAGTTGGTAATTGAACTAGATTTACAAACGGCAGTCAATTATGTACAGGAGGCGGCTATATGTACAGTTATAGGTTACTAAGGTACCTATGCATTTAAAAAGAAATGGGTACCGGTGTAACAGGAAATCTCCCCCCTCCCCCCTGTACAGTTATAGGTTACTAAGGTACCTATGCATTTGAAAAGAAATGGGTACCGGTGTAACAGGAAATCTCCCCCCCCCCCCCCCACGGGAAATTCTCCCCCCCCCCCATCACCACCTTCACAGACACTGTCCACAAAACTTTTCATGTATTTTCATATACATTGTTGATATTGTGCTCAGGAGCATACAAAATGCACATGCTAGAACCAGTCTGTTGGTAACAGAGGACGTAATATCCCTACATGTATACCCAACTAACATAGTCTTAATGTATGTCTGCTTGTGGAGAAGTATGTGAATAGGCGAGGCAGCATTTTCTATAAAAGAGTTATCCAATTTAGTATAATATCTATACATAGACAATATAGTGGTGGTGGGGCGGTAGAGATTCTATTTACTGTTATATGCAATAATTCCCCATTACCGTACCATAACTATTATGTATGTTGGCTGGTAGAGAGTTCTCTAGGTTAAATCTCTACCATAGCTGCATATGATTGGTATAAATGTATAGCACATGGTGGGGGTGGGTCTAGAAAATAAAAACAGTATATCTGTGTAGAACAGCAAGCATGTGACATGTATTGGTGGCGGGGGGGGGGGGGGAGGGGGAGAGATTTTCCTAGGAAATATTCCCCCCCGCCACTATCTACCATATGCATAGTGGATATGGACGTCTCTTTGTAGATAAGAACAGCCCACGATTGGGGGAGTATTTCTGATGAAATGACATAATGTATGTTGGTGTAGAACAGAATAGCATGTGGCATGTTTTGGGGGAGGGGATTTTCCTAGGAAATATCCCCCCCCCCATCTACCATATGCATAGTAGATGTGGACGTCTCTTTGTAGACAAGAATAGCCCACGATTGGGGGAGTATTTATGATGAAACAAAATAATGTATGCTGGTGTAGAACAGATAGCATTTGGCATGTATTTAGGGAGGGGGTGGGAGATCCCCCCCCTCCCCAATACATGCCAAATGCTATCTGTTCTACACCAACATACATTATTTCATCAGAAATACTCCCCCAATCGTGGGTTATTCTTGTCTACAGAGTGACATTCACATCCGCTATGCATATGGTAGATGGTTGGGGAAGGGGGGGGTGGGGAATATTTCCTAGGAAAATCTCCACCCCCCCCCCCCCCCCTCCCTCAATACATGCCAAATGCTATCTGTTCTACACCAACATACATTATTTCATCAGAAATACTCCCCCAATTGTGGGTTATTCTTGTCTACAAAGAGACATTCACATCCGCTATGCATATGGTAGATGGTTGGGGGGTGATATTTCCTAGGATATTCTTGTCTATCAAGGGACTTACACCATGCATATGGTAGATTGGGGTGGGGTGTGAGGGAGGTGATTTTTTATGTTCCCCTTTCTTATACTACCAAATGACATACATTGTGCCTATGTGCACATGTTTGGTGGGAAATAATTCTGCTTTGTAGCATTCAAACACAAACTTTTGGGTGGGGGAAGAATTTCAAGTGTGGGGGGAGAATTACCTAGGCGAGCCTGGAAATATCCCCCCCCCCCCTCCCCCCCCCCCACCCCCGCCCGGGTATCTTCACGGGGGGGGGGGGGGGGGGAGATTTCCAGGGGGGGAGGTAGAATTTCCTGTGACACCGGTATATTGTTTTCGTCACCATTGTCACAGGTGTCTGTCTGTCCATCCGTCAGTCCGTCCAGCACATTTTCTTGTACATTGTATGAAGTAAACTGTAATAGATGGAGACTTGGTATTTGGTATGTAGCTTCCTTATGGTGTGCAGATGCGCACAGTGAATATGATTTTTGATTTGACCCCCTGGTCTCCTCCCCCTTTTGGACTTAGAATTTAGCAATTTTTCCTTGTAAACCATAATAGCTGGAAACTTGATGTTTGATGTATGGCTTCCTTGGTTTGTAACCCGGATATTCATATCAGGTCAATGCCTGTTGTGAAATTATCAGGGCTCCAGATAAGTACCCAATTAAAATTGCCAAAAACCCAATTTAAATCAGAAGTAGCGAGTATCAAAAAGCAATAAAAATTTGGTACCTTTATCATGCTGCAGAAAACAATAAACAGACCACAAATATAGCATATTTTTCTTATTTTCCATGAAAAGACATCTTGGTATTTCATTAGAATTGTCTCCAAGGAGACAATTCTAATGAAATGCCAAGACATGTTTTCATTTCGAAGCAAACTATTCAATAATTGCAGTCTGTTGATGTGTAAACAGTATAGTGTGATTTTATTTTACCCAATAAAATTGTTGAAATACCCAATTGCTTCAGAAATGATGGAGTAACAATACTCAATTACTAATTGCTTATCTGGAGCGCTGGTTATGTTATCAGTCAGGATGTATTCGGCCAATACAAAGATTGTTACCTAATATAAATTTAATATAATATTTGGATAAAATTTGTTGAATGTATAGACTTGTTACAGTGTCTACCTTTTTGAAACTATCAGAAAATACAATGTAACTATAAGTAATACAACCCTGGGCTGTTTCCCAGGTATGGAAGGTGTTTGAGCCAATTCCACCCTTAAATGTAAGCCGAAACATAACAAAACTGTTTAAGTTTGTAAGGAGTTCTTCAGACTCCACACACTTTAAACAGATCAAATATTTTACATACCACAGTAAGCGCAAACGACCGTGATTCTGTTAAATGTTACCTTTCATTACAGGTACGAGTAGGTCAGCTGATGGTTCCACGACGAGTACAGCAGATGGCCGTACGATTCCTGGACCAAGTTGCCGTGGAGACGGTGGTACCTCGACCCCTGTTGTTCCACACGTTCTCCGTTGGCGGTTATATATACGGCGAAATGATGAACCTGGTCCAACAACAACCACAGAAATACACGGACATGGTCGAACGGGTGAAAGGCGTCATATTTGACAGTCCCGTCGACTATAACGGAATTCCAAGCGGCGTAGCGAAAGGAGCGACTGACAATCGCTATCTGCGTCACGCTGTCGAAACCGGAATGGACATGTTTCTTAAGATGTCTCCAGCGAAACGCAAACACCATATAAACATCTCCAATATCGCTAAACAGAACCCGTTTGACATTCCGGCACAGTTTATTTACTCGTTAAGTGATCCGCTTTGCGAGCCACATAAATTTGAGGCGTTAGCCGATTCGTGGAATAAGCGAGGAGTGTCGGCATTCAGTCAGGTCTGGAACGTTGGACATCACGTGAGCACATACCGGCTATACCCAGAGGAGTATAAACAGGCGGTACTGGAGTTCATGGAACAGATTGGTGTGTTTGGGCAGAAAAATGTGTCGGATGTCGGAAGTTAACCTGTACAATGCTTAGCAGGGATTCCGCTGGGGAAAATAAAAAAATTGCCACTTCAAAGAAAAAAAAAGTGGCGATTTGTTTTCGAAAATTGTAATTTTTTATCGCCAATTGTTTATTTCTATCGCCAATTGCGAAAGTGGCGATCGCCAGCGGAATCCCTGCTTAGAATGAATATTGTATTCTGTTCTGTTTATTCGCCACGTTTGACATGGCATAGCGCTGTCCGCCTGTCGGTGACATTTTTAAGTTGGTCATGTAAGTCAGATTCACTTGATACCTCAAAATGCTTTTTTTATCATCATTCAAAATTCTGCTTAATCGACCATACTTCGACCACAGACTGTCGGCATGTTGATAGGATAGTGTCTTTCTTATACTTGTTTATACATGTAGAAACAAATTAATCTGCTCATTGTATAGTGTATTTATACTGTAATCTTAAATACATTGACTACATAGAATGACTACATGTCATTTTTTTTTCTACATGTCTAAACAAATATAATACACTATCATAACGACATGCCGACCGCCTGTGACTTCGACGGGTGTATATTGTGACCTTTGGCGCTCTTGCTAATATTTCTCACATTTTTGGTAGCACATTCAAATCTGCTTCCATTGTGGTGTTTCTCATGTGCTGCAAAACACAATGCAAACAAACAGCTGACAAACTTTTAATGAAGTATTGTAAGAATTAATGCTAAGTCGTTCTACAGTATTTGGTCCCCGTGAGATGGCCCAGTACCTGTTATAAACCCTTTACATGCTGAAGATACACACTTTTTGTGATTTTATATATTTTTCTTTATTTCTGCAGAGAAGTATATATATTGTGACCACTTGATAACCCTTTATAGATAACACTACAGACATGAATAGCGGCGTTTGCAGGTAGCTAGTGTAGATCCACAGATGGAAGACACGGACCTGTGACACAAAAAAATGCCCATTACAAAAATAATAGAACATAGTACTGTATGAGACCAAGTGGGTAGGGTAATGGATTTTTTGTAATGGGCATTTCTTTTGTGTCACAGGTCCGAGTCTTCCACCCGTGATCTCATCAGGATCTGCACTTTTTGCAAGTAATTTTCTTCTTTTTTTTATGAACATGATAAATGGACTAGTCTGAAAAATATTTTGTGACTATTGTATTGGTTGGAAGATTAACATATCACAGTCCATTCCAGTTATTTAGGGTTGAAAGGGTTTAAATCATCTCGCCTAGATGAGTGGTAGCAATATTCCAATTCCATCAATCTTGGCTAGTGAAAATCTGTTAGGGCTAGTATATCAGTAGCCGATTTCATCAACATTGCAAAGTATACTTTGAGGGAGTAATCATTTATTTTTCCCGAAATGCATTATTTCATATAGAACTAACGACAGCATATATTTGATGATTAAATGTATGCAGATTTATTATACTGAATTTATTACATTATCACAGCCAAAATGGCTGTGATAATGTAATAAATTCAGTATAATAAAAATTAATAAATTTATCCTAAAATTGAAAATTTCTCCCTCAAAGTATACTTTGCTAGAAAAGTATACTTTGCAATGTTGATGAAATGGGCTACTCGCCCTCTTGGATTGTGATTCAAATTGCTCAACACTTTCACCCCTACGTAACTGGAATAGACTTTTATATGTTAATTTTTCCGACCAATCCGATTGTCACAAAATAGTTTTCAGACTCTTACATTTATGAAAAGGGGTGTTTTTGTTCTCATAAATATGAAAATTACTTGCAAAAAGTGCAGTTCTGACGAGCTGGCTCATCTGGATCTACACTGTTTGCAAACACCACTATGGAGGGTTGTAGTGGTGAAAGGGTTAAATTCTAACTCTGCCTGACTAAAGGCACTTTACGTTTGTGACCTGCATAGCCACAGATCAGCATGCGCCTTTGAAAAGTCTGCTCAGAGCCAACGCTGTTTGCCAGTAGTTATTTACCTGTGAGGTAGTCCGGTTTTTCCCCCCTATATAATAGGGGCCGATCTTCGATGGCTTCACAATCAGCAATATGATATTGTTTCACAATTGATCATTTAATACACCATCCTTATGTAATTGTGCAATCACAATTGAAAGTTTCTATAATCGATTGTAATTCAGTGACTTTCTAATATTACCATGTTAATTATTTGATTTTCTATGTGTTGTAAATTTTCACAATTTTGGGCGATATCGCTTTTTCACAATTTTGACAAAAATTGTGCTTCTGTTACACAATTTCGACAAAAATTGCGCATTCTGTTCTACAATTTTGACAAAAATTGTTCTTCTTTTTCACAAAATCAGAAGGCCCAGGCACATTCACAATTTCTGAGATAAAAAAGTCGCTGCCAGTAGTTATTTACATGTGAAGTACATGTATGTACATTTTAACAATGAATTCATCCTTAACCCACTAACAGGATACAATTACACTAACTTACAGGCGAAGTGGAAAAAATCACATGACAATATATATATATATCTGCCATCACCCTTATCACTAGATCTGGGGCCTATTTCATCAACATTGCGAAGTATACTTTACTAGCAAAGTATACTTTGAGGGAGTAATCATTTATTTTTCCTGAAATGCATTATTTCATATAGAACTAACAAATGCATATATTTCATGATTAAAAGTATGCAGAATTACTATAGTGAATTTATTACATTATCACAGCCATTAAATGGCTGTGATAATGTAATAAATTTAGTATAATAAAAATTAATAAATTAAAAAGAAAAATGAAAATTTCTCCCTCAAAGTATACTTTGCTACTAAAGTATACTTTGCAATGTTGATGAAATAGGCTACAGGTAACATGTAACTTTCATTCATAGACGTATGACCATGACTTCATTTTTGAACATAATGTTCACTTTAACCCTTACAATGCTGAATTAAATTTTGTCTTCTGCTGTTTGATTTTTATTTTCCATTTTTCTCCTCAAAAACATGCTTTGACGTCACTTTAGAATCATTTCCAATGTAAATGATTCTAAAGTGCTGCCAAACCATGTTTTTATTGAGAAAAAAATAATAAATATAAAACAATAGCAGACGATAATTTTCGGTTCCCGCATTCTAAGGGTTAAGTGTTCATTTGCGGACTCTGGGTACCTTGTTCAATTTCTTTTTTTTGATTCATTAATGGAATGGAGAGATAAACGGTGAGATGATTATCATGAAATAATTCACAAGTAATTGGGTCCTTGCACTAAACAAACAAGTGAGCATAACAAACCAAGTTTGTTTATAGAGGTAGAACCCAATCATAAGGGTATTATTTCAAGATAATCAGCTTGACACCTATTGTTGTGGTGCTCGCGTGCCTGAATTACAGTGCAACCATTTACCTATTGTTGTGGTGCTCGCGTGCCTGAATTACAGTGCAACCATTATGTGGGTGGCAGGTGGGCGCATACGATGGGTAATTTAATGATTAGGTTTCATCCTTGCCAGAATCCCGACTGGAGACCTGGTTTGGCCCTCACATACGTCTTTGGCATTTTGTATGTGACAGTTGAATCTGGTTATACCCCTTATGTGAGTATTACGATATTCGTAATCCTATTTTAGGGGAAGGGGCTAAGTGACTTTGGTGTGGTATGGACCTGGCACCAGGTCAGGTTATTCTAATTTCAGGGCTGAATATATTTGTTCTCGATGTAAATATTCCGTTCTGATTTTGGGATTTTCCACCCAATGCAGTAGGTTAAAATGGGATCGAACCCGTTTGCCCGTAGAAATACTTCAGTGGTGTCAAAAGTAAACAGGATTGTGCTTGGGTGTACTTTGGCTTGCAGGCTATACTCCTCATGAAGCTGTGAGGTTGATGCCTGGCTCCCAAAGGTTAAGAAGGGGAGGAGTGTAGTGTCCGGTGTGGTGGTGAGACACGATCGCCCAGTTAGCTCAGTTGGTAAGAGCGCCGTGCTAGTGTTACGTGGGTTCGAACCCCATTCTGGGCAACATTTCTTCCCCTTAGAAATACGTCAATGCGAATGGGAATATAACAATGAGGTTCATCCGTAATGTAAGCTTAAGCTATCCTGATATCCCTGTAGCCGATTTCATCAAAATTGCAAAGTATACTTATCTAGCAAAGTATACTTTGAGGGAGTAATCATTTATTTTTCCCGAAATGCATTATGTCATATAGAACTTAACGACTGCATATATTTGATGATTAAAAGTATGCAGAATTATTATACTGAATTTATTACATTATCACAGCCAATTTGGCTGTGATAATGTAATAAATTCAGTATAATAAAAATTAATAAATTTATCCTTAAATTGAAAATTTCTCCCTCGCTAGCAAAGTATACTTTGCCATGTTGATGAAATAGGCTACAGGTCTAGCCCTCGAGTACATATTCGGCTTTCTTGCTACTTGAGGGTTGAATCCGGCTATACCTATTAATAAAGTAGTAAGATTAGTACTGATCCTATTTCTTTCAGGGAGTGGGGCTAAGTGATTCTGGTGTGATGAGGACCTAATTTCAGGGCTGAAAATATTTTTATTTTCTGTTCATATTCAGTTTTGATTTTGGGAAATTAGTATAATACAAGGGATTTAACAGGGCCTAAAATGACCTTTAACCCTTAGACCGCTACACACAACAATTGTCGTCTGCTGTTGCTTTTATATATTGCCTTATTTCTCAATAAAAACATGGTTTGACAGCACTTCAGAATCATTTCCAATGGAAATTATTCTAAAGTACTATCAATGCATGTAGTAAATTATTATAAAGTAAGCTGTCAAAGCATGTTTGATGATAAAAATGGAAAACAGCAGACGCCAAAAAATTAAGATAGCGATGTAAGGGTTAATAGCATTTGACAGGCCATTTAAAAACACTATTGAATAAATAACTTTGCGCATAATAATAATTATGAGCAGCTAAACGATTACCGGTAGTTAAGTGATTGTTATTGGATATAGGGCATAAACACATAAACACATAGTTATTTCTATTATACATGCCTAGTGCAATTATTGGATTATATCTCAATCTTGGAATTGCAAGTAGAGACATCATGTGACTATCATCTACCCGGGATCCGAGAAATAATTATGTAATTATCTGATTATTTGTATTATCGATGATCAATTTCAGAGTTTGACTGATTTTGAGTGAATGTTTAGTTGAAATGATGACCCATTACAGGGTTCCAGATAAGCTGTTTGCTTTTTGCAGCTCAACTAAGTGAATTCTCAACTTTATGATACATGTAGTATTTTCACTCCTAAATTTGAAAATCAATGCATATTTTCACATTGCTGTGCGTATTTTGTACTTTCACTTTTGATAATCAATGCGTATTCAGCTAAAAGCTAAAATAATTGCGTAAAATACGCCAATACGCACCTTATCTGGAGCTCTGCCATTATTGTTATCATCCTCCGCAGTTGTGCAATAAAATTTGTGTGGGTGGTTGGTCGGGCAAATGCGATGATTCTTCAATTTAAATGCCAAGATACAGCCACCATATCATTACCTCCATCCCTATATGTGGCTGTGACTGGAGAAATGAGGCTTATGGGTTTTGCGACCAGCGTAGATCCTGATCAGCCTGTGCATCCGCACAGACTGATCAGGATCTACACTGTTCGCCATTCTATCAATGAAGCACCCGGTGGGTGGTGGTCGGGCAAATGCGACGGCGTATATTAACGGTAGGGATTCCTCCTTATAGGAATCACGATTTGCCTGGTTTGGCCCTCAGGCTCTGTTGTTACCTGGGAGTTGAATTGGGTCATTGCCCATTATAAAAGTAGTAAGATTATTACTGATCCTACTGTTTTTGGGAGGGGGCCAAGTGATTCTGGTGTGGTGAGGACCTGGCATCAGATCAGGATTATTCTGATTTCAGAGCTGAATATATAGTTTTTTTATTGTAAATATTCAGTTCTGATTTTGGGATTTTCTCCCCATTTGGACTTGTACTTGAACATGTACATGTACTTGTACAGGTAATATACAGATTTATTACTAAACCCATTGACCCGGCCTTAAATGACCATAGCTGTTGATAGGCCGTTAAACACCAATAAACTAACAAAATAAAATTGGTATTTCATAAAACGTCAATTCTGTCGCGATACACTGTACATGTCTTGTTGTAATTTGTTGTATAGCACAGTTGTTATTACATTTGTTTCTGAATTAAAGAAGCGATGTGTTCTATCTCCGTAACATCCTGGGCCCGGTTGCTCAAAGCTTCTGTTTCTTAACAGACTGTTAAATCCTTAGCATTGCTAAGGATTTAACAGTCTGTTAAGCTAACAGAGGTTTTGAGCAACCGGGCCCTGACGTTTACCAACAGTTAATTAACCATACTAACCCATTTCTGCCGAGATTTGGACGGTTGTTTGGGAGCATACAAAGGGTACATTTAACGATGGTGGGTGGTGGTCGGGCGAATGAGACGGCGTAAATTAACGGTATGGGTTCCTCCTTATAGGAATCACGATTTGCCTGGTTTGGCCCTCGGGTACGTTTCTTTGGCTCTTTAGTTACCTGGGAGTTGAATTGGGTTATTGCCCATTATAAAAGTAGTAAGATTATTACTGATCCTACTGCTTTTGGGAGGGGCCAAGTGATTCTGGTGTGGCGAGGACCTGGCATCAGATCAGGATTATTCTGATTTCAGGGCTGAATATATAGTTTTGTTATTGTAAATATTCAGTTCTGATTTTGGGATTTTCCCCCCATTTGTACATGTACTTGAACAAACAAACAAACAAACAAACACAAACATTTAACGATGGGTTTCATCCTTTAAAAACGGAATCCCGATATCCCTGGTTTGATCCTCAGGTGTGGGTGGCAGGTGGGAGCATGCAATGGGTAATTTAATGATCGTAATTCTTCCTTCAGGGTTCCCACTCTTTTGGGAAGACCAAATTCCATGACTTTCAAGGACCTGTTTTCGAAATTCAAGGACCCATATTTGCATGGATGATGCTGATGAAACGGTGTCGAGCCTGGAATACACTTGTGTATTCCAGACTCGACACCGTTTCATGTAGTACTTCAGTTCTGAATTTACAAAATCCCAATTTGGTGCCAGTTGCCCTTACCACATCAAATCGTTTGGCTCGAAATCACGAAATTGCACTGAACTTTGCTCAACAACACCAATAATTGGACTAGATCCATGACTTTCAATGACCTTTTCCGAAAAAGAGGCAAATTCCATGACTTTCCAGGCCTGGAATCCATTTTTCCAAATTTCACGACTTTCCAGGAATTTAAGGACCAGTGGGAACCCTGTTCCTTACTGAAATCCCGATCGGAGATCTGGTTTGGCCCTCACGTACGTTGTTGGTATTCTTGTATTGTGAATCTGGTTTTAACCCTTATGTGAGTATTACGATTATTCGTTACCCGTTGGCCTAGCCTTAAATAACCTTAGCTGTTGATAAGCTGTTAAACACCAATAAATCACATCAAATTTACCCTCAGGTACATTTTTAGCTCGACTATTCGAAGAATAAGTAGAGCTTATGTTGTCACCCCGGCGTCACCGTCACGCCTTGGTTAAGGTTTTTAGTCAACCTTGTATATGGAATACTACTGGCCCTACACCCACCATACTTGCACAACTTCATCTCCTAGTGATGTACATCAATAACCCCTGATCTATATTTGACCTTGACCTACATTTCCTCTTGAATTACTTAGTTAATTCCCCTTGGTTAAGGTTTTTAGTCAACCTTGGTTAAGGTTTTTAGTCAAGTTTGTACATGGAATACTAGTGTGCATACAGACACCATACTTGGACAACCTTTTCTCATAGGGATGTACATCAATAACCCCTGATCTATATTTGACATTGACCTACATTTCCTCTTGTATTACTTACTTAATTCCCCTTGGTTAAGGTTTTTACTCAACCTTGGTTAAGGTTTTTAGTCAAGCTTGTACATGGAATACTATTGTGCATACAGACACCATACTTGGACAACCTTTTCTCATAGGGATGTACATCAATAACCCCTGATCTATATTTGACCTTGACCTACAT
Source organism: Conchocele bisecta (assembly GCA_029237695.1). Taxonomy (NCBI): domain Eukaryota; kingdom Metazoa; phylum Mollusca; class Bivalvia; order Lucinida; family Thyasiridae; genus Conchocele; species Conchocele bisecta. The sequence continues at coordinate 45,740,122 of CM055273.1, forward strand.
TTCCTCTTGAATTACTTAGTTAATTCCCCTTGGTTAAGGTTTTTAGTCGAGCTTGTATATGGAATACTCTTGGCCCTACACCCACCATACTTGAACAACTACATCTCCTAGTGATGTACATCAACAACCACTGACCTATATTTGACCTTCACCTACATTTAACCTTGAATTACTTAGTTAATTCCCCTTGGTTAAGGTTTTTAGTCAACCTTGGTTAAGGTTTTTAGTCAACATTGTACATGGAATACTAGTGTGCATACAGACACCATACTTAGACAACCTTTTCTCATAGGGATGTACATCAATAACCCCTGATCTATATTTGACATTGACCAACATTTCCTCTTCAATTACTTAGTTAATTCCCCTTGTTTAAGGTTTTTAGTCTAGCTTGTATATGGAATATTCCTGGCCCTACACCCACCATACTTGGACAACTTCATCTCCTAATGATGTACATCAACAACCACTGACCTATATTTGACCTTGACCTACATTTAACTTTGAATTACTTTCTTAATTTCCCTTCGTTAAGGTTTTTAGTCTAGCTTGTACATGGAATATTATTGTGCATACTGACACCATACTTGGACAACCTTTTCTCATAGCGATGTACATCAATAACCCCTGATCTATATTTGACCTTGACCTACATTTCCTTTTGAATTACTTACTTAATTCTCCTTGGTTATGGTTTTTAGTCAAGCTTGTAGATGCAATACTCCTGGCCCTACACCAACCATACTTGGACAACTTCATCTCCTAGTGATGTACATCAATAATCCCTGACCTATATTTGAACATGCTCAGAAAGTTTTATAATCACAGGCCCGGGTCTCGATAAAATCAAATTACTGAAAGTACTGCCACCTGAGCCTGAAATAAGGAACGGACATAATATAGCATGCGACTGACCTACATTTTCTACTTAAATGATTTAGCCATTGTAACCATTTTGTGTGTTAAATTCTTTCCTAAGCCACTACTATAATGCCATTATTTGGCAACATTTAACCAAGTTATATTGCCTATTTTATGGTGAATATATTCAGTTTATTGTTTACATTCAACCCATTCTAGAGATAACCTCATCTCCGTACTTTGATCTAATGTAGTAATCGCTTGAAACTGCCGTTGTTCTAATTTTAGACTACAGCGCGTTGCAAAAGTGTTACAACTTACAGTCAGCTGTAAAACTGCTTTCAAAGTGTTATCCATATTAGGAAATCGTAGTATTAAAGATACCATAATAGAAATATCATGCAACAGATTGAACAATCCAGTGACATTCGCCCTGTCTAATTGGGGACCGATTTGTCGTTGTTCCGGAGATCCGTGACCATGAAAATAATTATTACATGTCATTGTCTAATTTCAGCGAATGTCGCGTTCTTCATTCTAATTATCACTAATTATTAAATTTAAATACTCGTTTGTTACATATAGCAGCTTCCGTGATTACGATGCAAAAAAAATATGCCGACTTTGGGAGAAGTCGTTTTGTCTTGATTTGGACGGAGATGCTCTGGTAAAACAACAACAACAACAACTTAATTTAATCATATTAAAATTTATTTCAAATGTTAACATTTATAGTGTTAGATTAGAGCATAGTATAACATACATGTACAAACACGTATGCGAGCAAAAATAGTATTCATTAATAAACCCTTCATATGGCTGAATCCCAAAGGATAGACACTATAGTCTGTTTCATGAAAGCTGCCCAAATTTTACGGCCATATAAACAATTCAAAAACAATATTTTTTTCGATATTAAATTAAAGGAAAATATAAGAATGAGCCTTCTTTTTATTCCGTGAAATTCGGTCAAATATTGGTTTTATTACGAAAAAATTATTTGTCTATGGGAATTTAACATGGGGGAAAAAGTGGTAAGGAAGTGTGGGAGGAGTCAAAAAACGAAAAAATTTGGAAATTGACTCCGAAACCGGACTAGATAGCTTGGATATGATCTAAGAAAACAAGTTAAATTTTAAAAATCGGTCCAGTATTCAGTATTTCTAAAATTCAAAAAAATTTCCCCATGTTAAATCCCCAGACATCTTCACTCACTCCGTGAAGATGTCTATGGGGATTTAACATGGGGAAATTGTTTTTTCGCAATAAAATCAATATTTGACCAAATTTCACGAAATAAAAAGAAGGCTCATTCTTAAATTTTCCTTTAATTTAATATTATCGAAAAAAATATGGTTTTTGAATTGTTTATATGGCCGTAAAATTTGGACAGCTTTCGTGAAACAGACACTAAGGAAATAATGAATCATTATCAGTAGGCCACTACGGTCTGTTCCACATTTTTCTGCCGACAAACTTTTGGCTATTAAACATATTAATTATGTTATAAGACAATTAACCCAACGTTAAGTGCTTTTTCATCAATAACAAAAAGTCGCCCTCCTAAAAAAACCATATTTGATGTGATTTCATTGTGAAAAAGCTGGTGGAAGTGTACAAAAACAAGAGGGCCATGATGGCCCTAATTCGCTCACCTGACTCTATGAACACCGGAGGAGAATGTGACATCGAGTTCATGTGTTTTAAAAAAAATGTGCTATTTTTAGATGGCGATCATCTTGGATCAAGTGATGACTCATTTTACCAAATCTGAAAATGCTTCACCCAAGGATCTTAACTTACTATGAAGTTTGGCAAGCATCGGCCATGTGGTTCCTGAGAAAAAGACGTTCAAAATCTTGAATAAATGGACCTTTTGGCGGCCATCATGGATGACATAATCATCCGATTCCGACAAATATTGCACCAGAGCAATCGCCTCATCGATACCTTCAATTTGATATATGACATGAGCATATTCAGTCGAAAATAAAATTTGACCCCACGGGCTACGCCCATTTTTGACCCCGGGGGTAACCATTTCAACACCTTTGAGAATTTTTAAGAATTTGTGCTATTTTTAGACGGCGGCCATCTTGGATTAGCGTCGACCTCCGTTTTAACAAATCTGAAAAGGCTTCACCCATGGACCATAACTGTGAAGTTTGGCCAACATGGGCCAAGCGGTTCGTGTGAAGAAGAATTTTGAAATCTCTAATAAAAGAATGACCTTTTGACCTTTCGGCGGCCATCTTGGATGACAAGACCATCCAATTTCGACAAAAGTGTACCAGAGCGATCGCCTCTTTGATACCTTCGATTTGATATAGACATGACCATATTCGGTCAAAAATAAAATTTGACCTCATGGGCCACGCCCATTTTTGACCCCGGGGTCACCATTCTAACAACTTTGAAAGAGCATTGTACATCGATCATTCCTAACAAGTTTTGTCAAAATCCAGTTGGCGGTTCAGGAGAAGATTTTTTAAGAATTTGTGCTATTTTTAGACGGCGGCCATCTTGGATTAGCGACGACCTCCGTTTTAACAAATCTGAAAAGGCTTCACCCATGGACCATAACTGTGAAGTTTGGCCACCATGGGCCAAGCGGTTCGTGTGAAGAAGAATTTTGAAATCTCTAATAAAAGAACGACCTTTTGACCTTTCGGCGGCCATCTTGGATGACATGACCATCCAACTTCGACAAAAAATGTACCAGAGCGATCGCCTCTTTGATACCTTTGATTTGATATAGACACGACCATATTCGGTCAAAAATAAAATTTGACCCCAATTTGACCCCACGGGCCACACCCATTTTTGACCCCTGGGTCACCATTTTAACAACTTTGAAAGAGCATTGTACATCGATCATTCCTACCAAGTTTCGTCGAAATCCAGCTAGTGGTTCATGAGAAGATTTTTTAAGAATTTATGCTATTTTTAGACGGCGGCCATCTTGGATTAGCGATGACCTCCATTTTAACAATTCTGAAAATGCTTCACCCATGGACCATAACTTTTAAGTTTGGCTACCATGGGCCAAGTGGTTCATGTGAAGAAGAATTTTGAAATCTCTAATAAAAGAACCTTTTGACCTTTCGGCGGCCATCTTGGATGACATAACCATCTGATTTCGATCGCCTCTTTGATACCTTCGATTTGATATATGACATGACCATATTCGGTCCAAAATAAAATTTGACCCCAATTTGACCCCATGGGCCACGCCCATTTTTAACCCCGGGGTCACCATTTTAACAACTTTGAAAGAGCATTGTACATCGATCATTCCTACCAAGTTTTGTCGAAATCCGGTCAGCGGTTCTTGAGAAGAAGATTTTTGAAGAATTTGTGCTATTTTTAGACAGCGGCCATCTTGGATTACGTAATGACGTCATTTTAACAATTTTGTAATCCCCCTACCTAAGGACCATGACCATGAAGTTTGGTGACTATAGGCCCAATGGTTACCGAGGAGAAGACATTTGAAAATATTCATGGACGACGGACGGACGACGACGCACGACGTGGTAACAATAGCTCACATGAGCTTCGCTCAGGTGAGCTAAAAAGTGCAAATTGACTCCCAAACCTGGCTTAGATAGCTTGGAAATGATGATGATCATGTATATACGATGCAAGAGAAATAGAGGGTCTTACACGAGTCATGATTTAAAATGATATTTATAATGTGTTTACTGATTCCATAAGAAATGAGGCTATGCCAAGTTTCTTAGTATGAAATCAGTCAACAAGTTTAATTAATAAGTAATACTCTTATAAGTGAAAGATATAACCATATTCAACTCTCACATACAAGAAAGCCAAAGACGTACCGGAGAGTCAAACAAGGTCTCTGGTCGGCATTCCGGTAAGGATGAATCGATCGTTAAGTTGAGATATCTGCAGACACAGTGCATTTAAACTATCAATGTAATATGATATAACAATATATTTACAAGCAAATGGGTTGAACAATAAAACACACAATAATAAACACTTGGTCAAGCCCTCCCCATAAAAATCTATAAAATATGTAACAAGCCAAACTTGCACGTTTCACTATTTTAGACTAGAACATACATGTGCTAGATATATATACATGTACACATATATATATTGGAGAAAAAAAAATAATCAAAATAACCCAACTTTCGGTTGATTTTACTTTGTAGCAGGTACTTAGAACACCTATTCATCAACATAAAATAAAAGTACTTTGTAAACAATAGTTGCAAGATATTAAATTTAATGGTAAGAAAACATATCCAAGAAATAATAATTACAATATATTTATAAATAAAACACAAAATATGCCTCTACACATTAGCACTGTACGTGTAAACCAGAAAATGGCTGCTTGCCTTCGACCTGGCTCTAGAATTAACTTCTCACAATGTTGTTGTTTTTTCGATACCAATTTTGAAAATCAGGTATCTGTTCTGTAAATGTGTCCGAGACTGGAGCTATGGGGCCTATGGGCTTTGTGACCAGTGTAGCTCCTGATCACATAGCACACTCCTGTAGCCTGATAATGGTCGATATTGCCCGTTAGAAGCATGGTGGGAGTTTCATTGATGGAATGGCGAACAGTGCAGATTCTGATCAGACTGCAGATGCACAGGCTGATCTGGATCTACACTGGTAGCAAAACCCAGAACACCCATTTCTCCAGTCACAGCCGGAAATGACCTAGAAAATTAAAGAGCCCAAGCAGAATTAAATTGTGTGCTTATTCCATTCTAACCAATGTAAATCATGGTCCGTCTTTGCACAAAAAAATGCAGCCCATTAAAGGTACATGCCCACTTAGTAGGCACAAAATGTTCTTTATAGGACTTAAATAAGTGTATAATTGTGTCACTATTCCACCAGTTCTATAAATTACGAGTGCCCGCTATACAGATATAATCATTTAGTATTATTTATTTTACTGATAGTGACTCCGGTGTTATCCGGCTATTTTCATATGCAAATGAGGCATATTTTTTTTTTTTATTTATACCAATTAAATGTGTCTACTGAAAAAATTATATTTTCGACAGATTATAAAGTATGATCATTGAACATCAAAAAATAAATACAGAGAATAAATAGTAATGTCCGTTAACATTTTAAGGAAACATGGTTATCGCCCCTGATATCAGTGTGGAAATTTATGTCTGATATAAAATGTATAATAATACCAATCAATACGTGGGATAATGGTGAATGAATGTTTATTTTGCCAGAAAATGTCTCGGATGATGTCTCTGATATAAAGAACATTTTTTGCCTACTGAGTGGGCATGTACCTTTAATAGCAAACCACTTGGCCATTTTTGAATGGCAAGCATTTAAAACCCAGTCCAGACTGCCCTGGTACACACAAAGGCATTCAGCATGTTAAGACTTTCATTGGTATAACTATATATGAACAACAAGGCTTCTAGCTTTGGTTGGACACGACCTTGTATCACAACGAATTCCGCGATTTTATTAACGCTAATGTACATATGTTGGCAGAAAGTGCACATGTTCATTTGAGAATTATTGTTATCTTGCTGAAATAGCATAGTTAGGACATAATTATGCAAAGAATGTCGAATTACAGCTGGTTTTCCTAGGTCGGACATGACCTCCTTGTATCATCACAAATGAAATGTGTTGACTGCTCTAACGTCAATATTGAAGTGGCAAGTTTATATGTTCATTTGTGAATTATCGTTATCCTGCAGAAATACATAGAATGCATAGAAAATTACAATTTTAAACATGTTATTTTGATACGATACGAGCTTGTGTCGACCATAAGCAAATGGCTTCTCAAGGGAAGTACATGTAATCATTTTAATGTATTCAGTATTACCAGCGACATTCAATTGTAGCAGTACCAACTAAAGCCGAAACACGCCGAATGCCTGTGGGTTCACATGCTGGTAAGACTAACCGTTAAGATTAAAATTTGACATCCTTAACACGATTAATCCTTACACCGCTATCTTAATTTGTTGTCGTCTGCTGTTTATTTTCTATTTTTATCATCAAAAACATGCTTTTTGACAGCACTTTAGAATAATTTACAACATGCTTTTGACAGCACTTCAGAATCATTTTGATTGGAAATGATTCTAAAGTGCTGTCAAAACATGTTTTATTGAGAAATAAGGCAAGATATAAAAGCAACAGCAGGCGAAAATCGTTGTGTGCAGCGGTGTAAGGGTTAAGGATGGATTCATTGGTTAAGTAAGATATGGGTTAAGGATGGATTCATTGGTTAAGTAAGATATGCATACAGTATTCTAGGATTCATGGACTACATTATGGTGGCCATCTTGAATATTAACCCACTCGCAGTCTGTTTATGTCAACGTAAATAACAAAACTTTATATAATAATGCATTTATATACAAAACATTTCAACACGAAAGACCTCTTACGAGCCGTCTCCTCAAAATCTGCACCATTTGCGGATCCTTTTTTAATTTTTCTGCATAATGGACCAGTCTCAAATGTGACATGAAATAGTCCACGTCAGTTATTTAGGGTTGAAGGGGCTAATAATAAACCCCAATTGACAGTCGAGACCCTGTGATACTTACTACTGGTGTAGACACAGATCAGCCCTACATCATGATCTGATTATACTAGTAAGTTATAAAATGTTTTACCATGCATATATTCAGGATGACTTGCACAGGCGGCTAATGTAGCATACATTTGAGACGATCCATGCTATTTTGTACCTAAGAAAATGTGTGATATCTCGTGAAAAATATTTACAAAATGTACGATATTTTCCGTAAATAAAGCGTTCAAAGCTGACGAAATTTCTGAGTAAATGTGGTTATTATGAAAATTTCATCAACTTTCGACGTCATTGACAGAAAATATCACAGTTTCTGTAAATATTTTTCATGAAACATCGCACATAAGTACAAAATCACATGGATTAGATCAGTTTTCAACTGGCATTAAATTGGAATGCTATCGAAGACCGCTAATCAGAGCTCCAGTTAAGGTGCGTAATTTGACCAACTTTGGGTAAAATTTTGTTATTTCTTCATCACAAATGGCAAGTTGGGAGTCCTTTAGAATCGTCTCATTGAGACGATTCTAAAGCACTCCCAACTTGCCATTTTTGATGGAGAAATAAAAAATTTACCTCAAAATTACGCACCTGAACTGGAGCTCTGCCGCTAATGCTTCCATGAACAAGTCGTGTTTCACAGACACCAGCCCATTTTATATAGCAGGGGTCCGTTTCACTAAACTTTGTACGACTAAAATGTCTGTATTAAGTTAAAATTTAGGATAGTCTGGAAATTTCAATTGATGAATTCACATTTATTGAACATAGTCTGCCAATAAATGTAAATGCAATAATTGTTTACAAGAAAACATTGTTAGTGTTAAATTTAATTTTGCACTTACAAACATTTTATTCTTACTAAGTTTAGTCACTAGTTTCACGAACAACTACTTCCTAGGCATCACCCGCACGTTAGACAAGTGAAAGTGAATGGGTTTAACTCTTTCACCCCTAAGTAACTGGAATGGATTTTGATATGTTAATTTTGCACCCAATCCGATCGTCACAAAATGATTTTAAGACTAGTACATTTGTGAAAAGGGGGTGTTTTTGTTCTCAAAAATATGAAAATTACTTGCAAAAAGTACAGATCCAGATGAGACGGCTCATCGGGATCTACACTTTTTGCCAATACAACTATACAGGCCTGTGGTGTTGAAAGGGTTAACGTTCAAGCAACAGCTAAGGCCATATAGAGACGGGACCACAGTTTAAAGTCTCACTGACGGACCAGTGGGATGGAGAATACTGTGTACCGGTAAGTATTTTTCACTCCTAGGGTGAGGATTGAACTCACTACCTCCGGTATTGAAGTCCAATGTCATATCCCCTAGACCATAGTCCATCCCTTATCTGCGTTATAATTGGCAGGGTTTGATGTCATGTTGCTAAAACGAAGCGAGACACAAAACCAACAAATTCCGCCTATTCTAAATTCAATGTTGCCCTGAAAGTTGTTTTAGTGAAGTTATTCATGATTTCCAAGCTCGGTAAACTATTTATAAAACTGGTTCATACAAAAATAGCAAAAATAAGATTTAATTTCATGCGCTATGATTCAAATGAGTGGCGACAACCTGTACGTTCAGGAAGAAATAATGGCAAAAACGAGACATGTTTGTAAAACATGTATACATCCCTTGGCAAAGTGGACCATACAAAATTAACTCTTAAAAACGTCTTCACGCGAAAAATGGACAAACGATTCAGCAAAGTTGTGAAGCTCAAAAAGGTCGTGGTCACATACGGTATATGGTTGAGCGAGTCAAATTTTCAGTATATCATTTTTTTTATTTTCCTCATTTTGTAATCACTCATTTGAACTAAAAGCATCAGCAAAATTGTGCATACCGTATTAGCCCGAAATATTCAGACACAATTTGCAATTATATCCAAATACATGGTTATTGTGATTAGACCACTACTGCCATACTAACCCTACATATTGGCACGCTCACTGTTGCAAGGAAACCATATATTTTTCTGTTTCCCCCAAATAATTGGTGTCCGAATATTTAGGGTTATTATGGTACATCATGAAATGGATGAAAACTGATTCTGCATGTGATGATGTCGAACACTAGATGCAATGTAACTACTGACCGGGTATAAACAGTAAAACAAGTCAAAACACAAATGTGGCTGTGACTAGAGAAATGGGGCTTATGGGATCAACGACCAGTGTAATCGGATCAAATAGCACACTCCTGTAGTCCGGTAAGGATCTATATTACATGTTAGAAGCACGACTAGTGTTTCATTAATGGAATGACGAACAGTGCAGGTCCTGATCAGACTGTGCAGATGCACAGGCTGATCTGGACCTACGCTGGTCGCAAAACCCACAAGTCCCATTTTTCCAAATTGTTTTCCCCCAGTGCATGAACATTTCTATGAATATGATTTTCATTTGCAGCCAACATAGGATTATAAGCAGTAATAATCAGAGCTCCAGTTAAGGTGCGTAATTGGACCAAATTTTCCGGGTATTTTTCTTATTTCTTCACGAAAAATGGAAAGTTGGGATTGCTTTAGAATCGTCTCATCGAGCCGATTCTAAAGCACTCCCAACTTGCCAATTTTGGCGAAGAAATAACGAGTCTTCCTAAAGTTGATCAAATTACGCACCTTAACTAGAGCTCTGATAATACAAAATTTGTGAAAGTGCATACAACGTAAATCGGTGCCCGCAACGTAATGGCCACATGTGAATGCGATATAGACCCATTTCAACGTACATCTTCCTAAATACCAAGTTTGATGTGATAAAACGCAGATACCACACTATTAAAGTATATAACATGCCAATGATTCCGTTCTCGAAGTTTTAACCATTTTAGTTATCTCGAGAAAACTCTGAAACGGCCAACTCTGAAACAGTGCCATCACATGGTTACAATATGCAAACTCCAGTAGCCTATTTCAACAACATTGCAAAGTATACTTATCTAGTAAAGTATACTTTGAGGGAGAAATTTTCAATTTAAAGATAAATTTATTAATTTTTATTATAGTAATTTATACGGAATTGATTACATTATCACAGCCATGTTGTGCTAATTCTGCATACTTTTAAACATCAAATAATGCAGTGGTTAGTTCTATATGAAATAATGCAGTTCGGGATAAATACATGTATATGATTACTCCCTCAAAGTATACTTTGCTATATAAGTATACTTTGCAATTTTGATGAAATCGACTACTGGTGTATTTGCACATAGTCACATCAAAATTGCTCTAGAATGGTAGTTAGACATATTTATGTAAAAATGGGCCAACATAGCAGGTGTACATAGTGTCCATTACCCACCGTGATAATGGAAGAAGAAATTTTCATCATCATTGACACGATTATACAGTTTAACCCTTTCCCTGATAGAGACGACTTTTCACGCCTCTGCAGAAGATGTCTTTTGAAAACATTGTGGGAAAAGGAGAAATTGCTTGTAACAAGCAATTTCTCCTTTTTCCACAATGTTTTCTACTCTATCAGATAATTTAACCATCATTTGACCCAGCATTTGATTCTTTTATTCAGATGTTTTGGATTTGGTCTCCCTTCCACAGGCTGTTGGCATGGTGATAGGGGATGGTGTAATATACCGTTTTAGACATGTTGAAAACAAAAAGAATAGTAGTCATTGTTTAGGCACTGTATTTATTATATTTAAAATAAATACAGTGACTGACAAATGACTACAAATGGTATTTGCTACACGTCTTAAACAGTATATTACACCATCCCCTATCACAATGTCGACGGTCCGCGTCTCATTCGTCCAAACTTTCCTGGAAACCAGCTCCCACAACTACGTGTATTGTATTGTGTTGATATCATAGGCATGATAGTGTTGTTTTGTTTTATTTATAAAAAATATAACAAGAGTGCCGTAAGTCACAAAATATGCCAGTCGAATATGGGCCAGACAGCGAAGATGCAGAAATGTGAAGCCGTCACCAAGGCAAGAAACATTAATGAGAATTTGAAACTGTATAGCATTATTTCTTCATCTTGAAGACGTGTGTATAGTTTCAGATCGATCGACTGAACGGATTCAGAGGAGTTGTGTACACAAACTCTGTACCCTATATAGAATTGTATACAAAAATGTAGAAAAAATGGCTAAGTTAAAAAGGTGATATTTTTGTTAAAAAATATTTTTTCGGCATAAAAACACCAAGGTGCACATCTTCAATATGTGTAGAAGACGTGTGTATAGTTTCAGATCTATCGACTGAACGGTTTCAGAGGAGTTGTGTACACAAACTATGTACCGTATATATAATCGTATACAAAAATGTAGAAAAAATGGCTAAGTTAAAAAGGCGATATCTTTGTTAAAAAATATTTTTTCGGCATAAAAACACCAAGGTGCACATCTTCAATATGTGTAGAAGACGTGTGTATAGTTTTAGATCGATCGACTGAACGGTTTCGGAGGAGTTGTGTACACAAACTCTGTACCGTATATATAATTGTATTGAAAAATGTAGAAAACATGGCCAAGTTAAAAAGGCGATATTTTTTCGGCATAAAAACACCAAGGTGCACATCTTCAATATGTGTAGAAGACGTGTGTACAGTTTCAGATCAATCGACTGAACGATTTCGGAGGAGTTGTGTACACAAACTCTGTACCGTATATATAATTGAATTGAATTAAAAAATATTTTAATATGTGTAGAAGACGTGTGTATAGTTTGAGATCGATCGACTGAACGGTTTTGGAGGAGTTGTGTACACAAACTATGCACTTTTTCTGTCAGCCGCCCGCCCGCCCAACATAATACGTACCGTTTTTTAAAAACGGTCGTATAAAAATTACTTACACAAAGTGCAGATCCTGACAAGACGGCTCATTACGAGCCGGCTCATCTGGATCTATACCATTTTCACACACTGCTACAGAGGTATGTAGTGTTGAAAGGGTGAACTGTCAATTGGACAATTTGATGACACCAGCATTCAGTTTGTCACCGATTACGTCAGAATGAACCATTTTTATCACAGATTGTGTAGTTAGCTGCACAATTGATTGTATTGTGGTGTTCAGATAGAGTGGTTTTACACTTGTTCAACATGTTCAATAAATAAAGTCATCAACAATCGGGTACGTGAATGATGCATTCTGGTTGAAAAATCAATGATTTTAGTGAATTGTTTTCATCCTACATCAAGACATGTAATAATCTTCTACATAATCAATTCAATGTATTTTCATAAACTTTCTATGTGTGTACTCAAAATAAAACTGGTTCATCGGGTCAGGACTGTAAATCAAGCAGTTTGATTGGCCAAGACTGAGAACAGCTCAGCCTCTACTAGTCGCACTCCCCGACTTCGAACACGAGAATAGAGACCAGTTTTACCTTCAACAGTGTCTTTATTGAATGGGTAACTGTTTGACAGTTTTATATTCACAAACACGTTATGGCTAATCCTTTGACTATAACATCATGATTACAATAGTTCAACTTTCATAAAACCAATTTCGTCACTTTTCACATCTTGACCATGTAATGGCTATCGTCAGATTTTGTTGCATAATTTGTGAAATGGTGATGCAAACTAACATCAAATCCTTGTTGTACGAGTAGAGAAAGAAAGATACAGAGAATTGAAGAGGTCAGTGGAAGAAGGCAACTAACCCCATGGTGGAGTTGGTCTCTTATTCCATTGATCTCTTCAACAGATTGTGGCCCTCAAGTTCTTCAAAAGCCATAAAAAATACTTTGGTTCTTACACCCAGATGGATATATTTAAGTACATTTTGCATGTCAATTTAACATATGGTTCACAAAGTTTCCATAACACCAGATTTTCATCAGACATGATTGGATTTACCATATTTTTGCTTGTTAGTCTTTTTTATCGATCATGAGGCGAATTTACATGTTTTTTATGTGTATGTACATGAATTGATAAAAATCTCCAACACACATTTTTCTGATGCGGCGTTATCTAAGAACAAAAGTACTATTTTATATATGGTGTAATGTGTTTAACCAAAATGTATCAAAATGACCGATAATCACAGCAGGGATTGAACCCCCATCAATGGACCTAAAGAGCAACAGCTTAACGACTAATCCGCTCCCTCAACTTTCAGGAAAGTCACATTGGTATTAGTCGTTACAAATGTATGTTCCGGTACTTGCAGTATGATATCCTAAAATTATCCCCAGATCATCAGACAATAAATGAGAAGAACATCCATGATTAATCGAATAAGAATAGAAACAGTCAGCAAACTATATGTGTCAGCAGATTTATCTGTGGAATGGGTCGCGTTTTTAAATCTATATCACCACAATTTTCATTGCCATCTTCAGTATGAAATTATTTCTTATTATCCCTAAATTTCATCGACATATCAGCTTACTCCAATGCTACATGTTGAATAATTATACTACATTCTTTCGGAATTGTCAGTGCATAATTACTTCATTTTCAATGGAATAATCCTCAACTGAGTTTAGATTTGTTTCACCACTTTCACAAAAATGTCCACTTTTCTCCTGTACATTCATTTCTGTAACATGCTGGTTCATAATGGAGCTACTCTCAACAGTATGGCCACAATGATTTGCATCCATTGGTAGTTGAATTACATTAGGTGACACTATATTGTCAATGGTATCCATAATGATTTCACCAACTACCTCAGTGGAACTTGATGAATCTTCAGTTATTCCATACATATATTTACTTCTGGTTTTGAATTCATTAAGAAAAGTAACCGTCGCATCAATTGAAGCGACACCATCAATGATGCTACCATCTACTGTACTTATACTGGGTCTACTAATGAAATCAGATTCTGTAACTTCCTCACCAACCGTTTCTTCCTGACATACAATTTCACCATCAATGCTTCTTGGAGTCATTTCCATTTGAGCAACTTCCATATATCTTGGTACTGTGTACATATCAGCAGTTTGTATTCCAAAAGGATCAATGTTCGATACAATTAATTCTTTGTTTTCCTCAACAGCATATAGAACTGATTGTGATGTTTGAGGCATGTTATCTGTCATCAGGAATGATTCTGTTTGCAAAGTTTCAACTGCATTGTTGGTCTCAATAATGGCATCAGGAGACATGTTGATTTCATTGCATGTCGATGGCTCATGTACTTCATAAGCATGCATTTCTGTTTGCTCATTTGTAGGGCATATAGAATGAACTGCACGTTCTACCAATTGTTCTGCCTCCAATATATCAACTGCATCCTTAGTCTCAATACTCTGATCTGCTGACATGTGTAGTTCAGTATCTGTCGGTGGCTCATGTAGTTCAGATATATGTAATCCCTTATTCTCGTTCACAGGGCATACCGATTCAACAGTGCTTTCTTCCAGTAACGGATACACACTTACTTCAGAAGTGTTAGTTACTAACTTACCAATGCTTGAACACATTGTTGTATCGCCAATGGAAGTAGTTGCTTGATTTATCATAGAACAACCACTTTTAACCAATGAACAATCCCCGCCGACAGAATTAGTGGTTTTATTTTCCTCAATAGCATACATAGCAGACTGTGTCACTGGCGGAATGGAATCCTGCATAAACAATGGTTCTGCTTCCAATTTGTCAAGTGAATTCTCCGTCTCAATTTCATCACATGATATGTTTATTTTATTGAATGTCAATGGCTCATGCAAGTTCTGTTTACTTACAGGGTATATTGATGGAACAACATTTTCTACCATTACTGGATACTCATTTGCTTTAGTTTCTGAACCTCTAAAATCACTGAAAGTTTCAGCAAGATTATCACTACCACTGCTAGGTTCAATATTTTTTGCAATTTCATTACCCATGCCATCAGAATCTTTGTGGTGACTTTGAGACACACATTGGAGATTAGAAACCTGTGCACTAATTGTATCATACTTTTCAGAAAATGACAATCTGTTCTGTCTTTCAAGCATCCTTTCAAGATTCTCTACAACAGGATGACCGATGGGACGCACATATTTTGAACACTTCCTGCTGATATTTTTGTTATCGTCATCATCAGAGTCTTCAAAACTATTCCCAATTGACACCATTGCTTTCAGCTTACTTCTTCTTTGGGGTCTAACTGATGGACTAATAGCTTCATCCTTTAATTTAGCATCTTCTGAGCAGGAACTGCGATACTCCCTCACTTTCAGTTTCTCAATATCAGGAGGTAGTCTCTCCAACCGCACTGTTGGAGTGTCAATAAGTTTGGGACTCAGTGGCATGTTTGAGGATGTGGTGCTGTCATCAGATTCATTGCCTGAAAGACTGTTACTGCTTCGACTGATGGCAAATTCTTCTAATTCTTCAGCATTTTTTGTTATATTTTCAGTATCATCGACTTCTGTCTCGGACTGACCAGTTTCTGAAATAGAGCTGCATCCTGACGGATAATCAGCAATAAACGGTTGATTTAATTTTATAGTTAGCTTGAGGGGCGTTCTTTGTGTTACATAATTTGATTCAAAGTTTTGTTTCTTAAATAAATGGTTGAGCTCATAATGACGAGTTTTGCCAGTTTCCATCCTGTTCCACCTTTCTGTCTGCTCATCATCGGAACTTGTGTTGATATCTGAACTGGCTGCATCAGAAAAGACATTCGAGTCTGATCCAGTTCCATCATTTGGAAGAGCTTTCAGCGTAGACAAGTTGTGGCAAATAGAAGCTCCATCAAAAGAATCTTCTAAATCAGATTCATTGTCAGTTTCTATTGATCCAAGTTCTGTAATTCTTTTAAAAATGGATGCCATCTTTGACTTTTTAGCCGTTTTTTCACTATTTTGACAATCTCTACATTCATCAACATTCAAATCAAAACCTTTATCATGTGAATCACATGTGTCATCAAGGGATGGTCGGTTGGTACCATGTATGCTAGAGTGCATTGACAGTGTGTTATGACTATGATGTTCAGTCTGACCAGTGTTCTGTGGAATATCAGAACCCAATATACAAGTATTTTTGAATGTTTTCTCGCAAGTAGATATAACTTCATTTAATTGCACAGCATCTTCTTTTAAACAGCCTTCCAATGCCTTGATTGGAAACGCGGGTACAGAATTCTCGATTTGTAAATGATTTTCAAGTGAATCTTCCACGGCATCATTGTTATCTTCTAAATAGCCGTCTGTTGTACTGATCGGAAACACTGATTCGCAATGCTCAGTTTCGACAGATTTGTTCTGTTGAATATCTTCACTTGCATTACTATAATCAGTAAAAGCTTGTATGACATCTTTTAAATTGCCTTCTGGGAATGATGAATTGCGTGTCTCAGAATTTGTGTAACTGAATTTTGAAATGTCATTTTCAGTACTATCATCTGACAACCTCGGTTTAACATCTTTAGAACAGTCACCCAATTCACTGTGGGATGAGTAATTATGTTGTGAATCTTTACTTACATTGTCATCATTTGAAGATATTAGCTCATCTACATCTTCCTTTAAAAAGCCTGCACGTTTACTGATTGACAGTAATGTTAAGTCACACGTATCTATCTGTGTGGAGCTCTCCAGTGAATATTCATTTCTATTACTATCATAATTCTCAGACTGTGCACAATTGTGCTGTGAATCTTCACTTGCATTACTAGAAGAAAACATGTGCTCTACATCTTCTTTTGAATAGCCTTCCAATTCCAACGTTGATTCAAAATTCTCAATCTGTGTGACACTCTTCTTTGAATTTTCACTTCCATTACTATCTTCCGACAAGCTTAGTTTTTCATCTTGTTTTGAACAGTCTTCGTATTCAGTCAGCAGAAACGGTGGTTCACAATTTTCAGTCCGTGCACTACTGTGCATATGGTCCTTTGGAGACATGATAGTATTTTCATTATTTCTATCAGTTTCTGCTTCCGAGATATCAGAACTGAGCATGTCAAATGCATCAGCATTAACACACGAATAAGTGTCACTATCAAGAAAAGAGACTTTGCTTAATGTAAGTTTTATTTTAGCCCTGTAAGTATTCTTTCCTTGTGTATCAGTATCTGAATTACATTCAACCATGTGCGGTAATGACTTTAAGCTTCCTTTTGAAATATTAATTCCAACACAATCATTAGTATTTTCATCAGAAGGCTCTATGATATTGATTACAGATTCATCTTTGTTACTAATTTTTTCTCTGTCATCAGAATTAATTTCATTTTCACATTTTTTATCTTTTACCATATGAAGAGCTGCAGAATTTATTCTTTCACCCAGCATAACGAAACATTTTTTTAACATTCCAGCAAACTTTGGAGGATTTTCACAAGAAATTGGTGTACTATAGTCATCTTTATCACTACTCAACTCACTACATCGATTTTCAATTATTGGTGACCCAATCTTCTGTTTGGTAGCTATCAAGTCTATCTCAGTTCTACTTGAATTAGAAGTAATAACACTATCAGCCACATCTCCATTAGGCCACATTGTGTCAGTAGTGGAGTCACTGAAGTCTTCTTCAAACTCTACAATATTCCTAATTTTCTTTAATGCGTTTGCTTTGGTGTTTCTTACAACAAAGTAATCAGCTTGAACTACTTTTTTCACCTTAAAATATTCAGATCTATCCGCATTGTGCTCTTTCTTCTTTTTGTGCCTCTGTGTTTTATTAAGTCTAAGTCTAGATGATTTCTTGGCAGCACTGCCTTTGGAAGAGGATTTATTTTTCTTAAACTTTGTTTGATTATCAGCAACAAGTACAGTATCTTCCATCACCCGCATCAGTTTCAAATCTACAACATCCTTTTCTGTATGGATATCTAAGTCTGAACTGGAATACCTAATTGTCTCTGTTGATTTGATGGGCTGATCACCATTTGTATCAGTAAATGTATGTTCAGAATCTGACGACCGTGTGTTTGTTTCTGTTATGGTTTTTGAACCATTACAAGTCATTTTAATAGGTTCTATAACAGATACAACTGAACTGGACTTATCAGCTACATCTGTGTTACTATCAAATTCTTCTGCTTCATCACTGATGTTCTTGTTAATTTCCATTTCATTGTCATGTCCCATTTCAGAAACCCAACAGTTGGAACCGTTTTTAGTTGATACCATAGAATCATTGCCAGTCTGCAAATTGCTCATCAACTTAGCTTCAACAAAACTGTTTATTAATTCAGGCATCTCAACAGTATCCATAGATACAGTACTGTGGCTTGATAATGATAACACACTATCAGTGTCCTGCAGCTCAATGTTTTTAATATCATATTCTGTTTCATAAGATGGCTTGTCAACCTCTCTGATAAATTTGCAGTTCTGATTTAATAATGACTCATTGCAAACGTGTGACCCATGATGAATAATAGAAGAGTTTTGATTTTCATCAATGTCAGAGCCATAATCATCATGGCAAACAGGTGGCACATTAGCTGGAACAATGATATTTCCAGCAGTTTCAGAGCAAATCTCATTATGGGAATCGGTGTCAAGAACACCATCTGTTTTACCCATGTACAATGTTGAGGTGCATGATCTAGTAGCTGCCATATCTGAAATGTCATCAGTGTCACATGTTAAATCACGACTTGATTCATTCTCATTGTGGACCTCATCGTCTTCAACAGAACCGGCGAACTCACATTCTTTACTGTCCTCAGAAGTATTACTCAATATCGGAGTCTTTGTTAATTTTGCAGTCCTCAAGTTTGAATCAAGAATATTTAGCAGGTGCGACATATTTAGAGCAATACTACCTTTATCTTCAAATGATGTCAACATTTGAAGAACATTATCGGTTATACTGCCTTTATTAGAATTGTTCATATTGCCATCTGTCTCGGTTACATTGTGAACCTCATCTGAATCTGAATAACGGTGCTCACAAATGTCATTCAAATCACTTGCAGAGCGAATATCTTTGGATCCATATCTTGTATTAACTTCAACATCTTCTTTGGACTTTGCATATTTACCGGTTTCTTTAGTGGACGGTAATTGCTGCAGCAGATTTCTTTTCAGCCATTTTGGATCTGTTTTCCCAGAAGTTGGAACAATATGTAGCAAACTATCAAAGTCTGCTCTTAGCTTCAACAAACTATCCCTGGAAAATGGTATTTCTCTTGTGGATGCTGGCTTTAACAGTTCATTTATTTTGTCATCTTTTTGATGTGTTGTTTTTAGCGACATGCTGTTCATAATATCAAGAAAATGTCTTTCGTGTTGCATACTTTTTGAAGTTTTTCTACATTCACATTCCCTAAAATGTTCCTCAAGTTCTAAAATGGGAGGTCCTTCAGATTCTGAATCAGTAAATGAATCCAGACTTGCATCAAACAATTCCATACATTTTCCAATAGCTGTCATTTTTTCTAATACAGGAGGTGGGTCTTCGTTCATTTCTGAATATTTCAAATCAGTGCCCAATACTGGCATATGATCATCAGTTGATGTATTTTTGTCATCCTGTGGCAAAACAAGTTCAGATTTTTCAGACTTTGACGGATCGATCATATAATGATTCATGACATCACCACTGTCTACTACAGTTTCTGTCTCATGACACCTTAGTTTTTCAAACTCAGCTTCAGCTGATGCATTTATATCATTTGCTGATGGTGCATTTTCACCTTTCACATTTATATTTTGGTCCATGTTGTGCAAACCGCTTTCTTTTATCAATTCAGTAGTTTCCTCCATGATAGCTTTATCATCAGCAGGAGGTGCTTCAATAAGGTTGTTACCATTTACTACATCTTGTGTTTCAGAAACTACTTCATGGCAAGTACTGTTGATTAAAGACAATTGAGCAATTTCTTCAGTATGAGCATTTGGGAAATCAATGGATAGTGTATTTTCAGGTCTTATTTTAGATGTACGATCTGCTTCAAGATTGTTTACAACTGGACAAATATGAGCGGATTGCTCATTGGTTGGTACACAATTCTGTGTCAAATTCTTTGTCTTTGGGTCCATTGTTTCTATGACTAATTCTTCTGCATTTTCATTTTCAATTTCTATCTCAACTGTTTCTATACTGTTGTCCGTATTTTCATTTTTAGTTCCTATCTCCACTGCCCTTTTAACAATGGTGTGTGCGTTTATATTTTCTGACTCCACTGTTTCTTTAGCAATGATGTCTGTGTTTTCAGTTTCAGTTTCTACCTTCACTGCTTCTTTAACAATGGTGTCTGTGTTTATATTTTCAATATCTACTGTTTTTTTAGCAGTGGTATCCGTGTTTTCATTTTCGGCTTCTATCTCTACTGTTTCTTTAACAATAGTGTCTTTGTTTTCAGTTTCTATATTTAATGAAACATGCTGTTTATTTGTCTCTGTGTCCATTGTTTCTGTGACAATATCTTCTGTATTTTCATTTTCTATTTCAACTGTTCCTATACTGTGGTCCGTATTTTCATTTTTAGTTCCTGTCTCCACTGCCCTTTTAACAATTGTGTGTGCATTTATATTTTCTGACTCCACTGTTTCTTTAGCAATGATGTCTGTGTTTTCAGTTTCAGTTTCTATCTTCACTGCTTCTTTAACAATGGTGTCTGTGTTCATATTTTCAATATATACTGTTTCTTTAGCAGTGGTATCCGTGTTTTCATTTTCGGCTTCTATCTCTATTGTTTCTTTAACAATAGTGTCTTTGTTTTCAGTTTCTATATTTAATGAAACATGCTGTTTATTTGTCTCTGTGTCCATTGTTTCTGTGACAATATATTCTGTATTTTCATTTTCTATTACAACTGTTCCTATACTGTTGTCCGTATTTTCATTTTTAGTTCCTATCTCCACTGCCCTTTTAACAATGGTGTGTGCGTTTATATTTTCTGACTCCACTGTTTCTTTAGCAATGATGTCTGTGTTTTCAGTTTCAGTTTCTATCGTCACTGTTTCTTTAACAATGGTGTCTGTGTTCATATTTTCAATATCTACTGTTTTTTTAGCAGTGGTATCCGTGTTTTCATTTTCGGCTTCTATCTCTACTGTTTCTTTAACAATAGTGTCTTTGTTTTCAGTTTCTATATTTAATGAAACATGCTGTTTATTTACCTCTGTGTCCATTGTTTCTGTGACAATATCTTCTGTATTTTCACTTACAATTTCGATTTCAACTGTTTCTATACTGATGAAGTCCGTAATTTCATTTTCAGTTTCTATCTGCACTGTTTCATTAACAAAGGTGTCTGTGTTTTCATTTTCTACCTGCACTGTTTCTTTAACATTGGTGTCTATATTCTCCTTTACAATTTCTATATTTAATGAAACATCAGCTTTGTTAGTATTGGTGTATATTTTACCAGTACAAATATTTTCTTCATGCATGTAGTCAGTCTTCTTGGCTGTTTTGTCATCTTCAGATGCATCACTATGAGGATGTTCTATTGGTACAGGATCATACTTGGAATCTTTATTTTCTTTGCTTCTTGAAATGAAATCATTTGTGCCAATTTCTGTCTGCAATGAAGAAACTCTATCTATTTCAGCAGTATCACATATTGATTTATCCACGTGCGTGTCGTCAAGCATAGAGATTATTTCTATGGTCAATGTTTCTGCTATAGTATGCATAACAGTATCATTCTTAATATCCAATGCATAATCTGTGTTCGTTACTATATTTTGACCTGTAGCATGTTCTCTGTCAAATGACAAATTGCAATTACTTCTTTTGTTAATCGCACCACGTGTATGTTGGTTGTCATTCACAACATAACTTTCTACATTTACATTTAATGACCTTGCTTTTAAAGCTTCAAGTGCCTGTTCAGCTGTTAATGCTATAAATGAACCACTAGTGTCTTCTGGAGACACTCGTCTTGAAATATTATGAATGTGCCCAGCATCAATCTCAGTGATTGTATCTATTTGACACTCAATAGTTTCTTGCTGAAGTTCCTCCAAGTGAATGGCAGGAATAGGCACATCACTAACTGCAGACTGTATAATCTGGCCAAGAGAATCAGTGTCATCTGTAAGATTGTTAGTAGTTACTGTTTCATGAGCAGCATTTTCTGTAACGACACACATTTTCACACCGATTTTACTGAAGTTTGAAACTGAACTTCCATCACAAGTGTTTTTACAATATCCAGATTCGCTACTGCAACTTTCTGCAGATATTAGACCAAATCTGTACAAAAACTGTTCTTTAAATGTCATATTGTTATAGTCCGCACATAAAGGTGGATGTATCGCTTGTTTTCGCTTTGAAATTAACTCCTGTAGGACATGAAATAATCTCCTCCGTCGCTTACCCTTTACCCGTTTAAATTTATATTTGTTTTTTTTAGGGGTAAGTAGCTGAGGCCGGCGATTTAGATGTTTGTTTGACTTAGAAAATGGATTAACAAATTTTCCAACACCAGACTTTTTGCTAATTTCAACTGGTTTCAAGGCACGTTTTGATCGAAGCACATTTTGTGCAAGTGTTCTTGTCTGTCGCAAACTGCATGGGTAATGTTTACGGAGAAGATCTTTTGTTCTAAACATGTGATCACAGGCACAACATTTCACAGGCTTGTTAGTTTTTTCTTTCTTCTTTCTTTTACATGAACTTTCATCAGTCTTTTGGCTACTAGTGTGTTCAACCTTGTCACTGCTGCTTTGTTGACATTTCTCATCTGTCAGTCGTTCGGATCTTGTGGGCAGATGGTGATTTTCAGATCTGTGTATTGTTTCAATAGTACTGTCTTGCATTTCTTGCTTAGGAAAACTGTTACTAACTACTTTGAGCTTCTTATTTTCTACACTATCCTGTATATTTGTGCTGGAATCACTCTCTGGGCTCCTTTTTAACATAGACCGTAAAAAGAATTTTTTATCCTCAAACTTTTGTCTTTTAATCTTGTCCTTATTTCTTGTCTTATTATGAAAATGTTTCCTTTTTGTTCTATGAATTTTGTCTAAACTTTTAGAGGCGTTATTAGAATCTGACACAGAATCAACGGTGTCATCACTAGAAACAGTTTGTTTTGTAGAACATGAATCAGAAGATGCGACAATTTTCTTTTTATCAGTTTTGATTTTTTCTTCAAATTGTTTAGGCTTATCCTCTATACATGCTGACCTGACACCCGCTTGAGCAAATAATTTCTGTCGCAAACTTTCTAGCACCTTCGATGGTGGGGAATTGTCTGGAGATGAGATCATAGATGGGGTAATGGATGTGCTCAATGGTCTACTGTCATTCGCCAAATTTGTTTCCAAGCTACGGTTATTTTCAGATGTTTTCTTACATTTCACCATAGATGGAATACAACTTTTCTTTCGAGTCACATTGTCATGCAAAACTGCAATTTCCACAGTTGCATTAGGTGTTTTACCTGTGACTGTTTTATCAGTTTCTAAACAATAATGCTTTTTCTTCACTTTTCCAAGACATTCACTTGGCCGTAACGTTTCATTTATATTTGACGTAGTGTTCTGTTTTATTCTACTATCACAGTTAGTTTCATCTTTCACAAGTGAAGGCACATTTGTAGAATTGTTGCAATTGTCACAACTGTGATTATTGTTATCTCTTTGCAAATCTTCAACAGGCGATATGTCATTCATAGCTGTATCAGAAATATTTACATCACTATTAGTACACTCTTTAGTAGACACAGGATGTATTTTAACCATGTTACTAGAGTCCTTGACAGGTTTTCTAGTTCTCTTAGTAGTGTTTTTACTACACATGTGTATGTTTGTTGCCGATTTACCCTGCTTCTGACTATTATGTTCAATATTCTGACGTTCCTGTTGCAGCTTATCATTATGTGTAGCATCACATTTTCCTTTAGATGTTGACCTTGCAGTTCGTAATCTTGGTGAGCTACTTTTATTTTTGTTAGTATTTTTAGGTAAAACAGAATTTTGTGAGGTTATTACAGAATTCATCGAAGAGTCTACATTGGCATTGGAACTTAACTTAGATGCAAACTTTCCATTGTTCGCTTGTATACGTCTACAGCACTTTTTTCTGCCGGGTGAATGTTCTTCATTTGAATGCACTCCGCACTGCTTCATCTGAGAATTCAGGTTTTTGCTGCTTCCTGATAAATTCCCTGTTGTAGAACAACACTCCAACGTATGATTATCAGAAATTGATGCGAGGTCACCTTTCTGATATTGTACATCCATCATTGTGTCACATGCTGCCTGTTTTAAAGTTCCCTGTAACACAGGTTTTGAAGAACACAAACCTGTGGTATCAACTGTTTTACTCCCTGTTAGTTTTGTGTATGTTTCAACTCGTATTCCATAGTCACCTCTGTACCGAGAGGCGCAATGTGAGGACTTTAAACGACATGACTTTCGGACATTTATGTCAGCATTAAACACCATAGCCTCATCCAAACTGCTTTGTCTTTTCACTGATCCAGGACTTTGACATTCTGTGTTTCTACTACAAGTTTCATTTTCAATGTCTGGATTATTATTTCTACAATCTAACTGACGGCGACCTTCCCCACTTTCAGCTGGCACAGATGTAGTTCTCTCTAATTTTGTACCGCGTGCGTTTATGGACAAGCCTTCACTCACGGGTGAATAACTAGGTGATTTCTTCTGCGTTTCATTCTCATTCAAATCAACTTGATTTACAGCAGAGTCACTGTTACATTTGCTGTGGTTTTTCCCTGCCTGACTTTGGTTATTTGGAGCTTTATTACGATTGTCTTCCACACTATTCAACTTCTGTACTTGCGAGTCCACCGTACAATGCTGGGGTGGAACATAATCATCAGTGAGTGCAGCAAACCCGAACCAATCATCTACATCTGTAGTCTTGGAGCCGGCCATATCTGAAATGTAATAGGATTACAATAATTTGGCACACGGATCAGCAACGTAATATGCGGAGAGCATAGTCCCAGATGAGAGAGCACATGCGAGCTGTCTGATCTGGGCCTCTGCTCCGACAACTGAATCTAAGGCTGTATATGTTCCTACATACCACATTTTGATAAGTCTGTTGATTGTACGATTACAATTCATGATGATTGATCAAGATAGACACCGGTCACATGTTCTTAGGCCTTGTTATCAGCCACCGGCTCATTTGAGACATACCATATGATTTTGCGATATCTCATGAAAAATATTTACAAAAATTTATGATATTTTCCTTAAATGACATCGAAAGTTGACAATTTTTCATAGCAATTCGATTTGATTCAATTTGATTTATTGGAGTTTAACGGCCTATCGACAGCTGAGGTCATTTAAGGCCGGAATATAGCATAGCAAATGCATAATTCTGAACATGTGAGATATCTCATTAAAAATATTTACAAAATTTTTATGATATTTTCCTTAAATGACAACGAAAGTTGATGCAATTTGAATTTGCCGTCATTTACAGAAAATATCACAGATTCATGAAAAAACACACAGGTACAAAATCGCAAGGTGGGTCTTATTTGAGCGCCATTTAAACGCTTAGGTCATTCAGACCATCTTCAAGTGTGGATGGACTGAAATGACTGAATGAAGTTACATGTACAACAATTCAACACGGTCAGAATCAGAGCAAGCAAGTGAAAATTAAAGGGATTAACATCTTAGCAACAGCTAAGGTCGCATACAGACGGGTTCTTGGTTTCAAGTATCACCTGAAAGACCAGTTGATGGAAATATTAAGTATTATTTTCATGGCGAGGGTAAGAATTTAACCCACAATCTCTGGCATTTGACGACTACAATGTCAAATTAATTTTTATCGTCTGCTGTTTTTTATTTTCCAGAACGCGTTATAATCATTTTCATTTGAAATGATTAGTGCTGTCAAACAATATTTTTATTGAGAAAGAAGATAAACAATAATTCCAGCACAAATTTTTTACACAATTCCCTAACATTTGATTGGCCAGTAGCAAGTCTCTGTCCAAAATTTATATCCCTGTAAACTCCCATACCGAACTACTTTCCGTAACCGTGAGGCGCAGTTAAAATAATTCTTAAGAAAACGGAAAATAAACACATTTTCTTGATGAATTTATTTCAAATGCTGGAATTATAAGGAATGAATGGCCTTTTTGTTGAATTTATCGGGGATATAAACTTGTAAAAGTCGCGGGAATACTGGACGAGGCCTTCCGGCCTTCGTCCAGTATTCCCGCGACTTTTCCAAGTTTATACCCCGATAAATTCAACAAAAAGGCCATTCATTCGGCCTCGTCCAGTATTCCCGCGACTTTTACAAGTTTATATCCCCGATAAATTCAACAAAAAGGCCATTCATTCCTATAACAATTTTTGTTTCATGCATTCAGGGGTTGGAACAGTTTCAAATGCCAAATCTTGAAAATGGCTAAACAAACATATGTTTGCACCCACAAATGCGTAAAAGTGTGCTTCCCATGTTGAAACATTAGTATCATTCTGCAATCATCAGGATCGGAACCTCAAATCCTGATTTCAAGATATATCTTGAAAATTCCTACCCCTGCGCATTTTAAGGGTTAAAATCAAGAGAGTCTACACCGCTATACATACCGGACTGTGAACACTTGCAGGTGTAGAGTTTCCGTCACCGTTTGAAGTATATGCGGTTGTGTTAAACAGATGCAGGTTGTTATCAACATTCGCATGTGTTTCCACAATCTCCACTGGGCCAGGTACACTCGCCAGGTCACCTAGTGTCACCAACTGCTGCTGCTGTAAGAGATTGAATGATTGATTAATGTGTCTTTACATCTGCTTAGCAAGGCCATATGTGGCTGTGACTAGAGAAATGGAGCTTATCTGTTGTTTGATCAGGATTTGCACTGTTCGCCATTCCATCAATGGAACACCCGTCCTGCTTTTAACAAGCAATAGTGGAAACTTTATTTATTTTACAACGATTACAAACAAGCGCGAGCGTACTTATGCAAATGCTTTCATTGGCACAGATGAAGAGGTACGGGCGGTCATTAATGTGGGAAGAAACCGGAGTACCGGCGACCACCATACCGACTCACATACTGCCCCTGTCAAACCCGGGGTCGCATTGGTGAGAATCGCGCTCAATACCGATTGCGCTAACCGGACAAGCAATATAGATCGTTATCACAGTCAGGCTACAGGGGCCCGTTTCAGTAAACTTCTTACGACTAAAATGTTCGTAAGTTCAAATTTAAGATCGTCTGTAAATGTCAATTTATTGATTTACATTTATTGAGCATAGGCTGCATATGCAGCCTATGCTCAATAAATGTAAATCCAATAATTATTTACAAGAAAACATTGTTAATGTGAAATTTACAGACTATCATAATTTTGCTTTTACGAACATTTTAGTCGTACAAAGTTTAGTGAAACGGCCCCCAGGAGTGTACTATTTGATCAGGAGTTACACTGGTCACAAATCTCATAAGCCCCATTTCTCCAACACAACCACCTATACAGACATGAATGTAATCTGCATGGGCATACCATCCGAAACCTCTGTCAGTCTGACTGCTGAAAGAGAATCACAGCAACAGGGTTCAATCTAGGCCAAAAATTTAGGGAGAAGTGACTTCTCCCTCCAGGCGAAATAGAGAGAAGTGAGGGGAAATTAGGGAGAAGTGATCAAAATCATATTTTCCCTGATTTTTTCTCTTACTTATAGTTAATTATATTCCGCAGGTACTCTGAAATTTGTGTCAACTTTTGACGTCATTTGCGAAAAATATCACTTTCTGTATTTTGTAAATATATATATTATGAAATATTCATGTGTCGCGTGTCGAGCTATTCAATTAATACCTGCGTGTCAAAATATTTTTATGTTAACCCTTGCTATTGTACAACTATCACCATAGTTGCTCAGAGCCCTCATTGTTCTACACTATGCTGAATTAAATTGTTGTTATTTGCTGCTCACATATTATTTTCAATAATTCTTAACAAATGGTATTTTTTTTTTAAAAAGCAGACAACAATTTCTAGTTCCCGCTCTATAAGATTAATTATTTTTGTCCAGTGGAATAAAAAAACTAAACTGGTTACACAAGTATCCAAGTGCCATTACTAAGTGTCGTCAATGTTTACAAGGTCAAATCTGTCAGTTTAATTTGCAGCTACGCACGTGATTCTCGCTTTGACTTTGGTGTCGATGTGACAGAAAAAATCAATAGCCGTGTATACGCGTTATTAATACACGGCTACACAGAGTGACGATACTCTTTCCACTTCTCAAAGCTGCCCATTTACCATAAACTAATTATTCATGCGTGCGTCGACGAATGAAATTAGTCGATAAATAAATTGCAGCATTGTGTCTTCCAATGAAATTCAACCCGAAGGCTCTTGCCTTATGGGCGGAATTCAGGATTCCGGTGTGACAATTATCTCCGAAGGCAGTAGATCAGCTGTTAAATGTCACCTGATTTGACACACCTAATGGCTGAGATTAGCGTGTTTATAACATACACACGGAAGTCGATCTCCCCAAGCGTATGAATGAAATGTGTAATATTTTATTTTTCTCCAGGATTTTTAAGGCGACTTGAACTTCTTGCCGGACACATAGGGCGACTTGGGCGGAAAAAAAAGCAACAACTTCGCCCAAATCACCCCCAAAATTGAACCCTGCAGCAAGTCAGCAGTTTGCGGCAATACCAAATTTGGTTTAAACCGATTAACAGCAACTAAAAGAGATCGCAAGGAAATTCACTATTACAAAGTGTAACCAGGGCTCCAGATAAGGAATTAGTAATTGAGTATTGTCACTCTATCATTTCTGAAGCAATTGGGTATTTCAAAATTTTAATTGGGTAAAATAAAATCACACTACTGTTTACACATCAACAAACAGCAAGTATTGAATAGTTTTCTGCGAAATGAAAACAAGTCTTGGCATTTCATTAGAATTGTCTCCTTGGAGACAATTCTAATGAAATACCAAGATGTGTTTTCTTAGAAAATATGCTATATTTGTGATCTGTTTATTGTTTTCTGCAGCATGATAAAGGTACCATAAAATTGTATTGCTTTTTGATACACGCTACTTCTGATTTCGTATTGGGTTTTTGGCAATTTTAATTGGGTATCTAAGCAAATATGCAGCTTATCTGAAGCTCTCGTGTAACTCTCATGAAAACGTAACTGATGACAAAATTTATTTCCGCAATAATCACTGTGTCACTTACCTGTGTAAATGTTTGCTGCAATGGCTGTGATTGGAGATTAGCAGCACAGGTGACAACTGAAGGTGTGGCTGGCTCATCCAATACTATAATAGTACCGACTGTGGGCGTAGCTGGGTCGTCCAATGGGATAATAGTACCGACAGTGGGCGTGGCTGGATTGACCAATGGTATAATAGTACCGCCCGGACCAGCAGTGAAGTGAACTGTATTGTTGTCTCCCAACTGTACTTCTACCAACTGACCTGTAAATATCCAGCAAGAAATTCTGTCTGTAAGATACAAATTATGCGGCAGCTATTGATAGCTAGGAACAAAGGCATACCAATGGTAAGATTATCAAACTTTGTCGCTTTGACTGGAGAAACGGGACTTACAGAAATTGTACTCAGTCAAACTATGCTAGCTAGATCTGCTAGCATACTCATTCAGTCTGATTAGGATCTGTACTGAATGTTAGAAGCATGACGGGTGATTCACTGACTGAATTGTGAACAGATTATATCCTGATCAGTAGCCTATTTCACCAACATTGCAAAGTATACTTATCTAGCAAAGTATACTTTGAGGGAGAAATTTTCAATTTAAGGATAAATGTATTAATTTTTATTATACGGAATTTATTACATTATCACAGCCATTTTGGCTGTGATAATGTAATAAATTCAGTATAATAATTCTGCATACTTTTAACCATCAAATATATGCAGCTGTTAGTTCTATATGAAATAATGCATTTCGGGAAACATAAATGATTACTCCCTCAAAGTATACTTTGCTAGATAAGTATACTTTGCAATTTTGATGAAATCGGCTACAGACTGAGCATCTGCTGGTCTGGGTCTACAATGGTCGCACTTAAATGTATGTTGTTTATTATTTTCTATTTTTTATTAAGCCGTACGATGCTGAATTAAATTTCGCCGTCTGCTGTATATTTATAAGTTTCCATTTTTCTGGTAAAAAAACATATTTGGCCAACATTTTAGAATATTATTTCTAAAGTGCTGTCAAACGATTTTGTATTGAGAAAGACGACAAGATGTAGCATAAAACAGCAATACATGGTAATTTACGTTTCCCACCATCTAAGGGTTGCCCCAGGCCCTGATGGCCTACCTACCTATAGGAAGAGTGGCGATCGTATCGCGGATGCACGTCTGTATGGTGTCGAAATCAAGCAGTGTAGGAGCGCCCCCTATCACGCCTTCTTGTTCTATAGCGATTACAACAGGTTCAGAGACGGCCGTCTGTGTTTCTGGTAGTACGTCCGTCTGCGAGTTCGTCTGTGTGTATGTCTGTGTGTGTGACAGCAACTCAGCTTCCAAGTTACTGCGGCCGATTCTGGAGAAGTAACAAAGTCACAATATACTGTAATAACCTTCAAAATTTGGACACCATCTGTTTTGGAAAACCCCTATAAAATAGGGATTTTCCAAAACAAATTGTATCCAAATAATAGTTATTGCAATATATATACCACTTGCTTTGGGAAACCCATATGAAATAGGGGTTTTCCAAAACAAATTATATCCAAATACATCGTTATTGAGATAAACAAGTACAACCAATCTAATTGTGAATATTTGGACATTATTTGGTGTGATAAACCATAGATTAATGTGTGTTTCTCAGAATAAGTTGTGTCCAAATATTTAGGATTATTACGGTAGCACTGGATTAATGCAAAGGGTTGAGGGTGGGCGAAATGTAACTGGTGAATTAGGGCATATGACATTTGTAGCCTGTCTATATATTGCTGCAGTTTGATAAATTCATAAGGATCAATATTGTTTTTTACGACGTATGCTCACTGACAGAATGATAAGTATAATACTGTATTATAGTAACAGAGACAAACTTGTTTTACAGTAGACAAAAAATATATTGCATTTTTCTTTTTTACTGTTTTAGAGTTCTCTTTTTAGCTTTTTAGCATATTAAACGAGTCCGAACATCAGGCCCAACAATAGGCAAAAATGTTACAAGGTTTAACAGCTCAGGTCATATAGAGATGTGATCTTATTTCAAGTCTCATCCGATGGACCAGTGCGAGGGAAATACTATGAAATAATTTATTCCTGCCCAAAGCACAGACATAACCCACAACCACTGGTACTGTCGTCCAATACCCTACCACTAGACTATTAAATCACCTCCGGCAAAAGTGAAAACCAACGAGTTGAACGTCCCAGCAACAGCTAAGGTCATATAGAGACGGGAACAGTTTAAAATCTCATTCTAGTGGGATGGAAATAATATGTAAGTATCAGACCTTTCCCCCGAAATAATTTAAGGCGCTGGTGTATTTCACAGTGAAAATCATATTTTGATGAGTCATAATTATTAAATTGGAGATATAACCATATATCTCATTTAATACATGTTTAAACCTTATAATACACTCTTATAGTGCTTGCAAGGATCAAATGAAACTAAATGAAAAAATAATAAAAATTGGAACATTTTTACATTCTACCTGAAATTTATAGCGCTGGGGTACCCTGTTTTCGAAATTAAGGCGCTGCTATTATGGGTTGAGGAAAGGCCCGAGTATTGTTCACGCCTACAGGGATCCTCCAGATTATCGGACAAAAATGGCAGTTTTTTAACGATATTTTTCTTAAAATAGCAGCTACGGGCATAAACTTTTCACAGAACAATCATCGGTTCTTGCTTTCTCAACGCATGTAAACTATTTAGCAAACTGTGCCATCTTTCTCGCTTAAAATCGGGTCAGATGATCAGTCGTAAGATTGCCCCAAAATTAACATCGACAATCAGTTATCCGGACAAACATATACTCGTCTTATTCTCAACATGAAATCATAATTTTATCGCTTGTAAACCAGTGTAAACAGCGTTGTGTAGTCCTGCAGAAAAAACAATCACCATTCGCTTCTTGGAAAACAACGTATTTATAGAATTTATTTTATTTATAGAACAACTCAGAAATGACGTAGTGGGTGCATTCGATTACAAGCCCCCGCGAGACTTTTGACGTTGTAAACAACTTGTGGACAGAGTTGAGGAATATTTTCAGCAAATATTACTAAAATGTTTACCTTGGCAATATATTCTTCACACTGGCATGGAAACAGCAAGCACCTGCGTGACTTAGATGTATTTGATGCAAGTTCTGATCAAACGAATGCTCTTAATTAACAGGTATTTTCATTTGTCCGATAAACTGATTGTCCGGATAATTGGTATGACCCCTGTAGGGTGAGGATGGAACTCGCAACCTCCGGTATTGAAGTCCAATCCCTATAGGCCATCCCCCCTGGCAAGGAAGGAAAATGTGGCTGTCACTGGAGAAATGTTTTGTTTGTTTATTTATTAGTGTTTAACGGCCTATCAACAGCCAAGGTCATGTAAGGCTGGGCAAACGGGTCGATCCCATTTTAACCTGCTGCATTGGGGGGAAAATCCCAAAATCAGAACAGAATAAATACATTGAGAACAAATATATTCAGCCTTGAAATTAGAATATCCTGACCTGGTGCCAGGTCCATACCACACAAAAGTCACTTGGCCCCTTCCCCTAAAATAGGATTACGAATATCGTAATACTCACATAAGGGGTATAACCAGATTCAACTGTCACATACAAAATTCCAAAGACGTATGTGAGGGCCAAAGCAGGTCTCCAGTCGGGATTCCGGTAAGGATGAAACCCAATCGTTAAATTACCCATCGCGTGCTCCCACCTGCCACCCACTGGAGAAATGAGGCTTATGGGTTTTGAGACCAGTGTAGATCCAGACCAGCGTGTGCATCCGTGCAGTCTGATCAGGATCCGCACAGTTCACCATTCCATTAATGAAACACCTGTCATGTTTCTAACAAGCAATATCAGGCTACACTGGTCACAAATCCCATAAGCCCCATTTCTCAAGTCACAGCCACAATTAACCCTTTCAACACTAATGCACTTTAGAAGTGTTTTTCAAACAGTGTAGATCCAGATGAGCCAGCTCATAAAGAGCCGTCTCATCAGGATCTGCACTTTTTGCTAGTAATTTTCATATTATTTAGCAATATAAGTGAACCAGTCTGAAATAATTGTGTGACGATTGGATTGGTTGCAAAATTAACATATTAAAATCCATTCCAGTTACTTAGGGGTGAATGGGTTAATAACAATACCTTTCTGCGCTGTATTCCACAGGAACAGTCTCCTGTGTAACGACCTCTACTGTGTCGACACTGAAAGGTTGGTAATACGACACAAACGCCGGCGCAATACTCACAGCTGGCGAACTGGTGGAATTGTCAAAGTTCAGCGCCGGGTACGCTACATATTCCTGTATTGTGCGAACCTGTGGAATATCTACTTTGATCTCCTGGCTCGACAATGATTCAACGTGCTTCGACGCCTCAGCTAACACTGATAAAGCTGTGCTGGTGTTTATATTCTTACTGTAGTTCGAGTCACGTTCCGAGACGTCAACTCGGTTTATTTTCAAAGTACCGGGTTCGTTTTCGTCGCAGTCCGATTCACTACTTATGTCAGTGGATTCGTTGGAGTCCCAGTCTATTTGAGGGTGAACTAGGGGTTTGTTACATGGAAATTTCACATGCTCTCTCATCTGATCGAGAGAGAAAAACTTGAGCTGGCAAATGACACACTTAAGTTCGGTCACGTTTTTCTTCACATGCGGTTTATGAAGCACCAAATGTTGGCCGGGAATCACGTTGGAGGTATAGGAGACTTTGTCAGGCTTAACATACATCTGAATCACCTGAAAAATAAACAATCATTGATGGAATGGCGAACAGTGCAGATCCTACACGGGTCGCAAAACCCATAAGCCCATTTATCCAGTCACGGCCACATATAAGCCCAATTTCTCCAGTCACAGGTAAGCCCCATTGCTTCAGTTACAAAATGCATTCCGGAGTTAGAACAGCCCAGATGCCATATAGAGCCGAGCACATCCCGTTTCCGTGCCGCGCCAGATATGTTTTCCTATTCACGGCACTAACCTACTATTCTATTTATCCAGTCAACACCTACAAATGGTTTTAAAATGCAAAAACAAATAACCCCAGCCACCACACATATTCATACGCAGTGATAAGGTCGTGTTGACAGGATATGGCAGATAGTCACAATATTCTCCTGTTGAGGCATTGTCAGTAAAAGAGGGTAACTCATTCCAAAATTTGGAAACAAGTGTTTGTCCAATTTATGACGAAAGACAAGTGCAACAAATTTTGTTAAGATGTGTCAACTAGAGCTCGAGGTATTGTGTGGACAAAGGATATAGAATGCGAGAATTAGAAAATGTGTTCATAAAATACGAGTGCCCCGCATACCGCTTTGATAGTAAACAAGGCAAATCTCTAAATCCAAACGGGAAAGATAATCCATGGCTCAGTGTCCAATCAAGAAGGCAAAGTTCTCGATTTCTAAGTCGAAAAGGGAGAGATAATCGATGACCCGGGGGTGGAATAAAAAATTGAAATAGACTTTGCGCATCTACTCACCATAAGGAAGCTACATACCAAGTGTCAGGTCTGTAGCTATGACGGTTTAAAAGTTTTATCAGTTACAAGGCAAAATTGCCAAATTCTAAATCGAAAAGTGGGAGATAATCCATCACCGAGGGTCGGATCAAAAATCAAAATAAACTCATCATACGGAAGCTACGTGTACATACAAAGTTTCAGCTCTGTAGCCAGTACGCTTTAGTTTTACGAGGTTACAAGGTTGGTGATGGACAGAAGGGCGGACGGACGGGACGGACAAGGGTAAGACAGTTGCCAAGGGGAGGTAATTGTTTTTGAAAATTAATACGATACCACCAAAGGTAGCATAAGCACTCCTTCCTTCGGAGTGTGGAAACAAATATTATGTGACTGTGACTGGAGAAATGAGACCAGTGTAGTTCTAGATCCAGAGTCTGACCAGGATTTACACTGCTCGCCATTTCATCAATGAACAACCCATCATGCTTCTAACAAGCAATATAGATCATTATCAGGCTACAGAGTGCTATTTGATCAGGATATAAACTGGTCACAAATCCCGTAACCCCCATTTCTCCAGTCACAGCCACAAATATGATTTAGCATATTTCTAGGTCGGACTACCCTAGAGCTCCAGATAAGTTGCGTATTTGCTTAAATACCCAATTAAAATTGCCAAAAACCCAGAAATAGCAAGTATCAAAAAGCAATCGAAAATTTGTGTTACCTTTATCATGCTGCAGACAACAATAAACAGACCACAAATATAGCATATTTTTCTTATTTTCCATGAAAACACATCTTGGTATTTCATTAGAATTGTCTCCAATTTTGAAATACATGTACCCAATTGCTTCATAAATGATGGAGTGACAATACTCAATTACAAATTCCTTATCTGGAGCCCTGCTACCCATTGATCCTGCCATTGCCGAGGACAACTGTTAAGAATTTGGATGACATGCATTCATTGGACTCTTTTGGGTTATCTTGTTCTGTATTTTACCCTTCCATTGATGTCCTTTTCCTTCAACTTTGAACGTCCTTTGCAAGATTTGCTATGTCGCCATCTGGATATAGCATCTTCAAACATTTGCATACAATGTCGACACCAGAAGATTTTAGCGGACGGTACACTCAGTTTGTGACAGGGGTGGTACATCCGCTTTGACATCTTGTATAGAGAGCATCATATCTGCAATATCAGAATTATAGGCATCAAAACACTAACTATTATTGACTCTAATGAAAGACAGTCAACCAAACAAAATCCAGAAGTATTTCTGTCCAAGAAGCGCCATTTCAAAATTTTAGGACGGTCTGTTAACTTACACCTCTTAGTAACACCCTAAGTAATAGTAATATACTGGTCTACCCAGTTTTCGTGCATTTAAGCAACCCACTATTTAATGATAAGAAACGTATTTAAAACGTCGCTGAAGACATTATTTTGTTTCTAAAATCTATGATGGAACATGAAACTTATTTTTATAAATACTCAGTTTTGTGAAAATTTCAGTCTTCAGAAACGTGCTAAAACGTCATGCGAATCAAAAACGGAGCACTGTCGATTACCGGGTGGCTGACCATAGTCCGATTATAAGTAGCCATTCCTTGCCACAGCAACACTTGTGAATCAAAGTTCTGAAATATGTTATCTACACAAAAACTGATCGTTGTGTGGGGTATGTGTAACTTGCAGGGTCAGTCCTGAAATATATAGAAAATCGTTCACCCCTCTTTTACTGCTAGCTCCGTACTAGAAAAAAATTGCTACCCCACTCCATACCTCTCGTAGAAAACATATCGGAGGCAAATGTTTGTAGCTAGCTCTGTACGTACTGTCCCATGAGACCTAAACATAATAGGTGCTGTATTCATACGCACAAAATGTCTTGATTAGTATATTCCAGAACTTAACTGATAAACTGAGCACAAAACTGTGAAAACTATAGAGAATACTATATGAGTTTTAGATACAAAGCAAGACAGACCAAAACGCCATAGCATAAGTTGGTACAGGGCACGATTGTCTTGGTCGTACTCGCCGTTTAGGCATAGCACGATCAATGGCTGCCCCCACAGAAATTTGATTGACACAATGCTATCTGAAGGAGACAACATATAAAAACTAGATGGCCGCCACCTGCATGTCGCGACAGCCGAGGCTTTGATAGTATGCCAAAAAAAAATGAATTCAACCTGGACGCACATATGCCAATGTGCCGACTACATCGCGCTGTCCTCAAGCAGGTGCGACAAAAATGTTATATATGATACAGTGAAATCGCGATGGCTAAAAATGCGATGGCTTGTAATGTCGGGCTCGCTCGAAATAGCATCGCGGTCCCGATTATTTTCCCTTTATGTTTAATGTAATTTACGAAGGCTCAAAATGCAATTGCTCGAAAAATGCGATCCCTCAAAACATTTTTCAAGTCCCGCGGACTCATTTCTCGCTATTTTGCTATACGATGGCTCGAAAGTCATGTCGAAGTTTGTGTTTGGCAAATGTTCACACCTCCGCGTCAGTCTTATTACGATCAAAGGCCGAGCCGCGATCAACAATATACGGCGATTTATTAAATATTCTGGGCTTCGGCCACTCGGCGCATTTAATAGAGTATGTCGTAAGTCATTGGTCGTTTTTCGTGGTAACTCCCGGGTGATACTCGAGTAATCCGAGTATCACATGAACAACCAGAGTCGTTGCTCGGGTTCAAGTCGAGTTGGAACCCTAGTAACCCACCACCCGGCATGGGTTCGATTAAAGTTACTCGAGTAATGTTCAAAGGTCAAAATTCTTTAACTCGAGTTGGAACTCTGCTTGTTCTAGTGGTCCTCTTGTTATTCGTGTGGCTACCCGGGAGTTACAAGGAAAAACGCCCATTAATAATACCACACTTCCTAGTTAGGCAGGGGTCTGCAAGTTGGATCAGCGTTTACACTGGTCACAAACTAAGTAAAGCACGTTTTGTTGCGTCGCAATATTTTACGATTCATGACTGATTCCCGATTTTTTATGGGCGCCGTATAACAACATTGTTTGCGCTGGGTCCATACACCACTGTTTCGAGTGACGTCACAACCACCTGCGACGTTAATTATGTGCGCCACTATTTCTAGTAAATACTGGAGCTTTTCTCCTTTGATAACTAGAAATGGACGCTTGTCGACAAGCGCATGTGTATCCCCTCCCCAGATACACAAGTAGTTTGAAAAAAGGGTGTTCGAGTTATGCTCCGGAGACAAAATCAGTGACGGAAAAACAAAGGGAGATAACAAAAAAATTAGTGATGCAAGAGTTGTCATTCTTGAGTGACACACCTTTAGGGTCGTGGTCTATGCATGTGTGAAGTTTCATGAAAATATTCCAAAGGGTGTTCGAGTTATGCTCCGGACACGAAATCAGTGCACGAAACAACAAAGGGAGATAACTACGAAATTAACGACGCAAGAGTTGTCATTCTTACGTGCGACACACCTTTGGGTCGTCTTCTATGCATGTGTGAAGTTAAATAAACTAGAAAATGTGTTCATAGAACACGGATGTCCCACATATCGCTTTGATAATAAATGAGGCCAAATTCCAAGTCAAAATTTTCTTTTACCTGAACGTTAAAGTTTTTGAAGCACCAAGTATGTGACCTTGACCCTGGGCTTGGCGGGGGCAGGACGAACGTGGATTTGGCACAGGGCGGTAGAGGACCATTAGAGCAATGCATATATGAAATATGAAGCTGATCCGTGAAAGAAAACAGAAATTATAAGATATTTACCTGAGCGTTAAAGTTTTTGAAGCACTAAGTATGTGATGTTAACCCTGGGCTTGGCGGGGGCAGGACGAACGTGGATTTGGCACAGGGCAGTAGAGGACCATTAGAGCAACGCGTATATGAAATATGAAGTTGATCCGTGAATGGAAAG
The DNA here is from genome assembly GCA_029237695.1 of Conchocele bisecta. Classification (NCBI taxonomy): domain Eukaryota; kingdom Metazoa; phylum Mollusca; class Bivalvia; order Lucinida; family Thyasiridae; genus Conchocele; species Conchocele bisecta. The sequence continues at coordinate 45,779,023 of CM055273.1, forward strand.
AAAAATTATAATAAGGAAATTTATTTACCTGATCGATTTAACGTTTTTGAATTTTTTAAAGCACCAAGTATGTGACCTTGACCCTGGGCTTGGCGGGGGCAGGATGAATGTGGATTTGGCACAGGGCGGTAGAGGACCATTAGAGCAATGCGTATATGAAATATGAAGATGATCCATGAAAGAAAACAGAAATTATAAGATATTTACCCGAGCGTTAAAGTTTTTGAAGCACTAAGTATGTGACCTTGACCCTGGGCTTGGCGGGGGCAGGACGAACGTGGATTTGGCAAGGGTGGTAGAGGACCATTAGAGCAATGTGTATATGAAATATGAAGCTGATCCGTGAAAGAAAACAGAAATTATAAGATATTAACCTGAGCGTTAAAGTTTTTGAAGCACCAAGTATGTGACTTTGACCCTGGGCTTGGCGGTGGCAGGACGAACGTGGATTTGGCACAGGGCGGTAGTGAACCATCAGAGCAATGTATATATGAAATATGAAGCAGATCGGTCGAAGGATGAAGAAATTATGAGACATTTACCCGAGTGTTAAAGTTTGTGACGGACGGACGGACGGGAGGACGGGACGCACGTTCCTACGAATGAATACTTGTTGGGTTTTTACTGTATAAAAATACCCAACAAGAGTACCCAACACTATCCTAACCTTACCCAATAAGATCCCCGTACGCTTACAACAAGTACCCATTCGTGTGTGCGGACGGACGGACAAGGGTAACACTAAATGCCCCCTCCACTATCGTGGTGGGGCATAAAAATATTCCAAAGGGTGTTCGAGTTATGCTCTGGATACGAAATCAGAGCATGAACCAACAAAGGGAGATAAGTAAACAAGAATTCCGCGGAATCAAATGCCTCGCCTTGTCCTGCCTTGACCTCGAGCCTGGGCCCGAAAGCAATTTTCACTTGCCCGAACATATTATAAAATTATTGACTAGTGAGCCATGGAATATCAGATTATATTCTATGGCTCACTAGTCAATAATTGTTTTATTATATGATAATAGTCTGTATATAGCACTTGAAAAAACGAAAAAAAAAATGGAAAAAAAAGTTAACAAATTAAAAATAATAATGCTTGCTACTGGAGCCCAGAATTATTTTTTTAATAGTCCTATATTTATCTACATATATCTGCACAGGTCCACATAATGCCACAATATTTTCAACACAGTTTACGGAAATGTAATATCCAATGTAGTAGTTTACCTGTATAAATTACCTGTGGTCAGAGTGGTCAAGACTGGTCAAGACTGGACATTTGCACATGCTAGCACATGCACAGGTGAATGGTTCTCCCAGTCTCTATTGTTCTCTCTACAGGTAAGGTGTACAGAGCACACCAGAAAAGGTGTACAGAGCACACGAGAAAACGGGTCTTCATGCATTATTGTCCAGTTTGTAGAGTGCGCAAAACAAAAAAGGGAGATAACTAAAAAATTAGCTATGCAAGAGTTGTCATTCTTGTGCGCGACACACCTCCGGGTCGTGGTCTATGCATGTGTGAAGTTTCATGAAAATATTCCAAAGGGTGGTCGAGTTATGCTCTGGACAGGAAATCAGTGCGCGAAAACAGAAAAGGGAGATCAACTCAAAAATTAGCTATGCAAGAGTTGTCATTCTTGTGCATGACACACCTTCGGTTCGTGGTCTAATTGAATGTGTGAAGTTTCATAAAAATATTCCAAAGGGTGGTCGAGTTATGGTCAATCAGTGCGCGAAACAAAAAAGGGAGATAACTAAAAAATTAGCTATGCAAGAGTTGTCATTCTTGTGCGACACACCTTCGGGTCGTGGTCTATGCATGTGTGAAGTTTCATGAAAATATTCCAAAGGGTGCTGGAGTTATGCTCCGGACACGAAATCAGTGTGAGAAACAAAAAAGGGAGATAACTAAAAAATTAGCTATGCAAGAGTTGTCATTCTTGTGCGCGACACACCTTCGGGTCGTGGTCTATGCATGTGTGAAGTTTCATGAAAATATTCCAAAGGGTGTTCGAGTTATGTTCCGGACAAGAAGTGTCTGCGGCGGACGCGGCCCGCTGTCAAATCCATAGTATCCCCCGACGGAGTCCGGGGGATACAATAATTGAAATAAAGACAGTTTTGTAAATACAGTTAAATACAGTTTATTTAATTTCACATGATAAACTTTATTCTGTAAATAAACACTATTATCATCTAAAACATGGATACACTCTATTATGCTTCGTTATTTCCTAAATACGACGGGTACAGTAGTCAACAAATATACCAAAATCGCAAAAGATGCGATTACTTGAAGAAAATATGCAGGCCCGTGGCATTTCGAGCCATCGCAATTTCACTGTACATGTAGCACCAATTCTCATTAATTCGTGCCCCTAGAAAACAAGTGAATAAGCATATTCTAAGAATAGTGTTAATTAAAAATTATTTTAAAAAGGTATTTTAAGTTGTTTCCCACAGTTTTCTAAGCTACAGTTACATACAATTGTGATTTACCACCTAGTTTGTGATTTTCACATAGGGTAGCCTATGTATTGGAATCGCCTCGGACAGTTAGCCACGCCCCAGACCCCCCCTCGATGGGATAGTCCGTAGTGATATCTTGGGAGTAACCATAACAACAAAATGCATTGTGTTACTCAACGTTTAACTGTCAAACGCAACCGCTAATTGAAAATAATATTATGAAAAACTACTTGCACTGAACAATATCAACAACGGATGTTCTACGTACAAAAATACATCGGATTATTTTGTTGCGCTTTCAAGTTGTGATTTGCCCCCATTTGCGGCACAAATCGTGCGGTCATCGCTAAATTTAGTAACAGGCTATAGGTTTCGGCAGAGTTAACTCCCATCCGAATACTCGTTTAACACACAAACGATATCAAGTTTGACCTTCCGACAGTCTATTTTTAAACTCACCCGACACCTGTGCGAAACAAAACTCGCACGTGTGGGTCTAACTGATGTTAATCCTCATCCTATCGATGGATTTACAGCGGATCTTAGTGACATTCCCGAATTCGGCCTGATTGACATTTGTCTATGGTGGCCAATACACGCCAACATGAGTGTCAATTCTACGTTCAGGGAAGGGGGTCAATATGTCAGTATTTAAAGTGATAAATTACAGTCAGGGAACAAATTAATGACAGTATAACACATCCAGCGTAGATTAATACCCATATTAATGCAAGTACTGAAAATACGACAAAAAAAATTCTAACAAGTTTGGGCTACCATACATTGAACATTTTGTCAGTGGTTTCCTCAATGACGTCATTTGTATGTCTTAATATACTCGATCCGGGGCCAACTATTTCATTCATAAAACAGAAGTAAACATGGCGATGTCAAAGTAATGCAGAAACTTTAACAAAAATCCTGCTACAATATTGTTTTGTACCGACAAGGCATTTTCAGGCACGACACCGCTTCCGTGGCGGAATTCTTGTAACTATCGCTCTTCAATCAGTTTTCAATATATCTATAATGATCATAGATATCCGGAATCTGTATTTATACTTGAATTGATGATGTCTTGTATATTTGTTACCGTATCTGTCTGATATTGCTGTGCATAATCTGTAATGTTGTTGAATGTTTTGGTACATACTGTAGCAGTGCATACTGTACTTGTGCCATATCAATAGTTTACCCCTTAACCATTAAAACGCTGAAAAAGAAAATTGTCGTCTGCTCATTTTGTATATTTTAATCTCTTTAAAAACCTGTTTTGGAAGCGCAGTATGTTTTTGAGGAGAAAATATAAAAATATTTAAAACAGCAGACGACAATTGTCGTTTCCAGCGCTTTAAAGGTACATGCCCACTCAGTAAGCCCAAAATGTCATTTATAGGAATTAAATAAGTGTATAACTGTGTCACTATTCCAACAGTTCTAAACGTTACAAGTGCCCGCTATACAGATATAACAGGCCCGTAGCCAGACATGTTTGAAGGGGGGGTTGTTTCGAAGGCCCAAGGTGCCTGAGGTATATAGGGGGGGTCTAAAAAAGTGGACCTCGAGGCTAAAAAAGTGGACCTCGAGGCTCGGCGGGGGGGTCATCCGACCGCTCCGACACCCCTGGCTACGGGCCTGTATAATCATTTAGTAATATTTATTTTACTGATAGTGATGCGCGGTGGTATCAGGCTATTTTCATATGCAAATGAGGCATGATATTTTTTAATTATTTATACTAAAGAAATGCGTCACCTGAAACAATAATATTTTCGACAGATTTTAAAGTATGATCATTGCACATCATAAAATAAATACAGAGATTAAATAGCAATGTCCGTTAACATTTTAAGCAAACACGGTTATTGCCCCTGATATCAGTGTGTAAATTTACGTCTGATATAAAATGTATAATAATGCCAATCAGTACATGGGATAATGGCGCATGAATGTTTATTTTGCTAGGAAATGTCTCAGATGATGTCTCTGATGTAAAGAACATTTTGTACCTACTGAGTGGGCATGTATCTTTAAGGGTTAATGAAACTGCAACACCAACAATCAATCAATCAATCAATCTAGTTTAATCTTGTAGTACCCTATGTTCAGTACTTTCAGTACTTTGATTCTACATACTTCCTTAATCTGAAGAGGGTCTGTTCGCAAATTATGCATAAAATATGATATATGTTGATTTCTAGGTGAATCTGGACTTCAACATATTTAAATTTGACTCATCTAGGCAGCAAGTACGAGGACGAGTGATTAAGGAATGTCACTCAAATGTGCAAAAAGCTATAGGGCACGAACCTGATGATAAGTTTAAAGATCAATTAGGTGACTTTGGTGGATTATTTCTAGGGACTCTAAGACTTGCATCAACAACAATTTTGGTGAATTCCTTATGTGCACTCATAGTCAAGTGTTTGAACTTTATGTTGATGTATACATTTTCAGGAATTAATTAGAATATAACACACAATATGAATGTATGTGCTTAGGGGCACGGATTCATGAGAATAGGGACTATATGAATTGTGTCAAGTGACCCCATTATATCACGCCAACGTCGAGGATGGAAAATGGTTATATATTTACACGAGCCACAATCTGACAAAACCATGAATATGATTGACTGAGCCTAGCTGCACGTATACATCTGACAAAACCATGAATATGATTTGAGCCTAGCTGCACGTATACCGCTTTATAGGCAACAGGTTGCACTATGATGGTGGGTCTAGTTTTCGGGGTATTAACAAGTTCATTAACTAGCGATTTTTATAAAACATACCATATGAGCTAACTTGTCAGTTCAATCCAATGCTAAACATTTCTTTCAATGTTTCTTGCCTTCAAAATAAGATTGTTGTTAGATTAAAATCCGCGTCAGCGCGTTTAGCAACACAGGAGTCAGCCAACACAGGAGTCAGCCATCTTGAATCTTGACTTATGGTTGGTGTTTTCGGGGTATGTCCCGAAAGTGTGAATAAATCTGCTAATTTGTCCTGAGTTTTCATTGGCTGTTGATCATCTCGCTGATGAATGAGGCACAATGAAGGAAAACCTGAAACTTTTCTATTGTTTATGCTTTTAACAAATTAAAGAGCAGATTAATGGCGGACGTAGAAAATCAAGGTAGGTTCGTGAAGTACCAGTATTTAGTCCAAACACTGGATTTGGTGGCATTTTATAGGGGGTTAAGGTCATTTTACAATGTATAAGCTACCTATTTAATTTTCTTGCAGAATTGTGGGACTTGGTGAGACCTTTACAATGAGATATAGATCATCAAAATCGATCCAGCGGTTCAAAAGTTATCGCATTTTTATAAACCCATTTTTTTGCAAATTTTGTAATTTTTCCACCATACAAATGGCACTGAAATCGGCTAAAATCATACATTTTCTTGAATAAAATATCACGTTATACACATTTTTCTTATATTTCGTCAATTATGCTGAAAATAATTGTTTATGGAATGTAAAATAAGTCAACAAAAACATGTTTTTTTACCCAAAAGTGTTATTATTTGTAATGTTCATCTCATTTCCAATGCATTTCATTACCAATTAACACAAGTACAGTGCGACCCCGTTAGTACACGGAAGTCCGGCGACATACAACCTTCCGTGTTGCTTATCCGAACCGTGCTATATCCGTTCTCGCCCAAGACGAATCATAATGTCAACAAAAAATACATGTACACTGTACACTGTGACTGCGAATGAACGACGTCGCCAATGCCTATAGAATGTAGATCTACGCAGGTCCGTGCAATCCATTATTGTAAATGCGTGTAGAAAAACATCACGGACAAGCTTGTGCGTTGCAATCTGTGTTTACTCATATGGTGAGCACAGGTGGAAGACTCGGGACCTATGACACCAAAATAAATGCCTATTAAAAAAATCCCATTATCCCACCCACCTGGTATCGTACTGTACATGACGTTAATAATAGAACGAGATCAAGTGGGTGGGGTAATGGATATTTTTGTAATGGTCATTTTCTTTGTCACACGTCCGACTATTCCACCTGTGGGTTTCAGTACAGACCTGTATAGTGAGTGAGTGAGTGAATAGGGTTTAACGTCCGCTTTTCTGACATAGAGGTACAAGCCTCAGGGAGTCTACACGCAGACGGGTCAACGGGGTCGAGTCCCATATCCACCTGTCCAAGGGGGGTAAATCCCAACTTCAGAACTCAATATTTACAATCAAAATATAATATTCAGTCCTGAAATTAGAACAACCTGATCTGGTGCCAGGCCCTCGCCACACCAGCATCATTTATCCCATCCCCCCCTAAAAGTAATAGGATTAGCACTAATCTTACTTTTATATATGGGACATAGCCCGACTCAACTCTCACATACAAGAAAGCCAAAAATGTACATGAGGGCCAAATCCGGTATAGTGTGTTCCGGAAAGTATGAACCCAATCGTTAAGCTAGTTTAGTCGCCTTTTACGACAAGCAATGGCTACTGCAGCACTATTCTCAGGATCAGTTGATCCCGCCCCGGTGCCTGCACGGGGCCAGACCTGTATAGACATGTTTTGCCCGACGTGTTATAATATTGCGCCAGTTCATGAGGTAATCAGGCTTATCACGTGAGATTTTCGACGAAGATGAATTTGATAATAGTGTACATTTGATATCGAATGTTGACGAATATTAAATTAGTAATTATTACGCATTTGCTCTGAAAATGTTATCAACTTTCCGATATATTTGCAGAAAAAAGTCAAATCATTCTCGGCGAAAATCTCAGTTATATAATAAAGTTGATTATCTCGTGCACTGGCTCAATTATGACATAGCGAAACAAGGCCAGTTGTCACGTACACATTTGTGTACATGCGCTTGGGGCGTGGGCAGTGCTGTAACAATTTAGTTAATCTGGGTCGAGTTAATCTGCGCGACTGATACGCGATCTCCGATTGGTCAGCCTTTACACCTAATTAATATTCCACCAATGGTGAGCGCGAACGCATGCCGGAAAAATGAAATCGAGCACATAACAATTAGCACTGCTTTGTTACTGGTCTTACTGATCTTATTCCCAGTTTGCTCGGATTAATTTACGAAATGTGCAAACGTGATCAGCTGCACATTCACATCGGTGAGATAAAAGGAGGCTATGCGTCCATAAAAAAAAAAAATCGTCCATTTTTGGTCTAATTTGGGAAAGAATCGCAAATTTAACACGATTTCTGACAATAGTCGTGTTACAAATTTAACACGATTTTGATATACAAATAGGAAAAAAATTCGGGAGCCAAGGCACAACCGTGTGCTAACCGAAATCGTGTTATAGTGAAGCGTGTACTAACGGGGTCGCACTGTAGGTATATAATAACATTATAATGTAACTACATTCATTTACCATGTTGAAATTCCCTGCAAAAGCTTCATTTTTTACAAAATCGGTTACCATGGCAACGATTTTGAAAAAGTGTTTTTGATACCTATTGCGAAGTTTTAAGACGTCAGTAAATTATGATAAACTTTAATAGATACAAATGACACAAAAGTATTGCTACTGTACTTTTGAAAAGCACAAATTGTTACCATAGTAACAATATTAACATATGTCTTGATTTTCAAACATCCGGCTTATTTTAGCTATTTCAAATAAACCTTTTTGAGATACATTAGGTGATTATCAATACTGCAAATACAAATTTATCTGACAAACCATATGTGCACTATACTATCTTAGTTCATATCCATGTAGAACTGTTACTATGGCACAAGCCATAGTTTGCCAAAATACGTCACCATGGAAACCATTTTTCCTTCAACATATCGTTGAAGCATATTTTTGATAACTGAATAAAATGAAATATGTAGTAACATCATTGGATGCAATAAACAATTAAACATACAACAATTGTATTATACACTAGTTCTGAAATATATATGCATTACCATAGTAACCATGGTAACCAATATTGGAAGAAAACACAAAAATGGTAATGCTGCAAAAACAATATTTATCTTGATAAACATGATTGTTCAAAGTAATTTCACCTTGACCTTGGACATGAAGGTAACATATGTCATCAGTCCCATTTCTCCTGTCACAGCCATAGCTGAGGAACTAGACAGGTGACATATATCATCAGTCCCTTTTTTCCTGTCACAGTCGTAGCTGAGGAACTAGACTGGTGACATATGTCATTAGTCCCATTTCTCCTGTCACAGCCATAGCTCAGGAACTAGACTGGTGACATGTCATCAGTCCCTTTGTTTCCTGTCAGTCATAGCTCAGGAACTAGACTGGTGACATATGTAATCAGTTCCTTTTTTCGTGTCAGTCATAGCTCAGGAACTAGACTGGTGACATATGTCATCAGTCCCTTTTTTCCTGTCACAGCCATAGCTCAGGAACTAGACTGGTGACATATGTCATCAGTTCATTTTCTCCTGACACAGTCTCCTAAATTTAAAATTCATATCATTTTCCAATTCAAATAGGAATCCTCAGAGATTTGTAACCCGGACGATATAACAAAATCGTTCTACTTTCACTTTCATTTCAGCTACACATTCAATTTTAATTTATTGAGGAAATGATGCCAAAATATTTTTTTAAATTAATATCTAATTATTCAAATTTACTTTTTTAATTCATAATACAAATAATCTAGAGATAATTATTATCCTTATTCAAACTCAAGACACGTTTCCTTTGTGAAGTGTATCGTACTGTATATTCTGTGTAACGTCAAGTCGCAACTGTCGCAGCGTATGCGCTAACACACACGACGTGTAATTATCAAACAAGAGGGCCATGATGGCCCTAATTCGCTCACCTGACTCCATGAACACCAGAGGAGAATGTGACATTGAGTTCATGTGTTTTAAAAAAATTGTGCTATTTTTAGATGGCGGTCATCTTGGATTAAGCGATGACTCATTTTACCAAATCTGAAAATGCTTCACCCAAGGATCTTAACTTCCTATGAAGTTTGGCCAGCATCGGTCATGTGGTTCCTGAGAAAATGACGTTCAAAATCTCGAATAAATGGACCTTTTGACATAATCATCCGATTCCGACAAATATTGCACCAGAGCAATCGCCTCATCGATACCTTCAATTTGATATATGACATGAGCATATTCGGTCAAAAATAAAATTCGACCCCAATTTGACCCCACAGGGCCACGCCCATTTTTTACCCTGGGGTCACCATTTTAACAACTTTGAAAGAGCATTGTAAATCGATCATTCCTACCAAGTTTAGTTGAAATACGGCTGGCGGTTCATGAGAAGAAGATTTTTTTAAGAATTTATGCTATTTTTAGACGGCGGCCATCTTGGATTAGCGATGACCTCCATTTTAACAAATCTGAAAAGGCTTCACCCATGGACCATAACTTTTAAGTTTGGCTACCATGGGCCAAGCGGTTCATGTGAAGAAGAATTTTGAAATCTCTAATAGAAGAACAACCTTTTGACCTTTCGGTGGCCATCTTGGATGACATAACAATCCGATTTCGACAAAAAAGGCACCAGAGTGATCGCCTCATTGATACCTTTAATTTGATATATGACATGACCATATTCGGTCAAAAATAAAATTTGACCCCAATTTGACCCCATGGGCCACGCCTATTTTTGACCCCGGGGTGACCATTTTAAAAACGTTGAAAGAGCATTGTACATCGATCATTCCTACCAAGTTTTGTCGAAATCCGGTTGGCGTTTCTTGAAAAGAAGATATTTGAAGAATTTGTGCTATTTTTAGACGGCGGCCATCTTGTATTACGTAATGACGTCATTTTAACAATTTTGCAATCCCCCTACCTAAGGACCATGAAGTTTGGTGACTATAGGCCCAATGGTTACCAAGGAGAAGACGTTTGAAAATGTTCACGGACGACGACGGACACATTGCGGTAACAATAGCTCACATGAGCTTCGCTCAGGTGAGCTAAAAATTGCTTGCACCTCTTTGGAAAGTTTGGATTTCCGCGTGAACTGTTTTACTAAATTCATTATAGATTAGTTGATTTTTTAAGTAAAATGGACACTGATTAATAATATTGATGGCTCAAGATGATTAAAACAGTATGTAACTGTCAAAAAACAATGTTTCTGCGGAAACCGCTTAGATTAACCCCATATTGCTGTAACACAGCTAAAAGTATGTCCGCACATCTCGCAACGTCGGCGAAAGTGGGTCAACATCGGTGTATTCAAACCGTGTTCTAGGTACTAAAATTGGGTTATTTATCGTAAAAACTACAATAATGATTATATTATTGAATTCAGCTGTAAACATGAAACGAGGCAAAGCCACGAAGGCCAGTTTTTTGCAAGCATGGACACTTGGATAACATAATTATACCCACTTTTTGTAGACTAGATGGCCATGGCCTGCATGTCGCGCCTTTGGGCGAGGCATGGACACTAAAAAAATAGATATAGTAGATGGAAAAACTTTAACGAAAAAACTTTAACCGGACACACGGACGTACGGACGGACGGACGTATGCCTAAATGCCGACGATATCGCGCTTTCCGCAAGCGGGTGCGACAATGATGATAAACATCCATGTGAAGTATCAAGGTAATGGGTGAAGCAGTTGCAGAGATGTAGTACACGAAAAAACTTTAACAAAAGAATTCAAAGTAATTTGACCTTGACATTGCGCACAGGGGCCGCACGGTTGGGGGGTAGAATGAAAATATGGATGATGATATACACCCATGTGAAGTTTCAAGGTAATGGGCAAAGCAGTTGCAGAGATGTAGTATAACGAAAAAGTTTTAACCAAAAAATTTAACTAGACGTTCGTTAAAAAGTTAACGTTGAAAATGGCTAAGTCCATTACGTAGAAATAATAGGTGAAGGTAAAAAAATGGTCACATGTTGGATAGTTGTATGTGGTAGGCACCCCTTGGTTATGAAGCTGTGCAAGTTTGGTGGTCCTAGATGGTACAGTACCAAAGAAATGGACTTAAACACAAAAACTTAACATTGTAAACGCGAAAACTTAACGTTGAAAATGGCGACAGAGCGGAGTGAGTGAGTGAATAGGGTTTAACGTCCGCTTTTCTGACATAGAGGTACAAGCCTCAGGGAGTCTACACGCAGACGGGTCAACGGGGTCGTGTCCCGTATCCACCTGTCCGAGGGGGGTAAATCCCAACTTCAGAACTCAATATTTACAATCAAAATATATATTCAGTCCTGAAATTAGAACAACCTGATCTGGTGCCAGGCCCTCGCCACACCAGGATCATTTATCCCATCCCCTAAAAGTAATAGGATTAGCGCTAATCTTACTTTTATATATGGGGCATAGCCCGACTCAACTCTCACATACAAGAAAGCCAAAGATGTACATGAGGGCCAAATCCGGTATAGTGGGTTCCGGAAAGTATGAACCCAATCGTTAAGCCAGTTTAGTCGCCTTTTACGACAAGCAATGGCTACTGCAGCACTATTCTCAGGATCAGTTGATCCCGCCCCGCTGCCTGCGACAGAGCGGAAAAAATGGGTCAAGTTAAAAAAAAAGTAACATGTTGGATAGTGATATGTGGTGGGCACCCCTTGATTATGAAGCTGTGAAAGTTTGGTGGTCCTAGGTGGTACAGTACCAAAGAAATGGACTTAAACACGAAAACTTAACATTGTAAACGCGAAAACTTAACATTGAAAATGGCCAAGTCGAATGCGCGGAAAAAATGGGTCAAGTTAAAAAAAAAGTAACACGTTGGATAGTGATATGTGGTGGGCACCCCTTGATTATGAAGCTGTGAAAGTTTGGTGGTCCTAGGTGGTACAGTAACAAAGAAATGGACTCAAACACGAAAACTTAACATTGATTGTGGACGCCGCCCGCCCGCCCGGCTTTCGCCAATCCAATAGTCTGGATTTTTTTTCAAAAAACCTGACTAAAAACGTTTGACTTTCATAACGAGGCAGCCGAATTACAGGATTACGACAGCGTACTGAACCCCCTACATTTTAAAGGACATAATGTACGTAAAGTCATGCTTATTTTAATCACCCGTAAAGCACATCGCGGCTGCACACATGTATATAAATTACAAAATATTTGAATACCCCGAAAACTCCGACTACCCCGAAAACTGGCGCCTCGACCATATATCGATCGCTACACCACGCTCAGTCAGCGACGGCGTGTTAAAAAAACAAAAACGGTCATCAGTGACCCAATTCCTATCAGGTTTAAACTAATGACATCCATTAGGCATACAACTAGCAAACTAGAACAGTATTATACTGGATATCTGTGAATGCTGGTCAGGATATATATAAATACGAAGCACACCTAAATGTTGTCATTGTAAAATTGGTTTGTCAGAGTTACTTCCCCTGCCGTGAAACTCTCTCTGACTTAACTTAAAATTATTAACAGACCAAGAGATAAGGAGGGGCATATGCGGAGCGTAACACTTGTTTCAATGACAACCACCTTTTGCATATTGATTTAAACAGCGGCGGGATTAGACAGCCCATTCCTCAGAGCGTTGCAATGTGTACAAAATTACTGTCGCAATGGAGGACACGGATTGACAGATGGCGCTGCGTATTATGATAATTATCCACTGGGATATGTATAAAGTGCGGACTGAACATTACGGACATTTACCCGACCCATAGGTGTCAGAATAATTCACCTGAAATGGGTGAGTAGGGTAACGTTCAAATGAGCCATGTATTGGGTACTAGGTACGAGTCTTCCACCTGTGACAATAACCCCATCTTATTGTACATACCCATTGGCGGGATCCCTGATCTTATATATATATTTATAGCCTGATATTAATTAGTAGGTGATATACTTTTCATTCAGGACGTGCTTGTCGTATGTTAGTGGGTCCCGGGTTTCATATATGTGTATTTCTATATCCTGTTCATGTGCAGATCGTATCATTCGATTTCTAGAGCTTGTCCCCGATAGGGTGAATTCCCAACCTGAATGACCTACTGGGCAAGTACCCGGCCAGTACAGTAGCATCTAATACATGTTAACGATAACTATATACATCATAACATAAACACATATATATATACATATATAAATAGGTGATCCAGGCTGAGAACATGAACCTTACAACATTGGCGACCAGTGTATTTACATATTAGCTTGCGGGGTCCGGGGGTCATACTCGGCTTTTATTTTAATTATAGATGCCATTTCATGCATTCTGCTGCATTTAAGAGATATTTTATGTTTGGTCCAAATATTGGGGCGGCGGTCACCGCCCCTGCCGCCCCACTTCCGACGCCTCTGGTAGCCTTGCACCTTCGCACAGTCCGAACAGGGCATGCGCTGTTCGCTATTCAATCACTGAGGCAGCACCGATGACGAAGCGTACAGGGTCCTATGTAACTTCTGTCACTCAGTTGGACCACTTCGTAATCTGCACTCTCCCATGTAAATACTGTAGTTTTAGATGTGTCATGCCACTCTTTTAACTGTAAAACACCCAATTGCAACTGTCTCATCCACGCTCTCGATGTCAAATTTACATTCTGAAAATAATTCTGACATTCACTGGAAGAAGGAAAAGAAGAAGAAGAAGAAGAAGAAGAAAAATAAGTAGAATAATAATAATAAGAAGAAGAAGACAAATGGCGGAGAAGACATAATACAACTGCGAGGTTATATGGCCTTGTACACATTTACTGTATGCTAAACGGCACATGCAGTAGCCAACTCTTTGTGTATTACAGCATTCAGCAAGTTTCACCTCTTCTGGCGTATGACAAGAAACTGACAATTCGAATGCGAAGATGATATAATGTAGCTAATCATACTTAGAAAAGCAAGGACAACGGACTCCTATCAATTATATTACACCAAAATGCAACATATGTCAATTTTCTGGAGACTTTTACAAATAACTGTTTATTTAACAACGCGAATCATCATTGTAAATAGACCCATGCGCAGAAAATGGCACAGTGTGCCACTTTTACATGGCTAGCCACACAATACATACCATATATACCCATTACTACATTATATTGTTAGGCACTATTACAATGGTGCAGTGAAGCTTCATATGGGGAGAGTATATACGGCCCATGTTTATTTACATATAGCTCAATACAGTGTCTAGGAAAAGTGTGCACGTCAGCCGTATACCTTTTGCACATTTTGAGCTTGTTGACAAAAGTACACCAATATCTAATATGCAGTACATCTTGGTGTAGCATAATTTATATGGTGTCAGTTATCTTGGCTTTTCATGATTAGCTACATGAGAGCATAGGTTCTCCTTCGCATTGTCAGTTTATTGTCAAACGTCAGAAGAGGTGAACTGGCTGATGGCTGGAACACACAAAGATGGCCGACTTGGGCACTCCACGTACCGTACAGGAAACAGTAATGAGGCAGTGTTCACACATATGTTATATATACATTCCATCACATTTACGAAGTAATTATCTTTGAATCGAAGGATGATCAGGTATAGTATGAGTCCTTAAACAAACTAGTTTGCATAGTTTACCTTTCTTATAAAACACTAAGGAAAATTTTGACCTGCAGGTACGCCTATGTTTTTTTTTATACAGCTCTGAATTTTTCTATTGATCCATCAGAAACAACAGCGGTGTATGCCGCAATCTGACTTAGGGTACGCGTGTGTTGTTCACTGGCCGCGAATATAATAAGCCCCTTTTTGTCACAGATAGCATTTCGACATCCGTTTCGTCCATTTATCTAATAAATATTCAATGCGCACTTAAGTTGCTCTCTTGCAATTATTGGAATTGTGGGTAATGACACACTTTCACAAACATGGCCGACAAGAGGCTGATTAAACCCGGGTTGTTGTTATACTTTATTCACAATTACTGCTATACGATACAGTTTCCAGTCAAGATATGAAACGCAAAAGAAAGTTAAACGGTACAACTAATTGACTGACATGATACTAAGCGCAATAATTCTGCTCAGGCAAGTTAAATCCGGTGATGAATTTTAACGATGAAACTATCCAGTTTCCCCATCTTTCAGTTTTGACAGTTTAGAATCATTCTGGTGTAGGCATCACTGTCACTGTACAAGATGATGTGCGACGTGATGCCGACGATTTCTGAGGACGGGTCTACTGACCGCGAGTCCCAGGAGTCTGGCGATGATGCGAACTTTGAGCAGTTGATGGTGAATATGCTGGACGAACGAGATAAATTGATGGAAGCTCTGAGAGAGAGCCAGGAATCGGCGGAGTTGTCTCAGGCTCGACTTCACGACGCGGAGAAAGAGAAAGAGGCTATGCAGCGTCAGTTACAGTCAACGCAACCTCAGGTAAATCTGCTGGGTCACGGTGTCTTTTGTGGGATGCCTGCAATAACAATAATACAGTTCTCACCATTTTAATGAATCATTTTTGTCGCACGCAGCACAATATAGTCGGCACATTGGCGTACATGCGTTCGGGTTAAAGTTTTTCGGAATACTATCAAAGCCTCGGTGGGCGCAACATACCGGCCGCGGCCATCTAGTATATGTGGCTGTGACTGGAGAAATGGGGCTTATGGGTTTGCGACCAGTGTAGATCCAAATCAGTCTGTGCATCTATACAGTCTGATCAGGATCTGTACTGTTGGTCAGTCCATCAATGAGACAACTGTCAACATTCTAACAAGTAATATACATCATTATCAGGCTACTGAGTGTTCTGGTCACAAATCCCAAAAGCCTTGTTTCTCCAGTCACATATAGTGAATTAATGTGCAATTTAATAGTGTCACTGTCATTACCCATTGTCACCTCGCAAACTAACGGAATCTGCCAGTCCAGGTAATGACTCTATCATTGAATTTTAGTGTCAGTTGTGGACACATACATGATACATGTAGCACTGCAGCTGCAGATATTCCAGCAACAGAGTTACTGTGCAGCCTTCCCTGCAGCAAATCCCTGTGTCTAGAATGGAAACTTATTTGGTATGTAACTCATGATGGGCAATAGGTGTGAATTAGTGTCTGGTTAGTTGAGTCGGTTAGAGTGACGGTAGGTAAGCCAGAAGCCCCTGGTTCGATTCTGGGCCGATGTGCTTCTTTCTACCCTGTGAGAATTAATGTCACAGGGTGTAAAAGAATCGTTTTAAAAATGTGCTACGACTCGGAATCAAACAGAGGACCTCTTCTTTACTTTACCATACCATCGCTCTAACCGACTGAGCTAACCGGGCACAAATACACATATTCTGCCCATCATGAGTTACATATTCCTATTCCGGGTGGTAGAGTATTGTCATATCCCAAATAAAAAGGGTTGTGTTTGATATCACAATGGGTAATTACTGGTACAGTAGCAGCAGAAATGCATTAGCAAATTAATATCTATTTATCATAGCCTATGGTAGTATTTTATAGTAGAATGAACACAAACTCCTTGTTATTTGATAAAATAAAATGGAACCATAAAACGAGAAAGCACATATTGAATAGTTGAAAATTCATCTGAGACAAAATGCCTTTAAACTTGTATGTGAAACAATTATGGAGCCTAAATTGGTAATCAGGTTCTACATTGGTAAGGCTACAAAAAATTAATGTTTAGATTCTCATCCAAATTTTTGGGGAAAATGGGGTGGGTGGGTGAGTCACTTTTATTTTTTATTTTCAGCAATACTAAAACGAGGTGCTGGACGGCAAGGCGCAGTTGCATGCAATAGTGTTTTGTAATAACATATTGAAGTCATTTCTCTAAATATGCTGCTTCACAAATGAGTTGAAATGACATTATCCATGCCTGGAACCAGGTAGTAGATCTACATTTTCTGTATTCCACACTGGTTGATCAAACTCTCTTGGTCAGCACTAAGACATTGACGCTTTTTTTTATCAGAACAAGGTGGCCACGCCCCACATGTCGCGCCATACGAGGCATTTATCAGCTACAGTCTTGCGATCAGACTTCCCCGAAATAAAGTCATAGAAAATTTGAATCGGGAGGCGCTATCACTCCCAACCAATCACATTCACATCAACCCGGCGAGAGAAGCAGACGCTTGCATGGGTGTTATATTGCGCTGCGTAAAGCGCTCAGGTGAAAAGCTGTGGGAGCTGTATATAGGCGGACTGCATCATTTTCGTAAATTTTACCAATTTCGTTTTGTTAGTATTTATTTTTAATAAAAACCCTCGGGCGGGCGGGGATGAGAATCTAAACAATAATTTTTTGTAGCCTAACAAGTGTTCTGAGGACCTTATCAGCATAGCCCTTTCTTTGATTGTATGGCATAGAGCGTGCCCAGGGAACATTTTTCCACCTCAAAACTGCAATGTCTCATTCCTGATTTACATGTAATACCAAATATCCATTCTCATGTACAGTCAGAATTCGTTACAACGGCATAGTTCGTCAGAGATGAATCTGCCGTTATAACGAATATGCCGGTATAAAGAATCGGCGGTTTTCTCCTCGCTATCAGACTGTCGTGATAATTCCGGTAATTGGAACATGTCGGTAATTGGTAACCACGCATTGTATCGACGCTATTTGCTGTCATTTTACATTAGCATTATCGGCGAGATATATACTTATTTGTCACCACATTGATAAAGCAATGCATATATACGAATTTATATCAAGGAAACAAACAATATTCAAAGCTAATCCGGTATTTGACAAAGTCTAGGTTGCAGGCGAACCTGTTGTTAATTGTAGAGCGCGTGGTGAATACCGGATTATCTGTGAAATTGTTTCTTTATTGTTAGCAATTCGCAAACATGTGCATTTATAAAAGAAACACATATTTTAATAAACAGTTTGTTTTAATTTACATGCTAAAATTTATAAAATTGCAAAGCAAAAACATGTAGAGTGGTTTCCCTTTAAACAAATATTTACATGACGATTCGTCCCTATCTGAACTCGCCCCAGAGGCAATGCTACACGATAATTATTTAAATTGTTCACGATTATGATATTTTTTATTTACAATCTATCGGTCCTTGCTGGATTTAATCACTTGTAAATTTAGTTGCTAACTGTTCATTTCTTAATTGATGTTTGCAAAATAGTACATCACAGCAGGTGACAAGGTACCGACACGTTAATTGCCGCGATTTATGACAGCAGGTCGGGGTTAATCAGCTGTGAAATTGTTTAGATATGGTCAGTGACTGGTTCCCGAATATCGGTTTCCGGCACGTAATGCCGGATAACAGAGCTGGTACCAGCGATGCCGGGTATCGGCGCCGTTATCATGGTTATGACGCACATTATATGGTCAGTGACTGGTTCCCGAATATCGGTTTCCGTAATGCCGGATAACAGAGCTGGGTCACAGCACTGGTACAAGCGACGCCGGGTACCGGCGCCGTTATAACGCACATTAAATAAGACTTAAACTGTGTATTCGTTTGCGGGAATTCCCTGCCGGAAGCCGAATTTGCCGGTATATCGAGCAGATTAAAGAGCATGCCGATTGGTTTGGCGGCTTATTGTGCTGGGAGGCGAATATGCCGCTATAACGTGTGCCGCTGTAACGAATTCTGACTATCTAAATATTCTCATGTATCTAAATTGACATTTTTGTTATTTTCTTCATTTCTCAATGAAAATATTGTGTTATTACCACTCATTTGAACCGTCTGGTCTGGGTGAGACGGTTCAAATGAGTGGTAATGGCATACTTTCAAATTTGTTGAGAAACAGAATATGGGGGAAATTGTTGGTACTATTTGATACTTGTGGATCAGTGTCTGGCATGAAATAAGTTAACCCATTACATGTGGAATACACCTTTACGGGTATGAATTTTGTTATTTTTCAATAAAAGTATTATGTTGTGACCACTCATTTGAACCATCTCTACGAGACGGTTCAAATGGTGGTCACAGCATATACATGTCCTTCTGAGTATATATAAAGAAAATATTGAGGGTTTTCCACAAAAAAAGGCGTAAAATAGGTTAAACTACCCCAATTCACTTTCATGTGCATAATGAGAGAGGGGCCCAAAGATTAAAATGTTCAACTGTGGGTATACAGTGTGGCCTTCCCATCCATGTGTCCAGTATCATTTGTGTAGTATTCAGGTACTCATTATTTCAGTAACTGTAATTCCAGTTACATGTAAGTTGACTGTTAATATGTCTGTTTATCACAGGGTTGGCAATTTCCCGGGAAATAAGAGTATTTCCCAGGACGGCGGGACATACCGGGAAATACCGGGAAATATGAATCTTGGTGGTGTTCCAAAATGTCAAGATGAGTCTCTATATTCCCTTATATCTACTATGGTTTATATCTGTGTAGACTGATAAGCCTACAGGTTAAACATTTTGCAATAAAAAAAGAAATAATAAGTTTATTTTAATAGAGAAAAAAAAATTCATTATTTTCTAGACAATTTTCTTCCCTATATACAAGTCTATATGTAATATTTGCCAACTGTATATTTTATTGTATATGAGAACACCCCTCATTACTATAGTAACCTACCACTAATAAAAGCTGCTTTTGGAATTTTGAGAAAATCCCTGTTGATAACAGGGATAATCCATGTACAGTGCAAGTGTAATTGTGTTTTACAGCTTGACATGACTATATACAGATTACCTGGGTTCTTATTATACAGTATGACACAAAAGGTGTGAGAGAAGGCTGACAATTAACAGCCTGTTGTCATAGTCTGATGGTTTATTTAAGTATATTAAAGTCTCATCAATTTACATGAAAATAAGTAGACATTAGTAGGCTTTTGGCTAATTTTAACGATTTTAGGTACTGTATCGCATACGTACATGTACCATCGTGGCCCATAGTCTTCATGTTAAATAAATGTCATAATAATAATACAAATAAGTAATACAAATGCAAAGCATAAAACATCAGTACATTGTCAGTCGTATAAGACTTGTAAGAGACTGTGTATGCACATCATGCATGCTAAGATCATTTATTCTCATTTCTTGATACCGAATATTAGTGTGGGAGAAGGTTGACAATTAACAGCCTGTTGTCTAAACATAGTCTGATCATGATGACGTTATCCTTGTGAATTGTATCTAGCAGACACTCAGATGCTTCCTAACAAATGAAGAAGTAATTTACAAAAAAATAATACAACCAAAATACCCCTAGTTGAGAATGAAACAGATCTATACATTGTAATTAACCCCTATATCTAATTATTAAGTTGTTGATTGTTTAATTAACTATTACTGAGCTTAAAACTTAATTTAAATAACTTTAATTATCAAAAAATAACATCAAAATTCATATTTCCCGGTATTTCCCACTTTGGGGAGTATTTCCCGAGACGGGAAATACCGGTATTTCATTTCCCGCCGGGAATTCCCACCCCCGGTATTTCCCGGCCAACCCTGCTTTATCATCATCCATATTGTAGATGTGCAAAGTTTATTTCTAATTTTTATTCGACTCCCGGGTCATGGATTATCTCCGCCTTTTTGACTTAGTATTTTGCCTTGTAACTCGTAAAACATTTAAACCATACTATTTACAGACCTGAAACTTGGTATGTAGCTTCCTTATGATTACTAGATGCACATTGTTTATTTAGATTTTTGATTTGAACCCGGGTAATGGATTATCTCCCACTTTTTGACTTATAATTTGGCAATTTTGCGTTGTAACTCGTACAACTTTTAAACCGTAATAGCTACAGACCTGAAACTTGGTATGTACATGTAGCTTAATGATGATGAGTACATGTAGATGCGCAAAGTTTATTTCGATTTATGATTCAACCCCGGGTCATGGATTATCTCCCCATTTTCGACTTGCAGCTTGTAAAACTTCTAAACCGTAATAGCTTGATGCTTGGTACATGTATGTATCTTCTTTATGGTGTATACATTGTAGATGCACAAAGTCAATTCTATTTTTACACTGAGCCGTGGATTATCTTCCCTTTTTGGACTAGGAATTTTGCCTCGTTTACTATCAAAGCTATATGTGGGGCATCCGTGTTCTTCACATTTTCTAGTTCATTTCTGTACGAGTGATTGGCTTGAAACTTCATGTACATGTTTGTCATCATTCATACCATGAAATAATTTCCGTCCAGTAGATGTGTATGTTTCTCCGTTCTACAATAACTGGCTTGAAACGTCATGTGCATGTTTCTCATCATTCATATTTTCATTGCCCACCCATGCTCTCCCAGTGACCAACCATGGTCAATTGACTGAAGTTTCGGTTCAGTAGATGCGTGCACGTTTCTCAATTCTCCTATAACTTCTTTACTGTATCCACTACATACTGTATCAACTACATGTACATGACTTTGGTATAAAACTTCATGTTTGCATGTTTATGATCCAACCACCACAGCGATGGGATATATGCCGTTTTCGGCATTCTTGTTACATTTAAGGAAACACACTTATCGCCCCTGCAATTCACATTTGTTATAAATAGTATAATATTGGCAATTAACATTTTCGGTAATTGTAAATTAATGTTTAGTTTGTCCGAAAAATGTCATATCTTAAGAATGGACGAAAGGATCTGTCTCCCTACATGTATATTACAACCTGGAATGTGTGAGTAAAGGTTTATGCCTGATAAGGGCCAATATTGGTTGTTAGATTTGAACCATGACATGTGTTACACTGGGTGAAAGGCAGACAGTGCAGACCCTGATCAGACCATGCATATGCCACTTGCCACAAAGACATAAGCTCAATTTTTCTCAATCTCAGCCACTTTTTTGCAACAAAATCTATGATTTGCATGGAATAAACTAATACCTCTGTGTCGTGCATAGAGCGAGCCAGGGGGACCTTTTCTCACCTCAGAATGCCAAAGACCCTTAACCCATTTCATGCTGAGGATACGCCATTTTGTTTGCGGATAATCCTAAATATTTTATATGGGCTCAGAATTATATGCCGTGACCACCATTTGAACCGTCTCATCGAGACAGTTCAAATGAGTGGTCACAACATATACTTTCATGAGAAATAACAAAATTCAAATATTTAAAAATGTTCATACCCGTAAAGGTGTACTCCGAAAGGAATGGGTTAACATACGTGTATTAGACATGTGTATTGTTGAAAGGGTTAATCTGTGTATTGTTTCCAGATACATTCATATCCACATGGTCAATCCAAATTCAACACTATTTGAATGACCTTGATCTTCACCTTAGTGACCTTGACCTTCGTGGGTGTCAAAATATAGGTCACAACCTACTTTTTCCCCGAAATATAGGTCACATCCATGAATACATGGATTTACTTCCAAATTTTATATATATCTCCTGATATGATAGTCCGATGTTTACCAAACTTCATCAATAGCTTCCTTACATTGATGGCTATCAACCCATTGTCCTTCGGATGACCTTGATCTTCACGGGTGAGACATGTTCCTTTCCAACGTTGACTATCGCATTTACTGTTAGTCTTTGCATGCTAGCTGTGAAAATAACAGCCTACAAAGTTGAAATTAAGAGTATTTTTATGCCCCCCGGTCTCTGTAGAGCCGGAGGCATATAGTGTTTGGACTGTGTTCGTGTGTCCGGCACATTAAGAAGTTCGTCAGAGTTTCTCAATTTTATCATAACTTCTATATCCCTTGAAGGATTGCTTAAATATTTAAAAACAGCATACAGTGACAATTGCCACACATCCAAGCTGCCCTTAATATGACCTTCACTTTTGCCCTTCACAACTTTGAACTTTTTCACACATTAAGAAGTTCGCTGGAGTTTCTCAATTCTGTCTGAACTTTTATATCCCTTGATAATACTATTTCAATATATCCATGCTGCTCTTCATATGACCTTGACATTCACAACTTTGAACTTTTTCATTCATTAAGAAATTCGTCAGAGTTCTCAATTCTGTCATAACTTCTATATCCCTTGATGGATTACTTCAATATTTCTATACATCATACTTGTGAACAAATGCCACACATCCATGCTGCCTTTAATATGACCTTGACCTTTTGACCTTCACAACTTTGAACTTTTGCACACATTAAGAAGTTCGCCGGAGTTTCTCAATTCTGTCATAACTTCTATATCCCTTCATAGACTACTTCAATATTTCAATACATCATACTTGTGGAAAATGCCACATCCATGGTGCTCTTAATATGACCAGGACCTTTTGACCTTCACAACTTTGAACTTTTTCACACATTAAAGGTAGATGCCCACTCAGTAGGCACACAGACTGTTCAGAGCCATCATCTGAGATGTTTTCTGGCAAAATAAACATTCTGTCACCATTACCCTACGTATTGATTGGCATTGTTATACATTTTATGTCAGACGTGAATTTCCATACCGATATTAGGGGCGATAACCGTGTTTCTTTAAAATGTTAATGGACATTACTATTTACATGTATTTTCTGTATTTATTTTTTGCTGTGCAATGATCATATTTTATAATCTGTCGAAAATATTATTTTTTCAAGTGAAAATATTAAATACGTGTATCATTGTGTCACTATTCCATCAGTTCTAAAAATTGCGAGCGCACTATATACAGATATAATCATTTGGTAATATTTATTTTACTGAGTGACTCGCGGTGGTTTCAGGCTATTTTCATATGCAAATGCGGCATGATATTTTTTAATTATTTATACCAATTAAATGCGTCGCCTGAAAAAATAATATTTTAAAGTATGATCATTGCACATAAAAAAAAACAACAGAAAATAAATAATTATGTCCGTTAACATTATAAGGAAACACAGTTATCGCCCCTGATATCAGTGTGGAAATTTACTTCTGATATAAAATGTATAATAATGCCAATCAATATGTGGGGTAAGGGTGGATGAATGTGTTGCCAGAAAATGTCCCAGATGATGTCTCTGATATGAGAACAGTTTGTGCCTACTGAGTGGGCATGTACCTCACCAATTCGTTCCCACGAAATAACAATTCGTTTCCCGTGGGAACGAATTGTTATTTCGTGGGAACGAATTGGTGAAGGTACATCTCCACTCAGTAGACACAAAATGTTCTGGCAAAATAAACATTTATTCACCATTACCCCACATATTGATTGGCATAATTACACATTTTATATCACTGCAATGATCATACTTTATAATCTGTCGAAAATATAAGTTTTTCAAGTGACACATTTAATTAGTATAAATAATTGAAAACAAACATCATGCCTCATTTGCACATGATAGCCTGATACCACCGTGCATCACTATCAGCAAAATAAACATTACTAAATGATTATATAGTAAATACATGGTTAGTGCCGTTGAGTTGAGCCTTAGACAGCTTTATTGGGTCGAGCTTTAGCGAGCCCCTATAAAGTTGTCGGGCGAAACCGAATATATTTTATATTCGATGGCACTAATCATGTATTTAATTTATACCGCGTACTAAACTTAATTGTTGAACGTGCATGACGTCATCTTTTGACGTCATTCCCTCGTCATACATCACAAGTCTAACGACGTCGTTCAAAGCAAAATGGGAGTGTCCACGCTGGGTAGATTCGGTATTGTATCTGATACACATTTGTCATAATAAGCATTACAATCATAATGGATGTATCCATGTCTTTGGTTACATTGCATATACTGTAAAAATGGACAAAATTCAGCTGAACCGACAGCGATTTCGATTTTAAAATTCGCCGCCATCTTGAATTTGCTGTTGTGACTGACCAATCAGAGGCCACGGCTAGGGGTCACAGGTGAAAAAATAAAGGCAAAACGGCACTTCATGTATATTAGGCTACTTCATGTATATTAGGCTACTTCAGGTATATTAGGTTACTTCAGATATAAACAACATTTATTCAACCCCCTTTATTATGCTACATGGAGCAATGGTTGCGGTATACATCTGTATAGCGGGCACTCGTAATGTTTGGAACTGGTGGAATAGTAACACAATTATACACTCATTTAATTCCTATTTAAAAGAACATGTTGTGCCTACTGAGTGGGCATGTACCTTTAAGAAGTTCGCCGGAGTTTCCCAATTCTGTCATATCTTCTATATCCCTTGAAGGATCACTATACTATTTCAATACATCATACTCGTGCACAAATACCACACATCCATGCTGTCCTTAATATGACCATGACCTTTTGTCCTTCGCAACTTTGAACTTTTTCTCAAATTAAAATGTATTATTAATTTTGTCACAGTTTCTTCAAGCTGCCACTGGCGGCATTCGTGTGCCAACAGGCCACATTTTATTGTTCTTATTTCTCCATGTTTTGTTTGAAATTCCAAGACATATTAAACCCTTAGACCGCTATCTTATTATTTTTTTTGTCTGCTGTTTATTTTCCATTTTTATCATCAAAACATGCTTTAACATCACTTTAGAATAATTTACAACATGCTTTGACAGCACTTCAGAATCATTTCTATTAGCGGTCTATGGGTTAACATATTTACAGGGAGAATTTTTTTTTTTTATGAATTGTATGCTATTTTTGAACTTTTTATAGCCTACAAGTTTCCCAGCATGCAAAGAGTTAAAGGCCAGTTTAGACCACTCTGTGACTGTTTAAGTGTTCATACATGTACATGTACTTGTCTAAATTTACACAGGTCACAAATACTGACTTTCTTTTTCAACTGTGGTGTGTCATAAGCAGGTTAGCCCATTTCATGCTTGGTATTCTCCATTTTGCTGATAGAAAATCTGATACTCGTACAATGTATCTCCCTAAAAATATATGGTGTGGCCATCATTTGAACCGTCTCATCGAGGCGGTTCAATGAGTGGTCACAACGTATACTTTCGATGAGAAATAAGAAAAATTGCAGATTTTTAAAATAAATTTTTATACACATATATGGGTATTCCGCATGAAATGGGTTAATGCCTGAACCGTTTCACCCATACAGATCGTAAAGTGAACAGCATAACAAGCCATCTCATCAATAACCTACAGTGTTTGTCCGATTTAAAAAGTCATCTTCCTCATATGATTAAAGAACTAGTCCAAATAATAGCATGAACTACATGTAGTTTATGCCGGTTATTTAGGGGTGAATGGGTGAAAGGACAGTTTTGACATAAAAATGCATAGTTAAATGTGCATAGTTGTCTGGATGTAACGGTACACTGGTCGCATGCACCTACACTCCTTCCCGGCTTCTGCGTCCCATATGGCGCTTCCTGCCTTAAATGACTTAACCCTTTCCCCACTAAATACATTTGTATTATTTGACATGGACTGTGCTTTCTAATTCTTGCTCTATTACATTTGTTCATTCATAACGAAAAAAGGTGTGCATAAATAAAATCTTAAAATACGGGCAAATACTGCAGATCCTGATGAGACGGCTCGTTACGAGCCGGCTCATCTGGATCTACAGTATTTGTAAATATTGGAATTATGGCCTGTGGGGTTGAAATGGTTAAAGGACAGTTTTGACCACTCTATGACTGCTGCTGAAGTGTGCATAGTTTGTCTGGATCTACACTGGTCGCATCGGCTTCTGCGTCCCATATGCTGCTTCCTGCCTTAAATGGCTTAACACTTTCACCGCTAAATATATTTGTCTTTGACATGGACTGTGCTTTCTAATTCTTAAACTATTACGTTTGTTCATGAAACAAAGGTGTGTATAAATAAAATCTGAAAATACAGGCAAATACTGCATATCCTGATAAGATGGCTCGTCAGTATTTGTAAATATTGGAATCATGGCCTGTGGGGTTGAACTGATTAACCCTTACAATGCTGAATAAAAAATTCACGTCTGCTGTTTATTTTTTGTTTCCATTTTTTCTCATCAAAAACATGGTTTGACAGCACTTGAGAATCATTTCCAACGGAAATGATTCTAAAATGCTGTCAAACCATGTTTTACTGAGAAAAGAGATCAAATATGACACAGCAGCAGACGACTATTTTCGGTTCCCGCATTCTAAGGGTTAAAGGACAGTTTTGACTACTCTATGGCTGCTTAAATGTGCGTACATGTCTGGATCTACACTGGTCGCATGTACCTACACTACTCCTTCCCGGCTTCTGCATCCCATATGCCGCTTACTGCCTTAAACGGTTTAATTGATTTTTTGCTCATTGCATGCATGTGGTGTACAGGGATGGATTCTGCTGTGGCGTATTAGTCATGATGGAGCTGCTTCTTCTAGACTATTGATTCTCGAATGCGGCGCCGGCCGACAAAATGGGCCTTATTGTGCTTGCAACCATCTTAGCCCAATATATACATGTAGACTCGATACATATGTGATAGGCAGCACATATGGTGCTTGCGACCATCTTAGCCCCATATAGTAGGTTTGGTAGCCGCAGTAGCCAGTTGTCTACTAAAATCACCATTTGACTACTAATATTGCAGAAATGAACATTTTGGATACTAAAAGTTTCAGAAATTATATGAAAAAATACTATGTGTTTGTTTATAAATATAGGAGCAAATGTAAAATAATATTGTCTTTTTTCTTATTATCTGTTAATTTTGGCTACTAATTTCAAAAACCCAGCGCCAGCCTAGCATATATCGATGGTCTAGTAACATAAGGTCGTAACTGCTATGCTTTAGCATAGCAGTTACGACCTTATGTTACTAGACCATCGATATACATGTAGACACAAGACAGGCAGCACTGTTTTACTGCACAGCACCTGTGGAATTTGTCCATTTGTCATTTTCTAGCCAATTAATTCACTTATTCTCTGGACAATTAATTCTCAAATGTGGCTGTGACTGAAGAAATGGGCCTTATGGGTATTGCGTAGATCCAAATCAGCCTGTTCATCTGCACTGTCTGATTCGACACTGTTCACTATTATATGTACTGTACATCAATGAAACACCCGTCATACTTCTAACAAGCACTGCAGATCATTATGAGGCTACAGGAGTGTGATATTTGATCAGGAGCTACACTAGTCACAAATTGTTCCGTGGATGTTATAACTGACCTTACAATGTGTGCGACCATCTAGTGCCAGACTATACAGATCAGAGCCAACACTGTTTGTATTTTGACTGATCTCCTCTTTTTGTTTGTGACATTCCATCATTTTCTAGCCAATTAATTCTCAAATTGTCTGGACAATTAATTCTTGAATTGGTCCGCTGAGTGACAGAAGAGACCTTCCTGTGTATGCGACCACCATAGTGCCAGATTAGACTCCGATCAGTATCGGCACTGTTTGTATTGTATAGTCTAATCTTGCCTGCGCTGTTTATTATTTGGTCATTTATTTTCTAGCCTGTTAATTCTCAAATTTTCTGGACAATTAATTCTCTAATTGGTTTCCTGGTGACGTAATGAACCTTCTAGTGAGTGTTACTGTTACTACCAACATAGCCCAAGATTATACTGCCATCACTGTTTGTATTGCGCAGTCTGATCCCTTCTGTACTGTTTGTTATACCGTTATTTTCAAGACTTGATTCTCAAATCGGTTCCTGGCTAAAAAACTTGTGGTGTGCGTGTCCAACATTAAACCTTTCAACATTACAGACCTTTTGTGATGTTTGCAAACTGTGTAGATCCAGATGAGATGGCTCGTTACGAGCTCATCTGGATCTGCACTGCAAGTAATTTTTATAATTTTTTTTAGAAGACCAAACGCCCCCTTTTTATTGTAGTCTGCAAATAATTTTGTGATGATTGGATTGGTCGGGAAAATTGACATCAAATTCCATTCCAGTTACTTATGTTTGAAAGGGTTAACCCAGATCAGCCTACACATACTAATCAGAGTGTCTGGTGTTTACAAATCTGATAAGAGCGTGTCTTGTTGGTTCTTCAGTCACGTTATAAACGCTTGATTCTCAACTGGTCGCTGGTTTAAAAGGGACTTAACCCTTACAAGGCTGAATTAAATTTTGTTGTCTGCTGTCTATTTTGTCGCCCCACCACGATAGTGGAGGGGGAATTTAGTATTACCCTCGTCTGTCCGTCAGTCACCAACCTTGTAAGTCATAAAACTTTTAAACCGTACTAGCTACAGACCTTTAAACTTGGTTATGCAGCTTCCTTATGATGAGTAGATGCGCAAAGTTGATTTTGATTTTTGATTCGACCCCAGGGTCATGGATTATCTCCCACTTTTCGACTTAGAATTTGGCAATTTAGTCTTAAAACTTTTTAAACCCTAATAGCTACACCCCCAAAACTTGGTATGTAGCTTACTTATGATGAGTAGATGCGCAAAGTTTATTTTGATTTTTGATTCGACCACCGGGTCATGGATTATCTTCCCTTTTCAACTTAGAATTTGGCAATTTTGCCTTGTAATTCGTAAAACTTTTAAACGTACTAGCTACACAACTGAAACTTGGTATGTAGCTTCGTTATGATTAGTAGATGCATAAAGTCGAATTTGGCAATTTATTCATGTAACTAGTAAAACTTTTAAACCTTAATAGCTACAGACCTGAAACTTGGTATGTAGCTTCATTATGATGAGTAGAGTGGGTGGAACGTGGTTGCAAGCGATGGGTAATTTAATGATCAGGGTTCATCCTTACCGGAATCCCAACTGGAGACCTGGTTTGGCCCTCGCATATGTCTTTGGCATTTTGTATGTGACAGTTGAATCTGGTTATACCCCTTATGTGAGTTTTACGATAATTATACCCACTTTTTTTGTAAAAAAAAACGGGTATATTGTTTTCGTCACGGGTGTCCGTCCGTCCGTACGTCCGTACGTCCGTCCGTACGTCCGTCATGTTTCTTGTAACTCGAAAAACTTTTTCACCTTCATACCTACGCGCCTGATATTTGGTATGTAGCTTCGTTATCATGTGCAGATGCGCAAAAGTTAATTTGGATTTTTGATCCGACCCTCCATCATGGATTATCTCCCCCTTTCGGACTCAGAATTTCCCATTTTTTCCTCGTAACTCGAAAAACTTTTTTCACCTTCATACCTACGCGCCTGATATTTGGTATGTAGCTTCGTTATCATGTGCAGATGCGCAAAGTGAATTTGGATTTTTGATCCGACCCTCCATCATGGATTATCTCCCCCTTTCGGACTCAGAATTTCCCATTTTTTCCTCGTAACTCGAAAAACTTTTTCACCTTCATACCTACGCGCCTGATATTTGGTATGTAGCTTCGTCATCATGTGCAGATGCGCAAAGTGAATTTGGATTTTGATCCGACCCTCCATCATGGATTATCTCCCCCTTTCGGACTCACAATTTCCCATTTTTTCCTTGTAACTCGAAAAACTTTTTCACCTTCATACCTACGCGCCTCATATTTGCTATGTAGCTTCGTTATCATGTGCAGATGCGCAAAGTGAATTCGAATTTTTGATCCGACCCTCCATCATGGATTATCTCCCCCTTTCGGACTCACAATTTCCCATTTTTTTTTTCCTTGTAACTCGAAAAACTTTTTCACCTTCATACCTACGCGCCTGATATTTGGTATGTAGCTTCGTTATCATGTGCAGATGCGCAAAGTTAATTTGGATTTTTGATCCGACCCTCCATCATGGATTATCTCCCCCTTTCGGACTCAGAATTTCCCATTTTTTCCTCGTAACTCGAAAAACTTTTTCACCTTCATACCTACGCGCCTGATATTTGGTATGTAGCTTCGTTATCATGTGCAGATGCGCAAAGTGATTTTGGATTTTTGATCCGACCCTCCATCATGGATTATCTCCCCCTTTCGGACTCAGAATTTCCCATTTTTTCCTCGTAACTCGAAAAACTTTTTCACCTTCATACCTACGCGCCTGATATTTGGTATGTAAGCTTCGTTATCATGTGCAGATGCGCAAAGTGAATTTGGATTTTTGATCCGACCCTCCATCATGGATTATCTCCCCCTTTCGGACTCATTGTATTTTTCATTGTAAGTCGAAAAACTTTCTCACCTTAATACCTACATTTCTGATATTTGATATGTAGCTTCGTTATGATGTGCAAAGTGAATTCCGATTTTTTATCGGACCTTCCATCATGGATTATCTCCCCCTTTCGGACTTAGAATTTCACTATTTTTCCTCGTAGGTCGAAAAACTTTTTCACCTTAATACCTACGCGTCTGATATTTGGTTCGTAGCTTCGTTTTGATGTGCTGATGCGCAAAGTGAATTCGGATTTTTTATCCGACCCTCCATCATGGATTACCTCCCCCTTTCAGACTTAGCATTTGGGGAAAGTGGGTATATTGCGATGGCGCGCCATCGACTTTTTCTAGTTCGTAATCCTATTTTAGGGGAAGGGGCCAAGTGACTTTGGTGTGGTATGGACCTGCCACCAGGTCAGGTTATTCTAATTTCAGGGCTGAATATATTGTTTCTCGATGTAAATATTCAGTTCTGATTTTGGAATTTTTCCCCCAATGTAGCAGGTTAAAACGGGATCGAACCCGTTTGCCCGGCCTTACATGACCTTAGCTGTTGATAGGCCGTTAAACACCAATAAACAAATTATGATGAGTAGATGCGCAAAGTTTATTTCGATTTTTGAGTTGACCTCCGGGTCATGGATTATCTCCCATTTTGGACTTGGAATTTTGCCTCGTTTATTAACAAAGCGATATGTGTGGCATCCGTGTTCTATGAACACATTTTCTAGTTCTCATCAAAAACAGGGTTTAACAACACTTTAAAATCATTTCCAATAAAAATGATAATGATTCTAAAGTGTTGTCAAACCATGTTTTGAAAGAATACAAAATATGAAACAACAACAGATGACAATTTTGAGTTCCTGCCGTTTAAGGGTTAACATTGTTTGCAACCATTGACTTATGACATTTATGACCAGACTAGCTCCTGATCTCATGTTGGCGGTAAAGGTCTTATGGCATTTGTTGCTAGAATAGTTCCTGGTCTGTGACTGGAGAAACGGGCCTTTTTGCATGTGGCTAGTCTAACTCCTTACCTGTGACTGGAAGAATGGGATTGTGACATTTGTGACCACATCTATCTCATGATCTGTGGCTGGAGAAATGAGCCTTATGGCATTATAGTTGTGGCATCTGGATAGTGGTCATTATAGCTTGTGATGTGTGGCTGGAGAAATGGGGCTTCTGGCATTTTTGACCAGTCTTGCTCCTCGTCTGTGACTAGGGAAATAACGGAAATGGAGCTTTCACCATTTTGTGGCCTGACTAGCTCCTGATATGTATGTTACTGTAGAAATAGGGCTTTTGAAATTTCCTGAACTGTTACTGGAGAAATGGTGATTATGACATTTGTAACCAGTCTAGCTTCTGATCGGTGGCTGGAGAAATGACATTTGTGACAAGTTAGTATAGCTCCTTATCTGTGAATGGAGATTTTGTGCTCTACATCAAAGAAAAATGACTTTAGAAATTTGTGTTAAAATAATTTTTTTGGGTACATCCATCAGCGATTTCTTATCTATATGTGTCCCTTCATGTGACAGTGATATCTCCATGTTGCAGGAACTGGCGTCCCTTAACAAAGAGTTGAGCAGTTTACGCGAGTCGTTACTGGAGCGTGAAGAAGAGGTCACAGAACTGAAGGCCGAGAGAAATAACACCCGGGTACGTACACTTGTCAATACTGTCAAATGATCCAGAAACACATGTAACGTCCGTAACATGTAACGTCCTTTCATTGCCGATGTGTATTATTGCTGATGATGTGAATAAACATTACATGAAGTAATGGCAAGAAAAATCCCCCCCCCCCCCATGAATCCGATGAGTTCTTAAACCACGTATGTCACATAATTGGTTTCATAGTTATTGCCCTTTGAATTTTCTGATTGGCTGAGCTTGTGACCTTGATAACTTGAAACGTTTAAGTCTGATTTCCACCAAACTTTGTCAACATGCTTATATTGACAATATCTCGGATAAGTTCTTTACTGGTTTCAGAGTTATTGCCCTTTGGTTTTTCTGATTGGCTGAGCTTGTCTCTATGTTTAAAGTTATGTTTACATTTAGAGCAACCGTCGGTTTTACCGACTTTCTAGTTATTCCTGTCGTTCGCAGCTTCTGTTAGAGCATCTCGAATGTTTGGTGTCGCGGCACGAGCGTTCGCTGAGAATGACGGTGGTGAAGCGACAAGCATCGTCACCGGCCGGTGTTTCCAGCGAAGTCGAGGTCCTCAAAGCTCTGAAGTCGCTGTTCGAACACCATAAAGCATTAGATGAAAAGGCAAGTTGGGATTAAATCTGGTACAAATTTAAACAAATCAACCCATGCTGTGACATGGGATGATTTGTTTACAATGACACCAGATTTGTTTACATTAAATATTACATTCTCAATTATTATTGGAATGACAACACAGAGTTGATTTGAACATCATAAAGCATTAGATGAAAAGGCTTCTTGTGGTTTAATCTGGTGCCGCTGAAAATTATCCCATGCAGTGACATGGGATGATTTGTTTACAATGACACCATATTTGTTTACATTTATTATTGGATTGCTGTTTGAACACCATAAAGCATTAGATGAAAAGAAAAGTTGTTGGTTAATCTGGTGCCACTGTAAACAAATCATCCCATACAGTGACAAATCTTACGGACGGACAAACAGGGATGGATGTAATGACGAAAACTATATACCCCACAACATACTTCGTATGCCAGCGGTATAAGGATGATTTGTTTACAATGGCACCAGATTCACTGTCAACATAGTCACTTTGAAAATGTTATTGATTCTATTCCGCATTTGCTTGACCTCATTTACAGAAAATGTCCTAAATTTTGCAAATATTTTTATGAGATATCGCACATGTTCTTGGGTACAAAATTACATGGCGTGTCTCATATGCTCATACTGTTTACAGCTACTTTAATAAATTACTTGCTTACTAAGACATGGGGTATGTGTACCTACAGGTGCGAGAGCGATTGCGGGTGTCACTGGAGCGAGTTACTCAACTGGAGGAGGAGTTAGCCACAGCCAATCAAGACGTGAGTTCCTATTATTAGACTGTTAAGCATTTTCCCTCCGCAATTCTTCCACAGTTAGGCCCCTTTTTGACTTAAAATACTTTGCTTTTTTGATTAAATCTTTCTACAATTGAATGAGCAAGTGGAAGGAGGGGGATAACTCCATGAGTTAGCCCCTTCTTCCACTGGCCTTTTCAATTTTCTGTCCTCTTTTATAGTTTGTTTACTTGACAACCATCAAGTGCATAATGCAAAACATCGTGCTCCGTGTCCATCTATTCAGAGTTGTGTCCCTTGCTCCTTATCGTTAGAAGTGGCGGAATTTGTTTGTTTGCGATTAAACTAAGAAACGTGATGCCAAACCGACAAACTCCGCCAATTCTAACGCCGATGATGCCCCGGTAGTTCTATGGGTTGTTGCTCATGTTTTTCCAAGTTCGTTCATATATTGATCTCTTCCTCGGTTGGCACTAGGATTTTGAAATTGGTAGTGAAATTGAACTGATAGCGCGAAAAAAACACTTTGAACAAATTATCAAAAAATGAAATAAAAAACCTAAAAATTCACTTATTCGAGCAGCAAACAGCAAACTCTGTTTGCTTTTTGCAACTCGACTAAGTCTGCCCGTACGTCCGTCAGTCCGTGTACATTTACCTCGAAAAGTTTGTAAAAGTTTCTCCAGTTAGAGTCCAGTATGCCACGGGGGCATATCCATGTTTTACAACCATAATGTCTAGCCAATTTTATTAGAGCATTTTCACTCCTCAATTTGAAAATCGATGCGTATGTTCAGATTGTTTTGAGTATTTTGTACTCCTACTTTTGAAAATCAATGCTAAATAATACACCAATACACACTTTATCTGGAGCTCTGATAGTGTACCTCCCTGAACGGTCATCTATCTACAATGTCTCTGTAACAGCCAATATGTTATTTCCTAAATGGACAATTGCCTCTATATTCAACCCCCCTCCCTACAACCAGTTTATGTCCTCCCATGGGTGGCTGTTGTAGAGAAGTTGCACTGTGTATGATTTGCTTTTGTAGCTGTAGGGATGGGCCGTGGTCTAGGGGACATTGCATTGGACTTCAATACCAGTAGCCTATTTCATCAACATTGCAAAGTATACTTTTCTAGCAAAGTATACTTTGAGGGAGAAATTTTCAATTTTATGATAAATTTATTAATTTTTATTATACTGAATTTATTACATTATCACAGCCATTTTGGCTGTGATAATGTAATAAATTCAGTATAATAATTCTGCGTACTTTTAATCATCAACTATATGCAGTAGTTAGTTCTGCATAAAATAATGCATTTTGGGATTAGTAAATGATTACTGCCTCAAAGTATACTTTGCTAGAAAAGTATACTTTGCAATTTTGATTAAATCGGCTACAGAGATTGTGAGTTCAATCCTCACCCTAGGTGTGAACAACACTTACATTGCCTATCCATCCCACTTGTCTGTCGGATGAGACTTTCAAACTGTGGTCCCGTCTCTATATGACCTTAGCTGTTTTATGGAAGTTAAACCCATTCACTGTTGTAGCTGTTTACGATGCGAGAACAGCAGACGAAATCGCGGCACTCTAGCGGCAGTACGGAAGACGGGCGACATTCGGCCAAACTTGACACGACTTCGCCTCCCCCGGGCTCTGACCAACTCCTGGAGAAAGATCTACATCCAAAGGTATTCTATGAGTTATCATGTGACGAAAATCAGACAGTGCTGAGCAAGCGGAAGGTTGGTTCAGTACTAATTTGTATTTCATATTTGTGTGTCCCAATAAACAACCCTTAACCCTTTCACCCCTAAGTAACTGGAATGGATTTTGATATGCTAATTTTGCAACCAATCCAACCGTCATAAACTGATGTTAAGACTAGTTCATTTAAAAAATGGGATGTGAAAATACGAAAATATAAAAAAAGAATACTTGCAAAAAGCAAAAAGTGCAGATCCTGATGAGACGGCTCATTACGAGCCGGCTCATTGCGAGCCGGCTCATCTGTATCTGCACTATTTACAGACCCGCTATAGCGGGCTTTCAGGTTCAAAAGGTTAATGAATTGGAAACACTGTGGGATGATCGCTGATTAATACTAGCGATGGGCGGGCTGCAGGCAAAAACTCATTGGAGCATAAGTCATATACCGCTTGGAATTTCTTCATGAAACTTCACAGGTGGAAGATGAGGCTTCGTCCGCCCAAGGTCAAGGCAAGGTCACCAGTGCTAAAAGTAAATTTCTTAATTTCACATTGTACTTCATAAATTATTACTTTTCCGACTGTCAATGCATCTGAAACTATGCACACATCTTCTGCACATATTGAACATGTGCACCATGGTGTTTTTATGATGAAAAAAATGTTTTTTTATGCCTCCAGTCTCGGTAGAGCCGGAGGCATATCGTGTTTGGACTGTAAGAAGCTCGCCGGAGTTTCGAAATTCTGTTATAACTTCTTTAGCCCTTGAAGGATTACTTAAATATTTTAACACCGTATACCTGTGAACAAACGCTACACATCCATGCTGCCCTTAATATGACCTTGACCATTTGACCTTGACAACTTTGAACTTTTTCCCACATTAAGAAGTTTGCCAGAGTTTCTCAATTCTGTCATAACTTCTATATTCCTTGAAGGATTACTTAAAATATTTCAACACAGCATACTTGTGGACAAATGCCACACATCCATGCTGCCCTTAATATGACCTTGACCATTTTCCCATGACAACTTTGAACTCCACATTAAGAAGTTCGCCAGAGTTTCTCAATTCACAAAAATATTGCTTTTTCAACTTAGCCATTTTTCCATACTTCAGTGAGTTATCTCCCCTTGTCGACTGGCCATACCTCAATGGACGTATATTGTGACCTTCGGCACTCTTGTTATAAATGGACTCATTCTATGATGATTGGATTGGTCCTTAAATTAACATGTCGCAGTTCATTCCAGTTGAAAGGGATAATCCCAGCGGAAACATATATATTTCCCATTCCATTTTCAGAGATTATCCAACGGATCTATAGACCCTGATTCCGACGTGAACCGAGTGATAGAATTACAAGAGACTGTGGAAAAACAGAACTCTGAACTCACAAACACTCGAACAAAAATGTTGGATTTGAACAATAAAATCACGGAGCTAGAAGAGAACTACACCACCACACAGAAGGAGTTTATCAAATCTCAGGAACAGGTTGTAAAACTACAGCGTGATCTCAGAGAGGTATGTATTATATAAATACTGCCGTTCAGTGCTCCAGATAAGGAATTAGTAATCGAGTATTGTTACTCCATCATTTCTGAAGCAATTGGGTATTTCAAAATTTTAATTGGGTAAAATTAAATCACACTACTGTTTACACATCAACAGACAGCAATTATTGAATAGTTTGTTTCGAAATGAAAACACATCTTGGTATTTCATTAGAATTGTCTCATTGAGACAATTCTAATGAAATACCAAGATGTGTTTTCATGGAAAAATAAGAAAAAATATGCTATATTGTGATCTGTTTATTGTTTTCAGCACAATTGTTCTCATTGCTTTTTGATACTCACTACTTCTGAGTTCAATTGGGTTTTTGGCAATTTTAATTGGGTATTTACGCAAATACGCAGCTTATCTGGAGCTCTGGCCGTTGGTTGAGGGGAATATTGTGGATTATCTCCCGAGAAAGCAACATCTCCCAAGGCGATAGCTATCGATGTCTATTTTGGATAACCGACGTGGCAGTTCAACCAGACATCGGTTGTTTCCGTAATTACGATTCAGGTGTTTTCGGGACGGGAGGGTAATATTGTAATATTCCCCTCTAATATTGCCCGCTGCGTTGTGAAGCGGGCGACACAGTAGAATATTTTTATCACATGATATGAAATTGACCAATGCAAAGCCTAGAAATTGCAATGAGGTATAATATATGAATAACTAAAATTATGGAGAATGTATCGGGGGTATAAACTTTTATAAGTCCAACTATACTGGCTGAAGGAACAGGTTGTAAAACTACAATGTGATCTCATAGTCAAGGGAGGTGTGTATTCTTCCGGGAAACGACAATATGTGATGAAAACAAATCGCAACAAATGTGTCCGTGACTGAAGAAATGGGGCATATGGGAGTGTGCTATTTGATCAAGAGCAAACCTAGTCACTGATCCTGGATCTGTCGCCAGTGTTGCTCCTGATCAAATAGCACACTCCTGTAGCCTGGTAACGATCTATATAGCAAGTTGACAAAAATTTTAACCCTTAGACCGCTATCTTAATTTTTTTATCGTCCGCTGTTTGTTTTCTATTTTCCATTTCTATCATCAAAAACATGCTTTGACAGCACTTTAGAATAATTTACAACATGGTTTGACAGCACTTCAGAATCATTTCCATTGGAAATGATTCTGAAGTGCTGTAAAACCATGTTTTTATTGATAAATAAGGCAAGATATAAAAGCAACAGCAGACGACAGTTGTTGTGAGTAGCAGTCTAAGGGTTAATAGCAAATTCTGAATTTGCTGTGAACATTTCATCAACTTGTGACGTCATTACGGAAAATATCGTAAATTTCTTAACTATTTTTTACGAGACATCGCACTTGCACTTGTATTTTGAATAAACCCTATACAGTGGAACCACTACACAGGACACCCTGGGTGTCCGGCTTAGAGATGTTCCACTGTGATTCAGACAGATGAGCACTTCAAGACAGTCACATACATGTGTACTTTACGATCATGAACATGCATTATAATCGGGGGAAAGTCACAATTAAATCCATCAAAATTAAGCATACTAATGTTTACTGTGTGTCCGGTTTAGAGAGGTTCTACTGTATATTGTCCATTTCCAGTCTATAGCACAGAAAGAGGACCAAGAGGAACGGATAGCGACGTTGGAGAAGCGATATTTAAATGCTCAGCGAGAGTCAACGTCACTACACGATCTGAATGATAAACTGGAGGCAGATCTTGCAACCAAGGACGGCCAGCTCAAAACTGTAAGTTCTCACATTGGCAATTTACGGTCTACACTTGTTTACTTAAAATTCCAGGGGGCCGTTTCACTAAACTTCGTACGACTAAAATGTTCGTAAGTGCAAACTTATGATAGTCTGTAAATTTCACATTAACAATGTTTTCTTGTAAACAAATATTGGATTTACATTTATTGAGCATAGGCTGCATATGCAGCCTATGCTCTATAAATGTAAATCCATTAATTGATATTTCCAGACGATCCTAAATTTGCACTTACGAACATTTTAGTCGTAAGAAATTTAGTGAAACGGCCCCCAAGGGACTGAGGAAAATACTTTTAAGTTAACAAGTTATTATATCAGAAAACTTGTACTTGGTATCTCACATTTCACTTTGATATATCAGTAGTTTGACTTATGAGAGTTTGAGGTAACGAGTGTAGACTGTACTTTCAGATGCATGAAAAGTGAGGAAACATTTTTAGCTCGACTATTCGAAGAATAAGTAGAGCTTATGTTGTCACCCCGCCTTGGTTAAGGTTTTTAGTCAACCTTGTATATGGAATACTACTGGCCCTACACCCACCATACTTGGACAACTTCATCTCCTAGTGATGTACATCAATAACCCCTGATCTATATTTGACCTTGACCTACATTTCCTCTTGAATTACTTTAGTTAATTCCCCTTGGTTAAGGTTTTTAGTCAACCTTGGTTAAGGTTTTTAGTCAAGCTTGTACATGGAATACTATTGTGCATACATACACCATACTTGGACAACCTTTTCTCATAGGGATGTACATCAATAACCCCTGGTCTATATTTGACCTTGACCTACATTTCCTCTTCAATTACTTAGTTAATTCCCCTTGGTTAAGGTTTTTAGTCAAGCTTGTATATGGAATACTCCTGGCCCTACACCCACCATACTTGGACAACTTCATCTCCTAGGGATGTACATCAGTAATCCCTGATCTATATTTGACCTTGACCTACATTTCCTCTTGAATTACTTAGTTAATTCTCTTTGGTTAAGATTTTTAGTCAACCTTGTAGATGGAATACTCCTGGCCCTACACCAACCATACTTGGACAACTTTATCTCCTAGTGATGTACATCAACAACCCCTGACCTATATTTGACCTTGACCTACATTTAACCTTGAATTACCTTGTTAATTCCCCTTGATTAAGGTTTTTAGTCAACCTTGGTTAAGTTTTTTAGTCAAGCTTGTAGATGGAATACTATTGTGCATACAGACACCATACTTGGACAACCTTTTCTCATAGGGATGTACATCAATAACCCCTGATCTATATTTGACCTTCACCTACATTTCCTCTTCAAGTACTTACTTAATTCTCCTTGGTTAAGGTTTTTAGTCAAGCTTGTATATGGAATACTCCTGGCCCTACACCCACCATACTTGGACAACTTCATCTCCTAGGGATGTACATCAATAACCCTTGATCTATATTTGACTTTGACCTACATTTAACCTTGAATTACTTAGTTAATTCCCATTGGTTAAGGTTTTTAGTCAACCTTGGTTAAGGTTTTTAGTCAAGTTTTCTACATGGAATACTATTGTGCATACAGACACCATACTTGGACAACCTTTTCTCATAGTGATGTACATCAATAACCCCTGATCTATATTTGACCTTGACCTACATTTCCTCTTGAATTACTTAGTTAATTCCCCTTGGTTAAGGTTTTTAGTCAACCTTGTAGATGGAATACTCCTGGCCCTACACCAACCATACTTGGACAACTTTATCTCCTAGTGATGTACATCAACAACCCCTAACCTATATTTGACATTGACCTACATTTAACCTTGAATTACCTAGTTAATTCCCCTTGGTTAAGGTTTTTAGTCAACCTTGGTTAAGGTTTTTAGTCAAGCTTGTACATGAAATACTATTGTGCATACAGACACCATACTTGGACAACCTTTTCTCATAGGGATGTACATCAATAACCCCTGATCTATATTTGACCTTCACCTACATTTCCTCTTCAATTACTTAGTTAATTCTCTTTGGTTAAGGTTTTTAGTCAACCTTGTAGATGGAATACTCCTGGCCCTACACCAACCATACTAGGACAACTTCAGCTCCAAGTGATGTACATCAACAACCCCTGACCTATATTTCACCTTGACCTACATTTAACCTTGAATTAATTAGTTAATCCCCCTTGGTTAAGGTTTTTAGTCAACCTTGGTTAAGGTTTTTATGCAGGCCGCAGCCACCTTGTTTGTCAAGCTATGTGTACATCGACAACCCTCGTCGTCGAGCTATGCTGTTCTCCTACAGCTCTTGTTATATTCCCAATGGGTGGTACCTAGAAATCGAACGGTCTCTGACTTTGTCCGTTTTCATTTCTGTGAGATAACCTTAAGAAAAAAAATTCAGATGTCATTTATGGGGCTTTATCTAGAGAAAATACAGGTTGAGCCTCGGAATGCATCCGTGTTTCTTAGCCTTCCCTGATAAACTTGATATCAAAAGGCACCAGACAGTTATTCTGTATATGTTATAACATGACAGAAATATCAAATTCATAAGGCTCAGCTCAAAACCAGTCGGAATTCCTTGTCGAGCCTCGGAATTCCTACGCCTGGCCTGATAAAGTTGATATAAAAAGATACTAGCCTTGTATTCTGTGTGTCACTGAAAATCGATTCATCTACATGAGATATCAACTTTATCAGGCACGGCTCGGAAACAGTAGGAATTCCTCAGTGGGCCTCGGAATTCCTGCACGTTTCCTAGCCTTGCCTGATAAACATCTCTTCCATGATTGTTAAATAACATTGACATAAAATGTTTGACGTCCCAATAGGCACTGGATTACTGACAAATCCCATTCAGTTACACGTAGATACTGTATAAATACATTTTGTCTAGTAACCGGTTGATGCGATAGCTATAAATAGAGCTGAGAGGCATTTTCGCCAGCAAAACCGACATTTTGCAATGTGAAGATGGATGGGTTGTGGCCTATGGATTAGAACACCGACTTCCAATCTGGAAGTTGTGGGTTCAGGCCTCTCCTTAATAGGCATAAAACATACTTCTTAGTATTTCCATCCCACTGATCTATGATGAGAATTGAAACAGAGGTCCCATCCCTAAATGACCTTAGCTGTTGTTGAGATGTTAAACCCATTCACTTTCACTTCGACGTGTAACATTTTGCTCTGGTGCGGAGTGCAGCACCAGTGGAATAACTAACCTCAACATAATCATTGTCAACAGGTGGAAGAGAAGATTCGTAGCCAGCAGGAGAAGCTAGACTTGGCGGAACAAAAACTCCAGCAATCGCTTCGTAAGACGGACGGACTGCCAACGGTAGATGCAGAGCTCGCACAGAGACTAGAAGCTCTGACTTTGGCGGAGGAGAAACACGGGTCTATAGAGGAACATATTCAACAACTCGAGTCTAAGGTCCATGAGAAGGAGTCAGAGTTACAGCGGGTAAGTACGGCTACCCCTGATATGATTATATCTGTGGGGGAAACACGGGTCTATAGAGGAACATATTCAACAACTCGAGTCTAAGGTCCATGAGAAGGAGTCAGAGTTACAGCGGGTAAGTACGGCTACCCCTGTTATGATTATATCTGTGGGGGAAACACGAGTCTATGGAGGAACATAGTTCATATACAGCCCAACTGGTCTATGGAGGAACATAGTTCATATACAGCCCAACTGGTCTATGGAGGAACATAGTTCATATACAGCCCAACTGGTCTATTGAGGCACTATTGAGTTTAAAGTCCAGGAGTATGAATGAATCAACGTTACAGAGGGTATTTGCGTGTACTGCCGATGTGATTTCTGCATATTGGTGTATTTTACACATTTATTGGGTGATGAATAAAGGGAATTTTCAACTTATTTACATATTTTTTACTCCTCATTTTGAAAATGAATGAATATTTAAAAAGAAAAAAATTGTATTTTGTACTCCCACATTTGAAAATAAATGCGTATTCAACAACGCATTATTTTCAAATGTGGGAGTACAAAATATAATTTTTTTTTTTTAAATATTCATTCATTTTCAAAATGAGGAGTAAAAATGCTGTAAATAAGTTGAAAATTCCCTTTATTCATCAACCAATCAATCTGTCCAATCACTGCAGGCGCGGCACCGAGACAAGATGAACGAGGAGCACAACGCTCGCCTGTCTGCCACGGTCGACAAACTGCTCACCGAGTCGAATGAGCGACTTCAGCTGCACCTGAAGGAGAAGATGGCCGCCCTCGAGGAGAAAAACCAGCTCACTCAGGAGCTGGAGCGCACACGGAAGGCTCTCGATGAAAACCAGCGTGAAAAGGTATGTTAACACTTAACCCTTACACCGCTAAATAACTGGAAAGGATTTGACATGTTAATTTTGCAACCAATCCAATTGTCACAAATTGATTTGCAGACTAGTCCATTCGTGAAAAAGGG
Organism: Conchocele bisecta; assembly: GCA_029237695.1. NCBI lineage: Eukaryota > Metazoa > Mollusca > Bivalvia > Lucinida > Thyasiridae > Conchocele > Conchocele bisecta. Next base: position 45,822,796 of record CM055273.1, read on the forward strand.
GTGTTTTTGTTCTCAATAATATGAAAATTACTTGCAAAAAATGCAGATCGTGATAAGACGGCTCTTCAAGAGCCGGCTCATCTGGATCTACACTGTTTGCCAATACCATTATACAGGCATGTGCTGTTGAAAGTGTTAAATGGTTTACGTCTCTGTCTACTTAAAAAAATGTTTCTATGGGAATTTAACGTGGAGGGAATGAGCTGAAGTAGCTGAATAAGGAGTTGAAAATGAAAAAAAAAATGGAAGTTGACTCTGAATCCTGGCTAGATAGCTTGGAAATGATCTAACTAAGAAAACAAGTTAAATTTCGAAAATCGATCCACTATTTCTGAAATTATAAAAAAAAATTCCCCACATTAAGTCTCCATAGACAAAATATCCTCACTCTGTGAGTTCAATCCTCACCCGAGGCGTGAACAATATTTGCATAGTATTTCCATCCCACTGGTCTGTCGGATGAGACTTTAAACTGCTGTCCCGTCTCTTTAAGACCTTAGCTGGGATGCTGAACCCATTCATTTTCACTTTTTTACACCTCTGCAAACCGAGACTTCAAATTTCACCTGCTTCTTTGTCATGAACCATACCGTAAGAACCGTAAGTATATACAGAGCTCCAGATAAGGTGCGTATTGGCGTATTTTACGCAATTATTTTAGCTGAATACGCATTGATTATCAAAAGTGGGAGTACACAATACGCACATCAATGTGAAAATACGCATTGATTTTCAAATTGAGTAGTGAAAATACTGTCATAAAGTTGAAAATTCACTTTAAATAGTTCAGCTGCAAAACTCAAATAAGTGAATGTTTAAATTTGTTATTTTTATACCCCCGCAACCGAAAGGTACGGGGGCATATAGTGTTACCGGCGTCCGTCCGTACGTCCGTCCTGTCCGTCCGTCCGTCCGTCCCCTGTCCGGCACACAAATTAGGGTACTTATGGGGTAGGGGCATGCCTAAGACAATAGAAGACAATGGAACTTATTCCGTACCCCGTAAGCCTATTGTGTCTTACGGGGTATTTCCTTTGATCTTTTATATAGCAAGTACCCCCTTAAGGTCGAAATGTAATGTCCGTCCGTCCGTCCGTCCCGATATTACCATATTCTTCAGTAACTTCTACATGGCTTCACATATTATGTCAATATTTATACACGTGATACATATGAACATGCCTTACACACTCCACCCCCCAGTACTTCGACCTTGACCTTTGGCCTTGACCTTTTCCACTTTAAATGTTTGCTTGGCACTTTGGGACAAATCTACGTGCACGTTTCTCAATCCTACACTAACTTCTCAATACTTTTGCCAATCACTTAAATATTTATACACATGATACATATGAACATGCCCTACACACTCCACCACCCAGTACTTTGACCTTGACCTTTGACCTTCACCTTTTCTACTTTAAATGTTTACTTGTCACTTTGGGACAAATCTACGTGCATGTTTCTCAATCCTACAATAACTTCTCAATACTTTTGCCAATCGCTTAAATATGTATACACATGATACATATGAACATGCCTTACACACTCCACCACCCATTACTTCGACCTTCACCTTTGACCTTCACCTTTTCCACTTTAATTGTTTACTTGCCACTTTGGGACAAATCTATGTGCGCGTTTCTCAATCCTACACTAACTTTCACACACGCATTGCTCCAATGGTCCTCTACCGCCCTGTGACAAATCCACATTCGTCCTGCCCCCGCTAAGCACAGGGTCAAGGTCACAGACTTGGTGCGTTTGATACCTTAACATTCAGTTAAATGGCTTATAATTTGTGTTTCCTTGCTCGGATCTGCTTCACATTTCACACACGCATTGCTACAATGGTCCTCTACCGCCCTGTGACAAATCCACATTCGTCCCGCCCCCACTAAGCCCAGGGTCAAGGTGCGTTCAAAACCTTAACGCTCTGGTAAATGGCTTATAATCAAATATGCTTTGTTTTCTTTGGCTGCCAGCGGGGGCATTCGTGTGCCGATAGGCCACATTTCTAGTTTTATCATTTGTTCCCTATTTAGTAATGACGTAAATCAATAGTCCATTTGTAAAAGTAAAATATGCAATGATTTTGAAATCAAGGGTGTAGTATGCTTTAAACACAAAGCTTATCTGGAGCTCTGTATATATCCTATTCAATTTATTCTAGCAAACACATATAAATATCTGGTTTCCCACAACAAAGAGTGTCCCAATGTTTAAAATGACCTGGACATGCCGTTTAACACCATTAAATAAATTAAATGACCAAATGTTTTACACGGCACAATAAACACAATAGTGGATGGCGTTCTTATTACTTACGTGGTTTTGTAAGATAGCAAATTGGACGTTGTTCATGCTGAAATGTATATTAATTGTTATGAATTAATTGGTTTGCAAGAGAGAAAATTGGACGTTGTTCATGCTGAAATGTATATTAATTGTTATGAACTAATTGGTTTGCAGGAGAGAATATTGGACGATCTACAACGTGCTAAACGGGAAGTAGACACTTTGCGACAACAGATTGAGCATTTAGCGAGGTATGTAGAGGTCTTCTCTGACACCAGAAGGTTGCTATTTGCTATAATAATCCTGGAGCTATTCTACGGTGGAACCTCTCTAAAACCGGACACCCTGGGAGGCAGGGATTCCGCTGGGGAAAATAAAAAAATTGCCACTTCAAAAAAAACAAAACAATTGGGGATAATTTTTTTTTTCTTTTTTAGAAAATTGTAATTTTTTATCGCCAATTGTTTATTTTTATCGTCAATCGCCGATCGCCAGCAGAATCCCTGCCCTGGGAGGGAGGCCCCAGGGTGTCCTGTTTAGAGATGTTGCACTGTAATTCCGATGTAAGAGCACTGAAACACATGTCTGTGGGTATTGCAATCATGAACACTGATAAACGATAAGCGATATTTGACAGTGAAATCGGTCATAATTTAACGCATTGATGTCACTAGGTTGTTCGGTTTACAGAGGTTCCACTGTACTTGCAATCATAGGAGAGAAGTATGTGTGGCCTCCAGAAAGTTCCGATATGGTGGCTCTATCTTTTTAACCCTTAGACCGCTACTCACAACAATTGTCATCTGCTGTTGCTTTTATATCTTGCCTTATTTCTCAATAAAAACATGGTTTGACAGCACTTCAGAATCATTTTCAACAGAAATGATTCTGAAGTGCTGTGAAAGCATGTTGTAAATTATTCTAAAGTGCTGTCAAAGCATGCTTTTGATGATAAAAATGGAAAATATAAAATAAACAGCAGACGACAAAAAAATAAGATAGCGGTCTAAGGGTTAGTGCTGATACATCCAACTTTCATATTTTGACAACTATAAGTACAAAACGTGTTCAATGTATAAATCCTGTGGTGCTCCGACGTACATTTATTACATAGTCTGATTTTGAAATAGTAGTCGTGCCTGTGACGCATTGTTGAAGTTACATCAGAGTCATGCTAGTTATGTTTTCCGGACAGAATATTCTCAAAATAGACCATGGACCCACATACTAAATTCATCATTAATGCACATTTTGATTAATCTGTGCAATTTGCTATGAAACATATGTTACTAATTCATGCACTGACACAAATGTAATTTCTCGAGTTGGTATACCACATTAGACATCTGTTCTAGAAAAACTGCCAAACCTGTCAGACACCTATTGATATTGTATGCTACCAGCCACATACACCTAGTTATTGTTTTATTTTCGCTGCATAAACACAGAATTACGTGACTGTTGATTGGCTCTGTGAGAAAACCAGGGATGGGTTGTGGCCTAGGGGTTATACCACCTGGGCCCGGTTGTTCAAAACACCAGTTAGCTTAACGGACTGTTAAATCCTTAACGGACTGTTAAATCCTTAACTGAATGGTTAAAATCTCTGTTAAAACAGAGATTTTAACCATTCAGTTAAGGATTTAACAGTCCGTTAAGCTAACGGATATTTGAACAACCAGGCCCTGACTGCTAATATGAATGTTGTGGGTTCAAACCTCGTCTTAGGCATCAATACTACTTTTGTAGTATTTCCATGCCACTGGTCTTTTGGATGAGACTGTGAAACCGAGGTTCCATCCCTATATGACCTTACTTGTTGCTGGGATGTTAAACTCGTTCACTTTCACTGCATAAACACATACTTATGTGTCTGCTATTGCCTCTGTACAAATAGACGACACCATCTTTGAACACAAGAACCAGTATGCGCAAAGTGATGACATCATGATGAACGTCATCAAAAATCATGAGGTCATCACTTCTGTTGCATCACAATAAATGTACATCAAGTTGGTATACACTAATATGTCCTGCCAGTATCTCTGTTAAATTTTATGAAATGAAAATAGATAGAGAATAGTAGGTTAGTGCCGTGAATGGGAAAAAATATCTGGCAAGGCTCAGGAAACGGGATGGGCGAGGCTCTGCCGAGCACATCCCGTTTCCGTGCCGCGCCAGATATTTTTTCCCATTCACGGCACTAAACTACTGTTCTATTTATCCCGTCAACACCTACAAATGGCTGTAAAATGCAAAAATAGTATTGACTGGATATCAAAAATGTTTCACGGCACCGTGTTTCACGGCACATACGTACTGTGTTGACGGGATAAATTATGATTGACTATATACACTGTTTGCTGTAGCAACTCTACATCACGCATGTATTGTGTATTTTGCGGGAAACGTCTGGAACATTTTTGACATGCATACACATGTATCAGTTCCGAGGCAAAAATCAAGATGATAAATATACAGTCTCCGTACAGGAACATTTTTAACTCCCCTCGTAATGTAGTGTCGACACATTTAAATGGATGTTAAGTTAAATCAATCAATCAGTTGATCCTTATTTCAAGTACGTATTTGGAGATTTCACAAAAAAAAGTTTTTTAATCACATGGATCTACAAACGTTGGGCTAGTAGTTTTTATACGTCGTTTGAAAAAACAGGACGTATTAATTTATGTATTCACCTTGTACGGGCGGCGGGCGGGCACAGCTTGTCCACACAATAACTAGAGTTCTACTTGACGGATTGTAACCAAAATTTGGTATACATGTTTATCTCGACAAGACAAAGAAGCCTATGGATTTTGAAAAAATTCCTAAGACTTATCTCCCCTTGGCGGCCATTTTTAATTTTTTGCACTTTGCATCCTTGTCCACGCAATAACTCGAGTTCTACTTCACCGATTGTAACCATATTCGGTGTACATGTTTGCCTATTGATTTTACCCATAAACTCCTCAATCAACCAACCAATCGATCAGCCAATCTATCAATCAATCAACCAATCAATTAATGTTTCAGGCAAGGTGAAGGTTATCCATTCACTCATTCAGTCAACCATTCAATCAACCAACCAACCAATAACCCAACCTATTAAATTACTCCATCAATGAATGAATGAATCAACCAATCAGTGAATTGTTCGGGCAATATGAAGGTTACCCATTCCCTCAATTAGTCAACCATTGAAGCACTCATTCAGTCAATCAATCAATCAGTCTCAAACATTAAACCAATCAATGAATCAACCAATCAGGGAATGTTTCAGGCAAGGTGAAGGTTACCCGAGCCTGGTTTCCAGCCCGGATGACAGTGTGACCCGGAGACAAAACCGAGGCCGGGACTCGCTTGAGGATCCAGCCAAGGTACGATATTTGATGTTGTAACTGGAGAAATGGGGCTGATTATACGCCTGTTTGAAAAAATCGGTACGTATTATGTATTCACCTTGTGTGGCGGGCGGGTGGGCGAGCACAGCTTGTCCACACAATATCTAGAGTTCTACTCGACGGATCGTAACCATTCGGTACACATGTTTATCACGGCAAGACAAAGAAGCCTATTGATTTTCAGAACTTTCTGATGACTTATCTCCTCTTGTCGGTCATTTTAAATTTTCGCACTCTGTATCCTTGTCCATGCAATAACTCAAGTTCTACTTCACTGATCGTAACCAAATTCGGTATACATGTTTATCACAGCAAGACGAAGAAGCCTAGTGATTTAAAAAAAAATCTAATGACTTATCTCCCCTTGGCGGTATTTTTTAATTTTCGCACTCTGTATCCTTGTCCACGCAATAACTCAAGTTCTTGACAGATCGTAATCAAATTCGGTATACATTTTTATCACGGCAAGACAAAGAATTGTATTGGTTTTCAGTAAGTTATCTCCCCTTGTTGACTGGCCTTGCCTCGACGTGCATATATTGTGACCTTCGGCACTCTTGTTGGATTTGTAACCATTGTAGCTCCTGATCAAATAGCACACTCCTGTAACCTGTTGATGAGCTATATTGCTTGCTAGAAGCATGACAGATGGAATGGCGAACAGTGCAGATCCTGATTAGACTGCAAATGCACAGGCTGATCTGGGTCTACACTGGTCGCAATTTCTCCAGTCACATCCACATTTTAAGAAAAGTATTTTATTTTCTGTCAAATGCAGCCGGTTATATACGGGATCGAACCCGTTGGCCCGGCCTTAAATGACCTTAGGCAGTTAAACACCAATAAATCAAGAAAATGTCTAATCTATTTTAGGGTTGTTAAAATCGTGGTTGAACAGAGGTAAAACCCTATTCTAACAATCAATCAATCTGAGCCCGGTTGCTCAATACCTCTGTTAGCTTAACAGACTGTTAAATCCTTAGCAATGCTAAGGATTTAACCGTCTGTTAAGCTAACAGAAGCTTTGAGCAACCAGTCCCAGCCTGTCTGTATATAACTGTGTTGTTGAACTTCGGAAACAGTATCCAAAGGCACTAGCCCAAACGGTATTCTCTATGTTTCACAGGTGAACACGTTGAATGAGCAGGAGTGGGAGAAACTGCAACAGGCGAACGTGTTGGCGAACGTGCAGCACGCGTTTGATGCGAGTGACACGGAGGGCTCTGACGGCAACGACAGCCTCATTGGTGCTTTCGACATGCTCTCGCCTTCGGGACATACGGACGCACAGACGCTCGCCCTCATGTTGCAGGAGCAGCTCGATGCCATCAATAATGAGATTAGGTACGTGACTTATCTCCCTTATCGCCGCTCGGGGTTTTCAATAGTCTCCAGTATGCAAATACGAATCTTAAAGGTATGAATCCTTACTACTGTCTGTTCCACATTTTTCTGCCAACATAATTTTGGCTATTAAACACATTCAATCTCAATTTAATGTGTTTAGTAGCCAAAAGTTTGTTGGCAGAAAAATGTGGAACAGACAGTAGTAAGGATTTTTACCTTTAAGATTCGTATTTTCTATTTATCAGGCTCGACTCGCAAATGGTAATAATTCCTCGGCAAGCCTCGGAATTCCTACACATGTCTTGGTATCAGCTGCTGAATTTGATACAAAATAAACACAGTAGTCTCCATTTATCAGACTGCTCAGAAATGGGATTTATCAGGCTCGGCCTGATATGGTAGGCAAGCCTCGGAATCAGAGCTCCAGATAAGCTTTGTGTCTAAAGCGTACTATACCCCTTGATTTCAAAATCATTGCATATTTTACTTTTACAAATGATAAAAAAATATTACAAATTTAAAGATTCCCTTTATTGAGTTGCAAAAAGCAACTTTTGCAGCTCAACTAAGTGAATTTTCAACTTTATGACAGTATTTTCACTGCTCAATTTGAAAACCAATGCATATTTTCACATTGCTGTGCATATTTTTTACTCCCACTTTTGATAATCAATGCGTATTCAGCTAAAATAATTACGTACAATACGCCAATACACACCTTATCTGGAGCTCTGCTCGGAATTCCTACGCGTTTCCTAGTCTCACCTGACACCCGGTATTCTTCATATCGCAGGTTGATCCAGGAAGAGAAGGACACAACGGAACAGCGAGCGGAGGAGCTGGAGAGCAGGGTAGGCAGTGGCAGTCTTGACGGCCTGTCCCCACGCTGGCTGTTTGACCCGTCCCCCACCCACAGCGGCCCGCCCACCCCCACCGCCCTCCTCCCGTTGAACTGCGCCCCCGCCGTAAGTCTGGAAGGCATGCCGTGCATCGCATGTCTCTCCAGCTTCGTGTGACCTTGACCTCTCGTGACGTCCTGTGTGACCTCTTGTCTCCCGGTCGCCTGTGCTCGCCTGTGAAACACAAGCTCACTCATGAATATGCAGCACGTTAACCCTTTCAACACTACAGCCCTCTATAACGGTGTTTGCAAACAGTGTAGATCCAGATGAGCCATTGTCTCTTCAGGATCTGCACTTTTTGCAAGTAATATTTATATATCTTGTAGAAAAACAAACACCCTCTTTTCATAAATGGACTAGTTTTAAACTCATTTTGAGGATTGGGTTGGTCGGCAAATTAACGGTCAGCCAACCGACTGGTGTAGTGAGGACACCTTGCACTATGTTTATTGAAATTCAGTTCTGATTTTCAAACTCTCCCCCCATCATTCATACACGAGAAATACCGGATCCACCCTGTTGACCCAGCCAAAAATGACCTTCCCGTTAAATGCCATTAAACAAAACAAAAATTCTGCTTCAACATTTCGATATTTTCATGGGTGAGCTTATCCAAAGGTTTCTCTCCCGGTCTGAATTTTCCCCCATGTTGCATCAGCGTCTTGCATGAGCAGTAACCATTTCAACACTACAACCCTCTATAACGGCAGGGATTCCGCTTGCGATCGCCACTTTCGCAATTGGCGATAAAAATAAACAGTTGGCGATAAAAAATTACAATTTTGGATATTTAAAAAAAAAAAATAATTATTATTTTTATTAGCCAGGTTTTTTGAAAAAAAATCCAGGCTATTGGATTGGCGAAAGCCGGGCTGGTCGGGCGGGTGGGCGGGTGGGCGGGCGGGCGGCGTCCACAATCAATGTTAAGTTTTCGTGTTTGAGTCCATTTCTTTGTTACTGTACCACCTAGGACCACCAAACTTTCACAGCTTCATAATCAAGGGGTGCCCACCACATATCACTATCCAACATGTTACTTTTTTTTTAACTTCACCCATTTTTTCCGCGCAATCGACTTAGCCATTTTCAATGTTAAGTTTTCGCGTTTAAGTCCATTTCTTTGGTACTGTACCACCTAGGACCACCAAACTTTCACAGCTTCATAATCAAGGGGTGCCCACCACATATCACTATCCAACATGTTACTTTTTTTTTTAACTTGACCCATTTATTCCGCGCAATCGACTTAGCCATTTTCAATGTTAAGTTTTCGCGTTTTCAATATTAAGTTTTCGTGTTTAAGTCCATTTCTTTGGTACTGCACCACCTAGGACCACCAAACTTTCACAGCTTCATAATCAAGGGGTGCCCACCACATATCACTATCCAATATGTTACTTTTTTTTTAACTTGACCCATTTTTTCCGCGCAGTCGACTTACCCATTTTCAATGTTAACTTTTCGCGTTTACAATGTTAACTTTTCGTGTTTAAGTCCATTTCTTTGGTACTGTACCACCTAGGACCACCAAACTTTCACAGCTTCATAACCAAGGGGTGCCTACCACATACAACTATCCAACATGTGACCATTTTTTTACCTTCACCTATTATTTCTACGTAATTGACTTTGGTTAACACTTTTTTGTTATACTATATCTCGGCAACTGCTTCGCCCATTACCTTGAAACTTCACATGGGTGTTTATCATCGTCCATATTTTCACTCTAACCCCCAACCGTGCGGCCCCTGTGCGCAATGTCAAGGTCAAATTACTTTGAATTTATTTGTTAAAGTTTTTTTGTGTACTATATCTCTGCAACTGCTTCACCCATTACCTTCATACTTCATATGGGTGTTTATCATCATTGTCGCACCCGCTTGCGGAAAGCGCGATATCGTCGGCATTTTGGCATACGTCCGTCCGTCCGTACGTCTGTGTGTCCGGTTAAAGTTTTTTCGTTAAAGTTTTTCCATCTACTATATCTATTTTTTTAGTGTCCATGCCTCGCCCCAAGGCGCGACATGCAGGCCACGGCCATCTAGTCTACAAAAAGTGGGTATAATTATGTTATCCAAGTGTCCATGCTTGGAAAAAACCTGGCCTTCGTGGCTTTGCCTCGTTTCTTGTTATTTTTTGAAGTCGCGATTTTTTATTTTCCCCAGTGGAATCCCTGAACGGTGTTTGCAAACAGTGTAGATCCAGATGAGCCGGCTCGTGACGAGCCGTCTCATCAGGATCTGCACTGTTCGCAAGTAATACTTGTACTTAAAAAAAAAAAAAAAAATCCTTTTCACAAATAAACTAGTCTGAAAATCATTTTGTGACAATTGGATTGGTCTGAAATTTCACATATCAAAATCCATTCCAGTTATTGAGGGGTGAAAGGGTTGCGCAATCCTGTGTGGATTGGGTGATAATTTAACAGTTGACCATTATTGTCGAAAAAAAAGGGTATTTCTTCCTGTGGCCATCAGTAATATATGCGTGTAATATTCCGGCATGATTCCGTTGTTTTGCCTCCATCTGTGTACGGATTGGTTATATGGTTTGTTGTACTAAGGTAGATATGAAAGTGTCCTCCCCATCAATCATGTGCCCATAATGCATGTAGACCTTACCTGTGTTGGTTTATACCAACAAGTTATATTGTGTTGATAAAAAAAACGACCCCAACTGTCAAATTGCCATAACTGAAAGCTGTGCATAATATTTCAGTATAGTCAGTCTCTCATGATAATAACTACCTGATGTTATTTCAACCAGCATTGAGTAAATTGTGTCTGTGCATCTGTTTAAAATCAGCGTTGAATGATTTTTCGCCCCTGGTCGCGGTAGAGCCGTGAGGCATATAGTGTATGGACTGTTATATCTCTTCAATCGTACGTCAAATTGACTTAAACTTGATATCCTTGTTTATCACCATCCACATTTTGTATGGCCCACCCATGCGGCCTTATGACTTAATTCAAATGACAACTGGTCACTGACATTCTAAGACCCGTTATCTCAGCTGCCAGCCATTTTATCTGTGAATGACATAGAACGTTGGCGTTATTTTCATAATCGACATTTGCTCTGAACGTTTCGTCTACTTTCGACGTCATTTATCGACAATGTCATGCATTTTGTAAATATTTTTTATGGCAGATCACACTTCTTCTGAAGTACAAAATCACATGGCTCGTCTCATTTGATCTACATTGGCATATGATTCACTAACGTGCTTACTGTTTGTGAGTTATTCGGAGAATATCAAGATGAGCCTTTGTCATTGAATGATCGTGCTTGATCAGTATATTGACCAGAGCTCCAGTTAAGGTGTGTAATTTGACCAACTTGGGGTGAAATTTTGTTATTTCTTCATCAAAAATGGCAAGTTGGGAGTCCTTTAGAATCGTCTCATTGAGACGATTCTAAAGCACTCCCAACTTGCCATTTTTGATGGAGAAATAAGAAATTTACCTCCAAATTACACACCTTAAGTGGAGCTCTGATATTGACTATACGTCTTTGCTTGTAATGATGATTACCGTAATAACCCTAAATATTCTGACACAATTTATTCTAGGAAACACATGTACATATATCTGGCCTATTTCACCAACATTGCAAAGTATACTTTTCTAGCAAAGTATACTTTTGAGGGAGAAATTTTCAATTTTAGGATAAATTTATTTAATTTTTATTATACTGAATTTATTACATTATCACAGCCAAAATGGCTGTGATAATGTAATAAATTCAGTATAATAATTCTGCATACTTTTAATCATCAAATATATGCAGTCGTTAGTTCTATATCACATAATGCATTTCGGGAAAAATAAATGATTACTCCCTCAAAGTATACTTTGCTAGAAAAGTATACTTTGCAATGTTGGTGAAATTGGCTACTGGTTTCCCACAACAAAGAGTGTCCCAATGTTCAGGGTTAATATGGTTGTAGTGGTTTATCGCAATAACTATACATTTGGATATTACTTGTGTTGGGAATTTCGTATTTCATAAAAACCAAGTGGTGTTATGGTAACACTATCCACACATGTTCTAAGGCACCTTTTTTAGCTGACCTAAGCAAAGCTCATGTGAGCTATTGTTATGGCAAAGTGTCCGTCGTCCGTCCGTCCGTCCGTCCGGGCACACATTAGGGGTTATGGACTTAGTAAAGGATAGGGTTGGTTACAATTAGCCACCTAAAAAATCCTTTTATGTGGCTAAATATCGTTTTATGTGGCTAATATTTAACATGTGATAAGCCACATAAGTATCCGTTTGTAAGAACGTCCGTCCGTGAACATTTTCAATCATCTTCTTCTCCCGAACTCCTGAGCCGATATTGGTTAAAACTTCACAGGGATGATATATGGGTGATGCCATTTCAGATTTGTTAAAATGGAGGTCATCGACAATCAAAGATGGCCGCCATGGAAAAGTAGGTCAAATTCTTAAAAAATCTTCTTCTCACGAACCGCCAGGCCGATTTTGACGATACTTGGTATGAATGATCGATAGTTAGCGCTGTTTCAGATTTGTTCATATGGTGGCCCGTGGGTCAAAAATGGGCGTCGCCCGAGGGGTCAAATATGGGTCAACTTTTATTTTTAACCGAATATAGTCATGTAATATATCAAATCGAAGGTATTGATGAGACAATCACTCTGGAACATTTTTTGTCTAAATCATATGATTACGTCATCCAAGATGGCCACCGATAGTTCAAATGGTCATTCTTTTACTAAAGATTTCAAACGTCTTTTTCTTGTAAACTGCTTGGCCGATATTGGCCAAACTTAACTGTAATGGTCTGTGGTTGAAGCCTGTTCATTTTTGTTAAAATGGAGGTCATCACCAAATCCAAGATGGCCGCCGTTGAGAAGTAGGTCAAATTCTTAAAAAATCTTCTCACGAACCGCCAGGCCGATTTCGACGATACTGGGTATGAATGATCGATAGTTAGCGCTGTTTCAGATTTGTTCATATGGTGGCACCTGGGTCAAAAATGGGCGTCGCCCGAGGTGTCAAATAGGGGTAAATTTTATTTTTAACCGAATATAGTCATATAATATATCAAATCGAAGGTATTGACGAGACGATCACTCTGGAGAATTTTTTGTCTAAATCAGATGATTACGTCATCCAAGATGGCCACTGATAGTTAACTGTAATGGTCTGTGGGTGAAGTGTTCAAATTATATTTTTGACCGAATATGGTCATATAATATATCCAATCCAAGGTATCGACGAGACGATCACTCTGGAGCATGTTTTGCCAAAATCAGATGATTACGTCATCCAAGATGGCCACCGACAGGTCAAAAGGTTGTTCTTTTACTAATGATTTCAAAGGACTTCTTCTTGTGAACTGCTTGGCCGATATTGACCAAACTTAACTGAAATGGTTTGTTGGTGAAGCCTGTTCATTTTTGTCAAAATGGAGGTCATCACCAAATCCAAGATGTCCGCCGTTGAAAAGTAGGTCAAATTGTCAAAAAATCTTCTCACAAACCGCCAGGCCGATTTCGACGAAACTTTGTATGAATGATCGATAGTTAACACTGATTCAGATTTGTTCATATGGTGGCCTCTGGGTCAAAAATGGTCATGGCCCGAGGGGTCAAATAGGGGTCAAATTTTATTTTTGACCGAATATGGTCATTTTATATATCAAATCGAATTTATAGCAGTAAATCACATGCACATTCGCAATATATGTTAGATCAGAAGGTACCAACAAATTCTGTGGAACATTTGAAGTTGTAAGTGAAGAGTCTTTGTGAAATCAAGATGACCACTATGGAGGCTTTTAGGTGAGCGATACAGGCCCATTTGGGCCTCTCGTTTCAACCAGTAGCCTATTTCACCAACATTGCAAAGTATACTTTTCTAGCAAAGTATACTTTGAGGGAGTAATCATTTATTTTTCCTGAAATGTATTATTTCGTATAGAACTAACGACTGCATATATTTGATGATTAAAAACATGCAGAATTATTATTCTGAATTTATTACATTATCACAGCCAAAATGACTGATAATGTAATAAATTCAAATTTATCCTAAAATTTAAAATTTCTCGCGCAAAGTATACTTTGCTAGAAAAGTATACTTTGCAATGTTGGTGAAATAGGCTACTGGAACCGATTGGATGGGCGTTTGGATTGTGTTGCACTGCTCCGTATCTTGTGTTGGGCTTTCAGAGCGCTATTGCTTTGCTTTACATTTACTAACACTAACCTGTTCAGCTAACAAATGTGCTTGTATAGCTTTAACCCTTTCAACACTAATTAACTGAAATAGACACTCCCATGTTATTTTTCAGACTATTCCACTTATCAGAAAGCGTTTTTGTTTTTAGAACTATGAAAATGTCCGCAAAGTGTTCAGATCCGCACTTTTTGCAAGTAATTTTCACACACCCCCTTTTCATGAATGGACTAATCTGATAAAAAAAAAATTGACAATTAGATTAAATTAGGAAAATTATCATATAAAAATAGATTCCAGTTACTTCAGTGAAATAGTTAAAGTCTGATACAGCATTACGTTTTAGTCAGCATATATTGAGTCATTGTGCGGTGACCAGTATTTACCTAATAAAATTAGTTTTAATATCTTAATCCACCATATTTTTTTCATTAAATGCCCCGGAAACCTATGAATTTTTGTCAACCTGTCTGGTGGAAAGCTTGATATAGATCACAACGATATCCTGATTTCGGAAAGTGGTTGTTTTGCATAGTCACAGGGGTGTTTATTCGAATGTATGTGCTCTGTATTTTATTAACTTAACCTTAGTTGCAGACAGATATAGCTCTGTAAATACTCTCGTATTAAGGTGCCGTATATTTCACTAACTTAACTTTAGTTGCTTACACATAACTGTGCAAATACTCACCTTTTGTCTGTAGCAGAGTTATGGTGCCGTACTTTACGGCACCATAACTGTGCTTTGGATAATACGGGAGTATTTGCACAATTACGTTTCCGCAACTTACTTAACCTAACCTTAACCCTTTCAATCCTACAGACCATTTAAGCCGCCAACATGTGCAAATACCGCAGATCCAGATAAGACGGCACAAGCCGTCTCATCATGATCGGCAGCATTTGTCAGCATTGTTTAATTCTTATAAAAACAACAAAACATTTTCTTACTTGGGCCATAAAAAGAACTACTTTGGTTCTCCGATATCGCTGCATCAGAAAAATCCCTACGCGTCCGGGCATTTTATCGTCATGGACAAATAAAAACATACTGTAAATTCGCCACATGATAAATCAAAAACACTACCCTGCAAAATATGTTAAATCCAATTATTTCTGATGAAAATCTGGTGATTTTTCAGGTCTAATGAGGTTATAGTAGCTTTAGTAAGCGTATTTGTCAACCACATGTCTAATTGACATGCAAAATGCATCATGGTGACTTGAAAACGATTAGAGACGAAGATCTCTTACAATTCCGACTGGAAACCTGGTTTGGCATTTTGTATGTGACAGTGAATATGGTTATACCCCTTATGTAAGTATTACGATTATTGGTAATCCTATTTTAGGGGAAGGGGCCAAGTGACTTTGGTGTGGTATGGACCTGGCACCAGGTCAGGTTATTCTAATTTCAGGGCTGAATATATTTTTTCTCGATGTTAATATTCCGTTCTGATTTTGGAATTTTCTCCCCAATGCAGCAGGTTAAAATGGGATTGAACCCGTTTGCCCGGCCTTACATGACCTTAGCTGTTGATAGGCCGTTAAACACCAATAAACAAACAAACAAAAAATGTATCCACCCTCCCACGTCACATCCGCAAACCACGTGTTTGAGAACCAGGATACCCTTTTTACGGCCTAATGGAATAGTCCAAAGATTAACATGGAAAAACCGATGTTGGATGTGTAGTGGTGGAAATGGTTAACCTCTATTATCTGGGTGGCCACGAACTCGACACAAACAGGGAAAATGCAAAAATAAATTCCCTGCTTGGAAAATCGAGGAATTTGTTATATAATCCCATATCAGGGAACAATCAGGGAATGTTTATTTTAAAAAGTAAAAATCAAATGCTTAATATGGCAAAATATTTGCTAGCGACAAAATTATAATCAGGGGAGACTTGATCGAGTAAGGGGAAAAAATCATGGAAATATCAGGGAATTTGTTTTTCTACATTCTGTGGCCACCCTGAGTATGTGGTAGAAAGGGTTAACCCCAATTGTGGCTGTGACAGGAGAAATGGGGCTTATGGGTTTTGCAACCAGTGTAGATCCAGATCAGCCTGTGCATACGCACAGTCTGATCAGGGTCTACACTGTTCACCATTTTATAAATGAAACACCCGTCATGCTTTTAAATAGCAATATAGATCATTATCAGTCTACAGTAGTGTGTTATTTGATCAGGATCTACATGTGGCTGTGACTGGAGAAATGGGCATCTGCACAGTCTGATCAGGATCTGCACTGTTCACCTTTCCATCAATGAAACACCCATCATGTTGCTAATAAGAAATATACATGTAGATCGTGATCAGGCTACAGGCGTGTTCTATTTGATGAGGATCTACACTGGTCACACATCCCATAAGCCCCATTTCACCAGTCACATCCACATTCATGTTTTCACTAACCGTCTGTGTGGTGGTAACTGGCGTCTGTCTGTGTTTGGTCAGCAGGCACCGACGGGTATGCCGTCCCACCTATACACCTACTCTTCATCCAGTCCCCAACTGGCCTGTACCAGCACAGACAGCCCTGCCACACAGGTAACTAGCACTGCCACACAGGTAACTGGCACTAGCTCGGGGAACTAGCACTACTACACAGGTAATTAGCTTAAGCTCGGGGAACTGATTCTGGTAACTTTAAATAACTTGGGAAACTTGTTCTAGGAACTGATTCTGACAACTGGAACTAATTCTGTTAATCAGAAGTAATTCTGGGAATTAATTCTGAAAATTGAAACTAATTCTGGTAACTAGAACTAATTCTGATAACTGGAACAAATTCTGGGAAATATTTCTTGTAACTAGAACTAATTCTGGTAACCGGAACTAATTCTGGAAACTCAGTCTGGCAACTAGAACTAATTCTGACTAGAACTAATTCTGGGAATTAATTATTGTAAGTAAAACTAATTCTGATAACCGGAACTAATTATGGAAAATATAATGAATTCTTGTAAGTAAAACTAATTCTGGTAACTAGAACTATTTCTGACAACTACAACTAATTCTGGCAACTAGTTCTAATTCTGGTTACTAGAACTAATTCTGACAACTAGAACTATTTATGACAACAACTTATTCTAGCAACTAATTATGGCAACTAGAACTAATTCTGACAACCAGAACTATTTATGACAACTACAACTTATTCTAGAACTAATTCTGGCAATCTAATTCTGATAACTAGAGCTATTTCTGACAACAACAACTAATTCTGGGAACTACAACTAATTCTGGGAACTCAGTCTGGCAACTTGAACTAATTCTGACTAAAACTAATTCTGGTAATTAGAACTATTTCTGGAAACTAGAACTATTTCTGGAAACTAGAACTAATTCTGGGAGCTAGTTCTTGTAACTAGAATTAATTCAACTCCGACTAATTCCGGTAACTAGAACTAATTCTGATAACTGGAACAAATTCTGGGAACTATTTCTTGTAACTAGAACTAATTCTGGTAACTGGAACTAGTTCTGGAAACTAAGTATGGCAACTAGAACTAATTCTGACTAGAACTAATTCTGGGAATTAATTCTTGTAACTAAAACTAATTCTGGTAACTACAACTAATTCTGGCAACTGGAAAATTATGGCAGTTAGAACTAATTCTGGTTACTAGAACTAATTCTGACAACTAATTCTGGGGGCTAGTTCTTGTAACTAGAATTAATTCAATTCAAACTAATTCTGGTAACTAGAACTTGGTCTGTACTACAATAATTCTGACAACTAGCACTAATTCTGACAACTTGAACTAATTTTGGCAACTAGCACTAATTCTGACAACTAAAACTAATGCTGGTAATTAGAACTACTTCTGAAAACTAAAACTAGTTCTATGAACTGGTACTAATTTTGTGTACTTGAACTAATTATGTTAACTGGAACTAATTCTGTCAACTAGAACTAACTCTGGGAACTAGAACTAATTATCATCTCTAGAACTAATTCTGGTCACTGGAACTGATTCTTGGGACTAACTAGAAATAATTTTGGTAACGAGAATTACTTCTGGTAACTACCGGTAGCACTAATGCGGCTACTTATAATTACTTCTGACTAGCACTAATTCTTGTATTAAGAACTAGCTTAACTAACTAGCACTAATTTATGGTAACTAGAACTACCGTAATAACCCTAAATATTCGGACACCATTTATTTGGGGAAGCATATACAATATATGGTTTCCCCACAAGAGTGAGTATGCCAATGTTTAGGATTAGTATGGCAGTGGTGTCTAATCACAATAACGATGTATTTGGATACAATTTGTTTTGGGAAACCCCTATTTAATAGGGGTTTCCCAAAGCAAATTGTGTCTGGATATTTAGGCTTAATATGGTAATGGACTAACTAACTATCCAAACTTCTTCTCAGCACCTCCCATGTTCGTGCTTGAAATCCGGAAGTTTGATTGGTCGAGGCTGACCTGACCTCATTGTATCTGTTTACAGCAATACAGCCGAGATGATAGTTCACTAAAGGAGGACAATGTGCAAATAACGTGTGAGACTAGTCCCCCCAACACCCCCCGATCTCTACGCCTCGAGCGATTACACACGGCACTCTCACAGAGTGGGGAGGGCAGTCCTAGGTACGTACATAGAGTTAATGACAAGCTCATGTGCAGAAAGGGAGACCTAGTGATCGTACTGTCTGTGTGTCTATTCTTCACAGCGGTTTATGGTGCTCATTGACTTGCTACCAGTGTAGACCAAGATCTAGGTTTCATTCGATTCCAGTTGGACAATCAATCATTGACTCGACTATAAAGTTTATCAGGTAACAAGCTTTGTATTGCCCGAATACGTACTGACTGATAACATAATGTTGTATCAGGCATTGACCTGATACGAATATCCGGGTTACAACAAATTGCAAAGTTACTGTTTTATTTGTGACTGGTTGAACGGCGTCATATGACTTTACAGAATGATGCAATGTAAACAAGTCTGTTTTTCAATGAAATCCATGTTATATTTCCTCATTCTTTAGCATACAGGCTCGACTCGAAACGGTAGTAATTACTTGCCGGGCCTCGAAATTCCTACGCCTACCACATATAACATACTCCTACCACATCTAACATACTATTTATGCCCCCGCCACCGAATGGTGAGGGGGGCATATAGTGTTACCGGCGTCCGTACGTACGTCCCGAAACCTTAACGCTCGGGTAAATGGCTTATAATTTCTGTTTCCCCTCTCGGATCTGCTTCATATTTCACTCAGGCATTGCTCCAATGGTCGTCTACCGCCCTGTGACAAATCCATATTCGTCCCGCCCCCGCTAAGCCCAGGGTCAATGTCACAGACCTGGTGCTTTCGAAACCTTAACGCTCGGGTAAATGGCTTATAATTTCTGTTTCCTTGCTCCAATCTGCTTCACATTTCACAAATACATTGCTCCAATGGTCCTCTACCGCTCTGTGACAAATCCACATTCGTCCCGCCCCCGCTAAGCCCAGGGTCAAGGTCACAGACTTGGTGCGTTCGAAACCTTAACGCTCGGGTAAATGGCTTATAATTTCTGTGTCCTTGCTCGGATCTGCGTCACATTTCGCACACGCTTTGCTCCAATGTTCTTCTACCGCCCTGTGACAAATCCACATTCGTCCCGCCCCCGCTAACCCCAGGGTCAAGGTCACAGACTTGGTGCGTTCGAAACCTTAACGCTCGGGTAAATGACTTATAATTTGTGTTTCCTTCCTCAGATCTGCTTCACATTTCCCACATGCATTGCTCCAATGGTTCTCTACTGCCCTGTGAAAAATCCACATTCGTCCCGCCCCCGCCAATTCCAGGGTCAAGGTCACATACTTTGTGTGTTTGAAACCTTAACGCTTGGGTAAATGGCTTATAATGTCTGTTTCCTTGTTCGGATCTGCTTCACATTTCACACACGCATTCCTCCAGTGGTCCTCTACCGCCCTGTGACAAATCCACATTCGTCCCGCCCCCACTAAGCCCAGGGTCAAGTTCACAGACTTGGTACGTTCAAAACCTTAATGCTCGGGTAAATGGCTTATAATTTCTGTTTCCTTGCTCGGATCTGCTTCACATTTCACACATGCATTGCTCCAATGGTCCTCTACCGCTCTGTGACAAATCCACATTCGTCCCGCCTCCGCCAAGCCCAGGGTCAAGGTCACAGACTTGGTGCGTGCTCGGGTAAATGGCTTATAATTTCTGTTTCCACATTCGTCCCGCCCCCACTAAGCCCAGGGTCAAGGTCACAAACTTAGCACTTTCATAAACTTAACGTTGGGGTAAATGTCTTATAACATCTGTTTCCTTTCATGGAACGCCTTGATATTTCACACATGCATTCCTCAGATGACCCTCTATCATGCTGTAGCAAACCCATAACCCACCACCCAACCCTTGCCCCAAGGTCAAGGTCACAAACTTAGCATGTTCATAAACTTAATGTTGGGGTAAATGTTGTATAACTTTTGTTTCTTTACAGGGAACGCTTTGATATTTCATACATGCATTCATCTGATGATCCTCTATTGTGCTACAGCAAATCCATGACCCACCCCCCCCACCCCTTTCCTCAAGGTCAAGGTCGCAAACTTAGCACATTCATACATGCATTCCTCATGTGAATAGCTATCATGCTGTAGAAAATCACCAACTTAGTGCGTTCATAAACTTAACGTTTATAAACTTCTGTTTTCAGGGAGTGCATTGATATTTCATACATGCATTCATCTTAATATGCTATATTATGCTATAGCAAACCCACAACCCACCTTGCACCACTGACCCCAATGTGAAGGTCCATCACACAACCCTTAACCCAAGGTCAAGTTATATAATATTCATGTTTTTTTATGCAACTGTGCAAAGTTTGAGTGAAGGCTGCCAACAGGCGAACTTCATTGTCTTCTGACAACTCTTGTTGATGATAAAATGGAAAATAGAAAATAAACAGCAGATGACAAAAAATTAAGATAGCGGTGTAAGTGTTAATCATTGGTAGAATTTTAAAGGCAAATATCTCGATTTTTGTAGGATCATGACCCATATGTAAACATGGCTTTTCTATGGGCGAGACTAATGTGGCGGGTTGTCGTCGTTAATTGATCACTTGTCGTCACACGTACCTGTCTGTCTACCTGACAGGTAGGAATGGGATCAAAGCAGTATCGTTTGTTGTACCTCCATTTAGGTCATATCGTACGGCTTAACACATTCCTTCTTGGTTATATTTCAAATAAGTTTGAAGTTTCTCAGAGGGATTTGGGTTTTAACTCTTAGACCGCTATCTTATTTTTGTTGTTGTCTGTTGTTTATTTTCGATTTTCCACTTTTATCATCAAAAACATGCTTTGACAGCACTTTAGAATAATTTACAACATGCTTTGACAGCACTTCAGAATCATTTCCATTGGAAATGTTTCTGAAGTGCTGTCAAACCATGTTTTTATTGAGAAATAAGTCAAGATATAAAAGCAACAGCAGACGACAATTGTTTTGAGTAGCGGTCTATGGGTTAATGGTTATATTTCAGATAAGTTTGAACTTTCTCAGAGGGATTTCAGTTTTAATGTGCAAGTGCTGATGAAATTGAACTCGGTGCTGAGTGGTGAATTCCCTTATGAGACGGGCCATGTGATTTTGTACCTTAGTACATGAAATATATTTATAGAAACTGTGATATTTTCTGAAAATGACATCGAAAGATGACAAAATTTCAAATGCGGAATTTAATTCCGCATTTGCTATGAAACTTTCGTCAACTTAGGCCATCATTTACAGAAAATTTCAAGAGTTTCTGTAAATAATATTTCATGAAAAATCGCACATGTTCTTAGGTACAAAATCACATGACATGTCTCATATTTGTATATAACATTGTTGTTGAACGTACGTAATAGCCTAGGTTGGTGCATTGGTAGCCGCAGTAGCCATTTAGCTACTCAAATGGCCATTTGGCTACTAACATTTCAGAAATGGCCATTTTGGCTACCAATATTTCAGAAATGGCCATTTGGCTACTGATATTTTAGAAATGGCCATTTTGGATGCTAATATTTTAGAAATGGCCATTTTGGATTCTGAAAATTTCAGAAATTCTTTGAAAAAGTACTATGTTTTACAAATATTGGAGTAAATGTAAAGTAGTATTGTCTTTTTTCACGCCAACTGTTAGTTCATTTTGATCAATAACGTCAAAATCGTAATGTCAAAATATCTCAAGCAATCGTAACTCGTACCAATCGCACACAACTTTGCTAGAGGTCTCTAAATGAAACATAGTTCTTGTACAGTGGAACTTCTCTAAACCGGACACAGAGAAAACACCTGTGATCTTATTTTTTATGTGACTCTTGGTCATTTACCTCTGATGATAATGTCTGTTTGTGGTCGCATAGCACACAACTATGGCTCAGAATGATCAAATGTCTGATTTACGGGAAAACGTCTCTAAGCCGGACACCCTGGGGACCTCTCAGGGTGTCCGATTTAGAGAGGTTTCACTGTATATATACATATTTCACAAGAAGTAGTGATTTGGTTTGCTTCTCTGAATGTTTGTAGAATTCAACCTTTGAAAATCGAATTACCCCGTAATCTACAGCCAAGGATAAACATTGTATGGTTGCCATTCAGATATGCAAATCTGTCACTTGTAATTGTTACTTTGTGGTGAGATACCACGCCTATCGTATTTACCCTATGTATTGGGACACCCTTTATATTGGGATACCCCCCGTTTTGGGGAGAAATAATTATTTTTTAGGAAACAAGTTTTGGAACACATCACAATTTTAACAAAAAATCAATAATTTCTGCACCTTAAGTATTGGGACATCTCTTTTTTTTTTAAATACTTTTTAAACAGTCAGGGATTCCACTGGGGAAAATAAAAAAATCGCCACTCAAATTTGTTTCACCGGCTACTGGTCATGCCGACTATTGGCACGTCTCGCTATAAACAGAGGCCGTCGCTGATTAACTAATATAAGACAGTGCTGACGGTAAATCTGAGCTCTGTTGATTACATAGATTACCAATAAACCGTATACATCGACAATGCCGCCTGTCAATGCCGGAATGTGATTTATTTGCGAAAACTATTTCGATTCATACGGAAATACTCCTGATACATCGCCCCGCCCTCTCATCAATATTCACGAGGTAAGTTTAAAGTACGGACATGTATCCGGTCACGGCATGCTCTCCATGCTATTATATCGGTGAAGTCTTACGGGAAATTGAGACTTTAAGAAATATGTCACCGTGCAGGGTTCAGGTTTGTGGGCGAAGTGGGCGATATTCTCGCCTTGATCTCTCGGACTTCGCCCTGTCCGTCCAGAAAAGCGAAGTCCACTTCGCCTTAAAAAAATCTCGGAAAATATATTCTCAAAAACCCAGCTAGAACCAAATTTGTGTCCGGTAATCCGGATTTCCCATACACTGATCATATCTCGCTAATTCCAGCTGCTATAATCCCACTTAATTGATGCCACCCGGCTGCTTGGCCGTGTACCGTGTCGGTCAGTGATCAGTTATCGAGATGTGTCAAGACGCGAGAAAATCGAGAAAAACGCTCTTCTGTGACCAGTCTGGTTTTACCCTCAATATCCCGTCATAATCTCATAAATATCTTGGATCGTTCTGTATACAGATGATAGTTTTACATTCGCAGAAATATGCAATGAAATGGGTTCGTAAACTTTGTATTGGGGGCAGTATCATAGTTTGTTTACACAAATATTGTGTAACTACACAAATCTTGTGTAAACTGCACACGCACATGGCTGGTTCTCCGTTGTATGTAAAGCTAATCGCGCAGCTGGGCCCATGCTGGAACACGTGATGTGAAGGTTGCGGTATCGATTTTTCTATTGGACGACCTGTTAAATTTACGCGGATTGCGGATCACGTGATAACTGGAGACATGTGACCTGTGCTGTGTACACCACAGGTGTATACCACAGGGTGTCGAGCTGTTACATGCTAAATTAATCGCGCTTAATGAATCGGGCCTTAACATCGAGGGCCGTATTAATTAATTGGCGGTTTCTTCAATGAAAACAATATAATTCCTTGTTTGAAAGTCGTGTAGTGTGATAATTGATGTCCGATTTTAATAGTAAGAAATCTAAATATAGTCAAATGTGCGCAACCTCATTGTCTCTTGGATGTCCGTGACAGTTTGATGCTTTGAAAACATAGAGTTTACAGTTACGCGATAACCGTAAGAGAAATGTTCAGTGAAATTATGATTTTTATCACTTCTCCCCAATTTTGCCTCACTTCTCCTATTTTGCCAGGAGGGAGAAGTCACTTGAATTTTTGGCCTAGCTTGAACCCTGATGTGACTAATAAATGCGTTTGGTACGAAGTGGTCAGGGTGCCAGATTTTGTCCCATCGAACTCGACTTCCGGTTCACTTCCGGGATCGTGATATTTGGGACAATTTTGGCGATTACAACTTATTTTTACGCATTTTCAACATTAATTCACCGTCTAATCGTTGATGTATATGGATATTTTTATTGCAATCATCAAATCACTCTACATTCGCAGTTTGGTCGAGATAATACTTTTGTAATTTGGAAATTAAATTGTTTCATTTGCGCACTCGGCAATTTCCGTAACATATAGTTCGGGTATTTTCCGATCATAAAAATGGGCGACATGCCTAGAAACGGAAAATAATTAAATTCAACCTGTTATTGTACCGATATAGCAATTTCACAATTTCGAGGATCAAACTTTCAATATTAATAATTGGGACACCAAAAAAAATAATTAATTTATTTTATATTATGTATTGGGACATGTAGAATTTTATTTATTTTTTACTGTCCCAATACATAGGGTAAATACGGTATATTGTACTTTGGCTTTATTCCTCTCAAGCTTATCTGTTTTTGTTCTGTGACAGTATTTCTAACAGAATTTTTAACCACCTGTAGCTTAATCCGGTTAATCCGATTTCATAAAACGGCCGATAATAATCCAGGAACCGTAATGAACGTGAATCATTCAGGAGTTATTTATTTTCAGGTAATGTTTCCCCGTAAATTACGATGATTATACGCACACCTCCAACGATTTAACTAACAATAGGTGACCAGGGATTCCGCTGGCGATCGCCACTTTCGCAATTGGCGATAAAAATAAACAATTTTTTTATTTTTTTTTAAATGGCGATTTTTTTATTTTCCCCAGCGGAATCCCTGGGTGACCATTTAGAAAAGTGGCCTAATTCATTATTGCTGCATACTTAGATAAATAGCGAGTGAATCGGAAAATATGTTTTATCGTTAATGTATGATTGCTGAATCACTTAAGAAATTTTTTACACTTGATGTTTTCATCTTCTTTTGGATTAAATGCATGTTTTATGATAAAATGTTATCACGTATTATGTGTTACGGAGATTAATTGAAAGATCATTGATTGCTTGGATACATTTTCCCGTGAATTTAACCCATTCACCCCTAAGTAACTGGCATGGATGATTTAATTTTAAGCTCGAGACTGTTTCATTATGCAGAGAAAGGGGTCATTTTGTAAAAACTATCAAGAAATGGTGCAGAACTTGATGAGACTGGTCGCTATGAGCCGGCTCATCATGATCTACATTGTTTGCAAATATTATTAAACAGGCCTCTTGTGTTGTGAGGGTTAATTGGCTTCAAATATTTCTGATTTTGTGAAAAAAATATATGTAAGCTACCGTACAACGTGTACATGATATATAAATATTGTTACCGTATGTGTATTCCAACAAGTTACAGAAATGTCTTGAATTTGAAAAATTGTGAAATCTGAAACGTATGCCAGATCGTAGTAACTAATTCCTTGATAAAGGCCTCGGATTAACCCTTAAAATGTTCCGGGAATGAAAAGTGTTGTCTGTTGTGGCTTAATATTTTGCCTTTTTTAGCCAGGTTTTTTGAAAAAAAATCCAGGCTATTGGATTGGCAAAAGCCGGGCGGCGGGCGGCGGGCGGCGGGCGGCGGGCGGCGGGCGGCGGGCGGCATCCACAATCAATGTTAAGTTTTCGTGTTTGAGTCCATTTCTTTGTTACTGTACCACCTAGGACCACCAAACTTTCACAGCTTCATAATCAAGGGGTGCCCACCACATATTACTATCCAACATGTTACTTTTTTTTTAACTTGACCCATTTTTTCCGCGCAATCGACTTAGCCATTTTCATCAATGTTAAGTTTTCGCGTTTACAATGTTAAGTTTTCGTGTTTGAGTCCATTTCTTTGTTACTGTACCACCTACGACCACCAAACTTTCACAGCTTCATAATCAAGGGGTGCCCACCACATATCACTATCCAACATGTTACTTTTTTTTTAACTTGACCCATTTTTCCGCGCAGTCGACTTAGCCATTTTCAATGTTAAGTTTTCGCGTTTACAATGTTAAGTTTTTGTGTTTAAGTCCATTTCTTTGATACTGTACCACCTATGACCACCAAACTTTTACAGCTTCATAATCAAGGGGTACCCACCACATATCACTATCCAACATGTTACTTTTTTTTTTAACTTCACCCATTTTTTCCGCGCAGTCGACTTAACCATTTTCAATGTTAAGTTTTCGCGTTTACAATGTTAAGTTTTTGTGTTTAAGTCCATTTCTTTGGTACTGTACCACCTAGGACCACCAAACTTTCACAGCTTCATAACCAAGGGGTGCCTACCACATACAACTATCCAACATGTGACCATTTTTTTACCTTCACCTATTAATTCTACGTAATTGACTTAGCCATTTTCAACGTTAACTTTTTAACGTACATCTGGTTAAAGTTTTTTGGTTAAAACTTTTTATTTTTCGTTATACTATATCTCTGCAACTGCTTCGCCCATTACCTGAAACTTCACATGGGTGTTTATCATCATCCATATTTTCATTCTAACCCCCAACCGTGCGGCCCCTGTGCCCAATGTCAAGGTCAAATTACTTTGATTTTTTTTGTTAAAGTTTTTTCGTGTACTATATCTCTGCAACTGCTTCACCTAATACCTTGATACTTCACATGGGTGTTTATCATCATTGTCACACCTGCTTGCGGAAAGCGCGATCCTGTGCCCAATGTCAAGGTCAAATTACTTTGAATTTTTTTGTTAAAGTTTTTTCGTGTACTATATCTCTGCAACTGCTTCACCCAATACCTTGATACTTCACATGGGTGTTTATCATAATTGTCGCACCTGCTTGCGGGAAGCGCGATCCTGTGCCCAATGTCAAGGTCAAATTACTTTGAATTTTTTTGTTAAAGTTTTTTCGTGTACTATATCTCTGCAACTGCTTCACCCAATACCTTGATACTTCACATGGGTGTTTATCATCATTGTCGCACCTGCTTGCGGAAAGCGCGATCCTGTGCCCAATGTCAAGGTCAAATTACTTTGAATTTTTTTGTTAAAGTTTTTTCGTGTACTATATCTCTGCAACTGCTTCACCCAATACCTTCATACTTCACATGGGTGTTTATCATCATTGTTGCACCTACTTGCGGAAAGCGCGATCCTGTGCCCAATGTCAAGGTCAAATTACTTTGAATTTTTTTGTTAAAGTTTTTTTGTGTACTATATCTGTGCAACTGCTTCACCCAATACCTTCATACTTCACATGGGTGTTTATCATCATTGTCGCACCTGCTTGCGGAAAGCGCGATCCTGTGTCCTATGTCAAGTTCAAATTACTTTAAATTTTTTTGTTAAAGTTTTTTTGTGTACTATATCTCTGCAACTGCTTCACCCAATACCTTGATACTTCACATGGGTGTTTATCATCATTGTCGCACCTGCTTGCGGAAAGCGCGATCCTGTGCCCAATGTCAAGGTCAAATTACTTTGAATTTTTTTGTTAAAGTTTTTTCGTGTACTATATCTCTGCAACTGCTTCACCCAATACCTTCATACTTCACATGGGTGTTTATCATCATTGTTTCACCTACTTGCGGAAAGCGCGATCCTGTGCCCAATGTCAAGGTCAAATTACTTTGAATTTTTTTGTTAAAGTTTTTTCGTGTACTATATCTCTGCAACTGCTTCCACCCAATACCTTCATACTTCACATGGGTGTTTATCATCATTGTCGCACCTGCTTGCGGAAAGCGCGATCCTGTGCCCTATGTCAAGTTCAAATTACTTTAAATTTTTTTGTTAAAGTTTTTTCGTGTACTATATCTCTGCAACTGCTTCACCCAATACCTTGATACTTCACATGTGTGTTTACCATCATTGTCACACCTGCTTGCGGAAAGCGCGATATCGTCGGCATTTTGGCATACGTCCGTCCGTTCGTCCGTGTGTCCGGTTAAAGTTTTTTGGTTAAAGTTTTTCCATCTACTATATCTATTTTTTTAGTGTCCATGCCTCGCCCCAAGGCGCGACATGCAGGCCACGGCCATCTAGTCTACAAAAAGTGGGTATAATTATGTTATCCAAGTGTCTATGCTTGGAAAAAACCTGGCCTTCGTGGCTTTGCCTCGTTTCTTGTTTTACCTTCACCTATTATTTCTACGTAATTGACTTAGCCATTTTCAACGTTAACTTTTTAACGTACGTCTGGTTAAAGTTTTTTGGTTAAAAGTTTTTTGTTATACTATATCTCTGCAACCGCTTTGCCCATTACCTTGAAACTTCACATGGGTGTTTATCATCATCCATATTTTCATTCTACCCCCAACCGTGCGGCCCCTGTGCCCAATGTCAAGGTCAAATTACTTTGAATATTTTTGTTAAAGTTTTTTTGTGTACTATATCTCTGCAACTGCTTCACCCATTACCTTGATACTTCACATGGGTGTTTATCATCATTGTCGCACCCGCTTGCAGAAAGCGCGATATCGTCGGCATTTTGGCATACGTCCGTCTGTACGTCCGTGTGTCCAGTTAAAGTTTTTTCGTTAAAGTTTTTCCATCTACTATATCTATTTTTTTAGTGTCCATGCCTCGCCCCAAGGCGCGACATGCAGGCCACGGCCATCTAGTCTAGTGGGTATAATTATGTTATCCAAGTGTCTATGCTTGGAAAAAACCTGGCCTTCGTGGCTTTGCCTCGTTTCTTGTTTCTCAATAAAACGGTTTGACAGTACTTTAGAATCATTTCCATTGGAAATGATTCTAAAGTGCAGTCAAAGCATGTTTTTTTATGAGAAAAATAGAAAATAAACAGCAGACGACAAAATTTAATCCAACAGTGTAAGGGTAATGGTTTATTGAGTATCGTTCGACATGTGACTAGAGGTTTTCGTTATATTGAGGTGTGCTTATTTACTATTATTTTCTTCATCTAAATTGCTTGGCCCTAAAGATACACTTTTGTGTTGATGGGCCGTTAAGCACCATTCCATTCCATTCGAATTTCCTAGCCTTGCCTGATAAACTTGATAGCAAAAGACACTATCCTCGTATTCTATAGTATTCTATAGTATTCTATATTAGTGTACATGTATATCTTTTGGAGTACGCTCATTAGCAGCACAGCCAGTAGTCGGGGATTAAACAGCATAAATTTTTACAATTTCTCATTTCTTAAAAAAAGTACTTGTTGCCACTCATTGTACCCCAACAAACGAATTGGGGAGTGGAGTGTATATAGGAGTCAGTCGGTTAGTCGGTGTAAATCTTCTTAACAAATAGTCAAGACTCGCTATTCAAACAACAGAAATTTTTATCCTTTTTATACGACCGTTGTAAAAAATCGGTACGTATTGTGTTTTACCGCCAGGCGGGTGGTTGACAGAAAAACTGCATAGTTTGTGTACATACCTCCTCTGATACCGTCCAGTCAATCGATCTGAAACTATACACACATCTTCTACACATATTGAAGATGTGCACCTTGGTGCTTTTAAGCCAATTTTAACAAAAATATCACCTTTTAACTTTTCTTCATTTTTAGCTCGCCTGCACGAAGTGCAGAAGAGCTTATGGCATACCACCGTCGTTGTCGGCGTCGGCGGCGTCGGTGTCCACAAACTTAACGTAAATGTCTTATAACTTCTGTTTCCTTTCATGGAACACCTTGTTATTATACCCCCCGCAACGAGTTGTGGGGGGGGGATACTGGAGTCAGGTTGTCCGACTGTCCGTGCGTCTGTAAACTTAACATCAGAGAAATATTGTTATAACTTCTATTTCCTTTATCTAAAATGCTCAATATTTCACACATGCATTCTTGTAAGGCTCTACTACCATGCTGTGCCAAATCCACGACCGTCCAACCCCCGCTGCTCCCAAGGTCAAATATTTAGTCTTAAACTTAACATCAGAGCAATATTGTTATAACTTCTATTTCCTTCATCTGAAATGCTCAATATTTCACACATGCATTCCTGTAAGGCTCTACTACCGTGCTGTGCCAAATCCACGACCGTCCAACCCCCGCTGCTCCCAAGGTCAAGGTCAAATACTTAGTCTCTTTACAAGAAATAATGCTATTGATTTTCAAATTCTCATTAATGTTCTTGCCTTGGTGACAGCTTCACATTTCTGCATCTTCGCTGTCTGGCCCATCTTCGACGGGTGTACTTACGGTCTTGTTTCCCATTTCTCGCCGAAACATATCGATGGTCTAGTAACATAAGGTTGTAAGTGCTATGCTTTAGCATAGCAGTTACGACCTTATGTTACTAGACCATCGATATGTTGTGACCACTCATTTGAACCATGTCAACGAGATGGTTCAATTGGTGTCACAGCATAGACTTTCCAGAAGACGTAAGAAAAAAATATTGATATTTTTCTATGGCAAAATATTCTCGATTTCATTTCAGTCGGACGTTAATCGACACGACTGGCAGTAGCACACTTGGAAGTACATTGGGTAGTAGTACGGCCAGTAGTCAAGACTCGCTATTCAAACAGCAGAAGAAGAAAGGCATAAAGAGCTCTATAGGTCGGCTATTCAGTAAGAAGGAGAAGGCTAAACAGAAGGAGGCGATGGCTCGAAATATGATGCCCTCTGGTAAGTATCGTTATAATCTTACATATAGCCGTATAAAGTTAATTTTCTTCATATCATCTGAATTTTGGGGGGAAAAATGGGGCAGGTGGAAGGTTTTTAATTTTCATTAAATTTCATTAATTTTTCATGGCAAGTTTTTGCATACCATATCTCCACAACCCTTTCTCAGATTTACTTCAAACTTTAAATACTTCTTTATTATCATCCATATTTTCATTCCATTGCACACCAATGTGGCCTAAATGCCCAAGGTCACGGTCCAATGACTGAAAATATTTGGTGGTCGGACCAGGCGATGCCCGAGGTCAAGGTCAAATTACTTTAAAATTTGCATTAAAGTTTTTGAAATGTTTGCGTTAAAGTTTTTAAGTACCGATTATCTCTGCAACCTTAAGTCGCATTGATTTGAAACTGCAGAAACATGCCCAATGTCAAGGTCAAGGTCAAATTGCTTTGGAATTTGTGTTAAAGTTTTGACGTACCTTATATCTCCACAACCGGGGTTACCCTTGCTACAATTTAATTAAAACTTCAAATACTACTTTAATATCATCCATATTTGGTCAGACCAGGCCCAATGTCAAGATCAAATTCCTGTAAAACTTGCTTTAGAGTTTTTGAAATACATGTATTTGCGTTTGTAACCCTTCCTACGCTGTTGACGGAAATTGCCGTCTGCTGTTTTTATGCCCCCGCCACCGAATGGTGAGGGGGGCATATAGTGTTCGTATTCGTCCCGCCCCCGCTAAGCCCAGGGTCAAGGTCACAGACTTGGTGCGTTCGAAACCTTAACGCTGGGTAAATGGCTTATAATTTCTGTTTCCTTGCTCGGATCTGCTTCACATTTCACTCATGCATTGCTCCAATGGTCCTCTACCGCCCTGTGACAAATCCACATTCGTCCCGCCCCCGTTAAGCCCAGGGTCAAGGTCACAGACTTGGTGCGTTCGAAACTTTAACGCTGGGTAAATGGCTTATAATTTCTGTTTCCTTGCTCGGATCTGCTTCACATTTCACACACGCTTTGCTCCAATGGTCCTCTACCGCCCTGTGACAAATCCACATTCGTCCTGCCCCCGCTAAGCCCAGGGTCAAGGTCACAGACTTGGTGCGTTCGAAACCTTAACGCTGGGTAAATGGCTTATAATTTCTGTTTCCTTGCTCGGATCTGCTTCACATTTCACACACGCATTGCTCCAATGGTCCTCTACTGCCCTGTGACAAATCCACATTCGTCCCGCCCCCGCTAAGCCCAGGCTCAAGGTCACAGACTTGGTGCGTTCGAAACCTTAACGCTGGGTAAATGGCTTATAATTTCTGTTTCCTTGCTCGGATCTGCTTCACATTTCACACACGCATTGCTCCAATGGTCCTCTACCGCCCTGTGACAAATCCACATTCGTCCCGCCCCCGCTAAGCCCAGGCTCAAGGTCACAGACTTGGTGCGTTCGAAACCTTAACGCTGGGTAAATGGCTTATAATTTCTGTTTCCTTGCTCGGATCTGCTTCACATTTCACACATGCATTGCTCCAATGGTCCTCTACCGCCCTGTGACAAATCCACATTAGTCCCGCCCCCGTTAAGCCCAGGGTCAAGGTCACAGACTTGGTGCGTTCGAAACCTTAACGCTGGGTAAATGGATTATAATTTCTGTTTCCTTGCTCGGATCTGCTTCACATTTCACACACGCATTGCTCCAATGGTCCTCTACCGCCCTGTGACAAATCCACATTTGTCCTGCCCTCGCTAAGCCCAGGGTCAAGGTCACAGACTTGGTGCGTTCGAAACCTTAACGCTGGGTAAATGGCTTATAATTTTTGTTTCCTTGCTCGGATCTGCTTCACATTTCACACACGCATTGCTCCAATGGTCCTCTACCGCCCTGTGACAAATCCACATTCGTCCCGCCCCCGCTAAGCCCAGGGTCAAGGTCACAGACTTGGTGCGTTTCAAACCTTAACGCTCGGGTAAATGGCTTGTAATTTCTGTGTCTTTGCTCAGATCTGCTTCACATTTCACACACGCATTGCTCCAATGGTCCTCTACCGCCCTGTGACAAATCCACATTCGTCCTGCCCCCGCTAAGCACAGGGTCAAGGTCACAGACTTGGTGCGTTTGAAACCTTAACATTCAGTTAAATGGCTTATAATTTGTGTTTCCTTGCTCGGATCTGCTTTACATTTCACACACGCATTGCTACAATGGTCCTCTACCGCCCTGTGACAAATCCACATTCGTCCCGCCCCCACTAAGCCCAGGGTCAAGGTCACAGACTTGGTGCGTTCAAACCCTTAACGCTCGGGTAAATGGCTTATAATCAAATACATGTATGCCTCGTTTTCTTTGGCTGCCAGCGGGGGCATTCGTGTGCCGACAGGCCACATTTCTAGTCATTTTTGTTTTCATTCTTAACAAAAAACTGGTTTTGACAGCACATGAGAATCGTCTCCACTGGAGACGATTCTCATGTGCTGTCAAAACCAGGTTTTTGTCGAGAAATATTGAAAATAAAACATTTCCAACGCTGTTGACGGAAATTGCTGTCTGCTGTTTTTCATTTTTGCTTTAATTCTTAACAAAAAACTTGTTTTGACAGCACATGAGAATTGTCTCCACTGGAGACGATTCTCATGTGCTGTCAAAACCAGGTTTTTGTCGAGAAATATTGGAAATAAAACATTTCCAGCAGACGACGACATTTAATTCAGCGTATTAAGGGTTAAGTACTTATCTCTGCAACTTTAACTCAGATTGACTTGAAACTTTAGAAACTTCTTTAGCACCTTCAATATTTCCAATTCTATAGCCCACCCATGTGACTTCGAAACTATTTGATGGTTGGACCGTGCATGATATCCGTGAGCCCCTACTCTAGTTATTATTATAATATGCCAAATACAGATTGTAAATATTGACGAAAATCAATCTGTGCTTGTGTAGGTGCGGGCTATATCGACGGCAGTGAAGGGGCCACTGATACACTAGGTCGAGGGCTGGGGCAGTCGGAGTTTGATCGACGAAAACGGAGAAAGTAAGTTGTTACCATCGTTCCTTGTTTATGATGCATTGTCAGCTAAAAAAATCCAGTTTCTTTTATCAGCACAGTCTGTAGCCTATTTCACCAACATTGCAAAGTATACTTTTCTAGCAAAGTATACTTTGAGGGAGAAATTTTCAATTTTAGGATACATTTATTATTTTTTGGCGCGACTATAGTCGGCGCTTTTTCCGTCGTCCGCGTCGTCCGCATCGTCCGCGTCGTCCGTTTTTTTTGTAAGGCAAATGCGTTAAAGTTATTGTTTTTTCACAATATCTCTTTAACCCCTTGCCAGACATTGATAATATTTCACATCAATGTTTGTCTAGGGATGTTGCTTCATTATGCACACGCCCACATCCAAATTTTGAAGGTCAAGGTCATTTATTTACTTGTAATGTTCACCGGTTTTGTAACAGAAATGCGTTAAAGTTATTGTTTTTTCACAATATCTCTTTAACCCCTTGCCAGACTTTGATAATATTTCATACCAATGTTTGTCTAGGAATGATGCTTCATTACGCACACCCCCACATCCAAATTTTGAAGGTCAAGGTCATTTATTTACTTGTAATGTTCACCGGATTTGTAACAGAAATGCGTTAAAGTTATTGTTTTTTCACAATATCTCTTTAATCCCTTTCCAGACATTGATAATATTTCACATCAATGTTTGTCTACGGATGATGCTTCATTATGCACACCCCCACATCCAAATTCTGAAGGTCAAGGTAATTTATTTACTTGTAATGTTCACGGTCAAATGCCTCGGCAGGCGCGACACCGCTTCCGTGGCGGAATTCTTGTTATTATACTGAATTTATTACGTTATCACAGCCATTTTGGCTGTGATAATGTAATAAATTCAGTATAATAATTCTGCATACTTTTAATCATCAAATATATGCAGTCGTTAGTTCTATATGACATAATTCATTTCAGGAAAAATAAATGATTACTCCCTCAAAGTATACTTTGCTAGAAAAGTATACATTGCAATGTTGGTGAAATAGGCCACTGATCTTGTCCTGTGCTCTTCGCTATTTAGTCACTTTGCCGTCAGCAATGTGATTAAGATGGCAATCGAGTATGTGAAGGGTGAATGCAGCCCATATGTTGCAAATCTGCAAGTTACAGCTGCTGAATCTCACAATAGTCTGCAGAATCATCTGCTTGTCATAAAAGTCGACTACCGTACTATAAACCCTAAATATTCGTACTCCGTTTGCTTTGGGAAACCCCTATTAAATAGGTCTGTACCAAAACAAATTGTATCCAAATACATTGTTATTGTTATTAAACCAGTACTGCCATACTAGTGGGTGGTAGGTGGGAGCATGCGATGGGTAATTTAACGATCGGGGTTCATCCTTACCGGAATCCCGACTGGAGACCTGGTTTGGCCCTCACATACGTCTTTTGCATTTTGTATGTGACAGTTGAATCCGGTTATACCCCTTATAAGAATAATCCTACTGGTATTACTTTTAAATAGGGGAAGGGGCCAAGTGACTTTGGTGCGGTATGGACCTGGTACCAGGTCAGGTTATTCTAATTTCAGGGCTGAATATGTTGTATCTCGATGTAAATATTCCGTTCTGATTTTGGGATTTTCCCCCCAATGCAGCAGGTTAAAACGGGATCGAACCTGTTTGCCCGGCCTTACATGACCTTAGCTGTTGATAGGCCGTTAAACACCAATAAACAAACAAACAAACTGCCATACTAACCCTAAATATTGGCACTCACTGTTGTGAGGAATCCATATATTTCCATATATGTGTTTGCCCAAATAAATGGTGTCCGAATATTTAGGATTATTACGGTAAATACGATTGGATAATACATGATTTTTATTTTCAATTTTTCTGATGAAATACATGATTTGACAGCGCTTTAGAATCATTTCCAATGGAAATGATTCTATGTGCTATCAAATCATGTTTTTAATTAAGAAAGAAGGCAATATATAAAAGAGCAGACGACAATTTTCGTTCCCAGCATTCTAAGGGTTAAATGTATATCTGTATATCCATACATGTGCCTGATATTCTCTATGTGTAATAATCTTTTGTTGCGTGTGTCATCTTGCAGATACACTGAGTACTGAATTTGCAAATTCGCCACACTGGTAGAACCAGTCATCCATCTGTATATTTAATCACTGTTGAATGGATGTAAAACCCTATTCAGTCAATCCGGTTGAGAGACCACTTATTGGCACTATTTTGAGCTGTCACTGTGGCCTCTAAAGACAGGTTATTCCTTTCAATGCTGAATTAAATTTTGTCGTCTGCTGTTTATTTTTTATTTTCAATTTTTCTGATGAAATACATGATTTGACAGCGCTTTAGAATCATTTCCAATGGAAATGATTCTAGAGTGCTATCAAACCATGTTTTTAATTGAGAAAGAAGGCAATATATAAAACAGCAGACGACAATTTTCGTTCCAAGCATTCTAAGGGTTAAATGTATATCTGTATATCCATACATGCGCCTGATATTCTCTATGTGTCGTGTTTCAGAAATGAGTTGCTTGAAGAAGCAATGAAAGCCAGTACTCCGTTTGCCCTCTGGAACGGGCCGACTGTCGTAGCCTGGCTTGAGGTACGTGTGTTAGTCCGCTAGCACTTGTCGTAGTGCAGGAGACTACTACTGTCTTGATGCATTGAAAAGTCACTTTTGTGCGAATAGTAGAGAATAGTAGGTTAGTGCCGTGAATGGGAAAAAATATCTGGCGAGGCTTAGGAACGAAGCTTTTGCCGAGCTCATCTTGTTTCCGTGCCGAACCAGATAAAAAAGGGTATTAGTCTAAGTGATCCTTTAGTTGTGGAATAATAACCTGAAGTATTCGGACACCATTTGTGTTGAGAAACCAGAGTGTTCCCAAAACAAATTGTATCCAAATTGTATATTGTATAAACCTGGGCCCGGTTGTTCAAAACATCCGTTAGCTTAACGGACTGTTAAATCCTTAACTGAATGGTTAAAATCTCTGTTTTAACAGAGATTTTAACCATTCAGTTAAGGATTTAACAGCCCGTTAAGGATTTAACAGTCCGTTAAGCTAACTGATGTTTTGAACAACCGGGCCCAGTACAATAATACTAACTGTAAATATTGGGACACTGTCTTTGTGGCAAACCATACATTTCTATGTATTTCCTAGAATAAATTGTGTCCGAATATTTAGGGCTATTATGGCAATAAATCTATCAATCAATACTTAGAATCATTCCTTGACTGGATCTACATACGGTACTGTAATCAATTAATCAATCGTTCCAGTTGTGGGTGGGCATGCCGGCGTGGTACGTGGCCGCGTGTCGGGCGAACGTGAAGAGCGGTGCAATAATGTCGGCGCTGTCCGACCAGGAGATACAGCGCGAGATCGGCATCAGTAACCCCCTCCATCGGCTCAAGCTGAGGCTCGCTATCCAGGAAATGGTCAGCTTGAC
The DNA here is from genome assembly GCA_029237695.1 of Conchocele bisecta. Classification (NCBI taxonomy): domain Eukaryota; kingdom Metazoa; phylum Mollusca; class Bivalvia; order Lucinida; family Thyasiridae; genus Conchocele; species Conchocele bisecta. The sequence goes on from CM055273.1 coordinate 45,860,443, forward strand.
GAGTCCCTCCGCACCCAGGACTTCACAGGAAGTAAGGCTGGAGTAGACCATCATCTGGAGAAATTTATGCCAAATTTTGCCATTTTCCTAATATTTAGCCCAATTTAAACTTCTTTGTCATTTACTCAAAATTTAACCCCAATTATATTGCTGGAATAGACCATAATCGTGAGGAATTTAAATTTTTAATTTTCTGTATTTGGTGAAATTTTCTCGTGTTGGAGCAAAATTTTCTGGTTTTACCACAAAATTCAACTCACATTTTCTGCTATTGCACAAAATTTAACCCAAAATTGGGTGTATCAGAAGCCATGTAGTCGTCTTTTATTTGCAGGCATTAGCGTTCGGGGACATGAACCACGAATGGATCGGCAATGACTGGCTGCCAAGTCTAGGTCTACCTCAATACCGCAGTCACTTTATGGAGAGTCTAGTGGACGCTCGCATGCTCGACCATTTAACCAAGAAGGATTTACGGGGCCAGTTAAAGATGGTGGATAGTTTTCATAGGTACGGAAATGCTGTTGTTTTGTCCGGGTCTTTTATTATGGCAATACCAGAATTGATTGTACGGGGGGAGTGAAAGGCAATTTAATTTTATTTTCATGGGTGGTGGGGTCGAAAAATGAAAAATAAAAATTCATCAGAAAGTTAATTTAATTACATGAGTATTGGTTTTTTTCAAAAAGTGCCTTACACTCTCCACATACAATTAATTCTGGGATTGCCTGTAAAACATAGAGGATCTTGCATGCGTGGTGATTTAATATGGTTTTTGTTATAAAAGGAGTTTACTGATTTCAAAAGAAACTTGGTTATGCCGAGTTTAATAAATATCATTAACTCATTGCATGCTAGCGGCGAAAATATCTGCCAAACGAATTACGAGTATATGTTTTATTTCTCTCTGTAAATATGTCTTGAAATTTCATTAGAATTGTGTCCTCCAGACACAATTCTAATGAAATTCCAAGACATATTCATGACATTTATAAGGAGAAATAAAAGAAAATATAATGAATTGTCATCTGCTATTTTTGAACTATTTATAGCCCACAAATTTCCCAGCATGCAAAGAGTTAACAATAGTGATTCACATTAAACGGAATCACGACTGGGTACCTGTTTTGACCCTCAGGTACGTCTTTGGCTTTCTTGTATGCGAGAGTTGAATCTGGTTATACCCTTAGAAGAGTAATCCTACCGGTATTACTTGTAGGTGAAGGGGCCAAGTGACTTTGGTGTGGTATGGACCTGGCACCAGGTTCAGGTTAAATGTGGGATTGAGCTCGTTGGCCCGGCCTTAAATGACCTGTAGCCGATTTCATCAAAATTGCAAAGTATACTTTTCTAGCAAAGTATACTTTGAGGGAGTAATCATTTACTTTTCCCAAAATACATTATTTCATACAGAACTATTACTGCATATATTTGATGATTAAAAGTATGCAGAATTATTATACTGAATTTATTACATTATCACAGCCAAAATGGCTGTGATAATGTAATAAATTCAGTATAATAAAAAATAATAAATTTATCCTAAAATTGAAAAATTTTCCCTCAAAGTATACTTTGCTAGAAAAGTATACTTTGCAATGTTGATGAAATAGGCTACTGAGCTGTTGATAGGCCGTTAAACACCAATAAATCAAATTTCCCCGCATTTGTACAGGTCAAATACAGGATTGGACCCTGTTGACCCGTCCTAAAATGACACATAGAGCAGTTGAAAGGCAGTTAAATACCGTTAAACAAATATATAAGTAGTTGTTTTTGTTGGGACATTAAACCCTTTCACCTTTTCACCTATCGAAATACTTATTTTCTCTAGATCAATACCGGTATATCCTAGGAAATCAAATACAGTCTACACTTCTTATTAAAGTCAAACTACTGATAACTCTAAGTCAATTCTTGGTCCCAAGTACGTGTTTTCCTACACATGTTAACCCTTTCAACCCTAAGGAACTGGAATGGACAGTGATATGCTAATGTTCCGGCCAATCCAATGGTCACAAAATGATTTTCAGATTCGTCCATTTATGAAAAGGGGGTGTTTTTGTTCTCAAAAATATTAAAATTACTTTCAAAAAGTGCAGATCCTGATGAGACGGCTCATTACGAGCCGGCTCATCTGGATCTGCACTTTTTGCATAAACCGATATAGCGGGATTTCGGGTTCAAAGGGTTAACTCAAATTTTCGTTAACTCCAAAAAGTACTTTCCTCAGTCCCCTGGACTTTTGGGAGTGTAGACTGTAGTACCTCTTTTTGAACATAAACTTGTAATTTGTACTCAAAATCAAGCAGTTTCATTGATCTCGACTGAGCACAGCTCAGCCTCGACCAACCGAGCAGCCTGATTTTAAGTTAATTGTTTTCACTGTGTTTCTGTTGCAGGACCAGTTTGCAATATGGTATAAATTGTTTAAAGCGAGTTAATTACGATAAAAAGGAGTTGGAACGACGGAGAGAAGAGAGTGCCAGTGACAACTCAGGTTTGTAGGTCCTTCTGTTACCAGGGTGGGTGGATCATGTGATGTCGGACAGGTGTGGCGTTTTGGCTGACGTCAGTTTCACTCCCCACCACGATAGTGGAGGGGACATTTTTGTCTCGCCCGCGAAGCGGAAAGCGAGACTAAGGTTTTGCTTTTCCGGAGTCGTCATCGGCGGCGGCGGCGTCGTCATCATTCAATGTTAAGTTTTCGTGTTACGGTCATTACTTCAACACCTTATCAGCTACAGTCATCAAACTTTATAAATACCTTTTTATGATATGTAGATGAATATAGGACTATTCTCGGGGCCCCAGGGTCAAGGTCAAGGCCCCAGGGTCAAGGTCAAGGTGGAACAAGGTGAGACATTTGATTCCGCGGAATTCTTGTGTGTTACCCTTGTCCGTCCGAGATTATATCTTAATAGTATAGTTATTTCATGGTCATTCGGGGAACAATCAAAACTATTGCTCCGAGGTGCAGATGCCGAAGGCCAAGGGCAATAGTGCATCGGGTCGTCCACAGTACCGAGGGGCAATATCTTTTGACTGTTCCTCGAAATGACCATGAAATAATTGTTTTATAACCTGTAAACAGTGTGTGTGACACAATGAACGTAAATTTGGCGTGGGGCTCGTCGACTGACCAATCTAAATTACGTTGAAATTGATGACGTAATCTTTGATAAAACGCATACCTGGGACCAATTGATCCAGTGTAGTGAGGGTGCCTGGCACCAGATCAGTACACTATCCTTCAGTGCTGAATGTATTTGTTGTAATTTTGGGCAGTGCTATCCCCATTCAGGTGCATTTTTGCCTGTTTTATGACCTTGCTGTTGAATGGATGTAAAACACATAATCCATCATTCAATCACTGTCCCGGTCAAGGATTGACCTCCAACCGCATTGATGAAATCGTGCTCGTTACTCTTTAACCCTTTCAACACTACAGACCCCTATAACGGTGTTTGCAAACAGTGTAGATCCAGATGAGCCGGCTCGTGACGAGCCGTCTCATCAGGATCTGCACTATTTGCAAGTAATTTTCTTTTGTTTTGTTTTGAGTCTGATGTCATTCTAGATTGTTTGGAAAATTAACATTGATTACTTAGGGGTGAAAGCGTTAATGAGGCTTCACACAATTTTGTTCTTCGTGGCCGTATATTCTGACCTTCGAACTTGTTCTCCATTGCAGATGTGTTGGTGTGGACCAATGAACGTATCATAAAATGGCTGCAAGGCTTAGGGTTACGAGAATATGCAAATAATCTTCTAGAGTCGGGCGTTCATGGCTCGCTAATTGGCCTCGATGAAAGCTTTGACCACAACAGTATGGCTTTAGCGTTACAAATCCCCACTCAAAATACCACAGTAAGTATTAGTTTATTGCAGATCCCCACTCGAAATACCACAGTAAGTATTTTAGTTTATTACAGATCCCCACTCAAAATACCACAGTAAGTATTAGTTTATTGCAGATCCCCACTCAAAATATCACAGTAAGTATTAGTTTATTACAGATCCCCACTCAAAATACCACAGTAAGTATTAGTTTATTGCAGATCCCCACTCAAAATACCACAGTAAATATTAGTTTGTTAAGTAAGTGTTAGTTCATTACAAATCCAGACTCAAAATACCACAGTAAGTATTAGAGCTAAGAGTGGTTTAATATGAGCCTGGCTAACTTAATAGACATATACACAGCCGGAAACAGGAATGAAGATAAAAGGGCTGCCAAACCATGTTTTTAATGACACAAGAACATCTGTTTATCTGTTTAATCCGGTTGCTCTTTGCAGAAGCTGGATTAACAATCTGTAGTAGTGTGAAAGCTGAGAAGAAAATCGGAACTTCTTGATGTCGTCTTAAAAGTATATGTTATTACCACTCGTTTGAACCGTCAACATATACCTTTATGGAGAAATAACCAAAATTATGAGATTTTTTTCAACAACAAAAAACTATCGTCTCATTGCAGATACGATCAAACCTGGAACACGAGTTCAACAACCTGTTGGCGAGCGGCACCGATCGCCGCCTGGAGGAGGTAGGTCCGTATTCACTTTTATATTTCTCTCGTCGTTAGCTCTATAGCTGATGTACCGCTGCTTGGGCTTGGTGTGGCTGCTGATGTACACTTCTCCATTAACCGTCACCGCTGGACTTCAGTTTGTCGTCTGCTGTTGTTTTTTTTTTTTAAATTTATATGCCGTTTTTATAAAACGACATATGTATTCATTCACCTTGTACGGGTGGCCGGGTTGGCGGCCACAGCTTGTCCCACGCAATAACTAGAGTTCTACTTGATGGATCATAACCAAATTTGGTACACATGTTTATCACAGCAATACGAAGAAGCCTATTGATTTTGCAAAATTTCTGATGACTTATCTTCCCTTGGCGGTCATTTTTAATTGTCACACTCTGTATCCTTGTCCATGCAATAACTCAAGTTCTACTTGACCGATCGTAACCAAATTTGGTATACATGTTTATCACAGAACCCTATTCATTTTCAAAAATTTCTGATGGCTTATCTCCCCGTGACTTTTCACATTCTGTATCCTTGTCCGCACAATAACTAGTTCTACTTGATGAAACATAACCAAAGTTGGTACACATTTTTATCATGTAAAGAGGAAGAACCCTATTGGTTTTTAGTGAGTTATCTCCACTTGTTGACTGGCCATACCTCGACGGGCGTATATTGTGACCTTCAACACCCTTGTTTTCTATATATATATAAATTTGACAGCGCATGAGAATCATCTCAATTCTCATTTGCTGCCGAAATATGTTATGAGACAGATATGAAGAATAAAAAAAAATAGCAGACGACAATATTCGTTTCCTGCCTTTTTTGGGTAACCATCAACACAGGTAACTGAAGCACATGTCATTAACCGTCATTAACCGTCACTGTGGGATTTAAATTTGTCGTCTTCTGTTTTCAATATATATTTGTCAATGAAAACATTTTGGCAGCAGATGAGAATCACAAACAAGTGAGAGAATTCTCATGTGCTGCCAAAAGATGTTTATTATTAGAGAAATATGAGGGACACAATTGACAGATGACAACGTTCTTTCCCGCCTTTTATGTGTAACTGTCATCACAGGTAACTGATGCACACTTTATTTATATTTTGTCATCTGCTTCTTTTTTTTCAATATTAAATGAAAACATATTTTCCAACATGCTCCAATGGAGACAATTCTCGTGAGCTGCCATAGTATGGTTTGTGTCGAGCCCGCTTGCGGAAAGCGAGACATAGTGATCACAATGACGTCCGGGTGTCCGTGCGTCCGTCCGTGCATCCGTCCGAGCAACCAAGGGTGTAGATGCGTCTGTCCGTCCGTCCGAAATCTGCGTTAAAGTTTTTAAATACCATCAAATGCCTCGGCGGGCTCGACATGCAGGCCGCGGCCATCTGGTGTTAAAAAATCAGACAAATATGAAGAAAAAAACAGCAGATGACAAAATGTGTTTATTACACTGTAGGCAATCGATGCACACACCATTTTCCATTACGGATATATTAAAATGTTGTCGTCTGCTGCTTTTCTTCTTACTTTCAATATTTATGAAAACATTTTATGAAATGATGAAAATTTCTTTTGCAATTACGAAAACTTCTGTTGCAAATATAAAAACATTCTTTGCAAATTTGGAGAAAATAGGCAGCCGACAACATGTTTCCCGCCCTTTTTGGGTATTAAACTGTTATCACAGGTAATTGATGCACACTCCATTAATTGCCACTGGGATTTAAATTTTGTTGTCTGCTGCTTTTGTTGTTTTTTTATTATATGTTTCAATAAAAGCATATTTTGGCAACACATGAGAATCGTCTCCAATGGAGACGATTCTCATGTGCTGCCAAAACATGTTTTTGTTAAAAATAAAAATTAGACAAATATGAAAAAAAGACAGCATACGACAAGAGTTGTTTCCCGACTTTTTTGGTAACTGTCGTCGTGGTAACTGATGTACCCTTCATTAACTATCACTGACTGTAATAGTGCACTACTTGTTTTATTTTGAAATTTAACATTAAATCGTTTTATTTTGAAATTCAACAATTTAACATTGTTTTATTTTGAAATTTAGCAATTTAGCATTGTTTTATTTAAAAGTTTAACATTATATTATTTTATTTTGACATTTAATATTAAATTGTTTTATTTTGAAATATAACATTACATTGCTAACTACCTCCATAGATACAAAAATAGAGAGGTTTTGAATAATGGAGTATAAATGTGTAAACTAAATATAACTAAACTAAATATTTTCACATATACAAATTAGATTATTCAATTTACTAGACATACACCATTCAGCTTTAATAGGAAAATTGTAGTTTAAATTGTAAAGTTTAGCTCACCACATATAGCTTTATTTACCACCTAATGCAACATAATATTAGATATGCCATGCGATTTTGTACCTGTGAACATGTGCGATATCTCTCATGAAAAATATTTAGAAAATTTACGATTTATTCCGTAAATGACGTCTAAAGATGAAAAAGATTTCATAGCAAATTAGTATTCCTCATTTGATATGGAAATTTTGTCATCTTTTGACGTCACTTACATAAAATATCACATTTTCTGTATAAAATATATTTCATGAAAAATCGCACATGTTTTAGGTACAAAATCGCATAGCGTGTATTATATATCGATGGACACTGGCTGAGAAAATGGACCTACGTAGTCACATATTAGCCTGTGCAGCCATGCAGTCTGATCAGTCTCTACACTATTCACTACTCAGTCACTGAAGAACCCTTACTTCTATTGTCAAAACCATGTGCTCATTCATAATCAATGAGATGTGCCATGTGCTCATTCATAATCAATGAGATGTGCCATGTGCTCATTCATAATGAATGAGATGTGCCATGTGCTCATTCATAATCAATGAGATGTGCCATGTGATTTTGTACCTAAGAATGTTTGACATTTTTAATTAAAAAAATTTACGGAACTTTCCGTAAATAACGCCGAAAGGTGACTTAATTTTCATAACAAATGCGGAATATAACGCATTTGCTATGAAACTTAACTCGTCTTTCGACGTCATTTACAGAAAATTCCGTAAATTTTGTTAACATTTTTCATTCAAAATTTTCCCATCTTTCAACATCATTTACAGAAAATATCACAGTTTCTGTAAATATATTTCCGAAAAATTGCATTGTTCATCAGTACCACATGGTGCGTATCAAATTTATTATGCGAATATGCAATACAATCAGATTAACTTTCACAATTGTTGTAATTGTATGGTCCCTTTTGCCTACGGGTGGCCCATATATATAATACTTCACATCTCCGAACCAAATATTATGCATGGATGATGTATCTTTTTATTTGTGGCTGTGACTGGAGAAATGGGACTTATGAGCTTTGCAGGCAGTATAGCCCTGTATGAGACGAGCAATGTGATTTTGTATCTTAGAAGATTTGTGATTTTTTATGAAAAATTATTTACAAAGACTGATATTTTCCGCAAATGACTTCGAAAGTTGACAAAAAATTTGTCAACTTTCGACGTCATTTGCAGAAAATATCATAAATTTTGTAAATATTTTTTCATGAAAAACCACATGGCTCGTCACGTATAGCATGCACATCTGTGCGTCTGATTGGTGGTCTGCACTAGTCAACATTTGGTTTATAAAATACCCTTTCACAACAAACAGCATAGATCCTTATCCGGGTGCAGATGTGTGCACTGATTGTAGACTGTAAACTCCATTTCTTCAGTTACAGCCACATTTTGTCATGATCTAAAATATACTACTCCCATTCCACTAAATTTACAAAGCTTTGAATCCAGTTCTCACTAATGTATGACTAAACTGGTGAAGGGAACTTCTTTATTATTATTATTATAATCATTATTATTCGCCCTACTTTCTAAGCCAATCGCTGGTCAGTATGCGCTCCACTTATTTCACATATTCCAAGATTTGCATGGTCAAGGTACAATCATAGTGCAAGTACGGGTCTGGGTCCGGGCTAAAGTTTTTGGTTAAAGTTTTTTGGTATATTATCAGCCTCGGCGGGCGCGACATGCGGGCCTCGGCCATCTAGTTTTGTAGAGTTGTGTCCCTTTTGTCATATTTTGATTGACAAATGTTATGACCTCATCTGATGCACTCCAAATGCATTGGACATGTTCATATAGATGATAGAAATAGATGATAGATGAACATATTTGTAAACCACAGGGGCCCGTTTCACTAAACATCTTACGACTAAAATGTTCGTAAGTGCAAATTTAGGATCGTCTGAAAATATCAATTGATGGATTTACATTTATATTATTCAATAAATGTAAATCCAATAATTGTTTACAAGAAAACAATGTTAATGTGAAATGTACAGACTATCATAGTTTTGCACTTGCGAACATTTTAGTCGTACAAAGTTTAGTGAAACGGCCCCCAGATAGCTAGACTAGAAGGAGCAAAATCATTTTGCTACGTTTCTTACTTTTTTGGCACTTTTGTTACTTGGGAGCTGAATTGGGTTATTGCCCATAAAAGTAGTAAGATATTATTACTGATCCTACTGCTTTTGGAAGGGGGCAAAGTGATTCTTGTGTGGCGAGGACCTGGCATCAGATCAGGATTATTCTGATTTTTTTATTGTAAATATTCAGTTCTGATTTTGGGATTTTCTCCCCATTTGTACAGGTAATATATGGGATTTAGTACTGAACCTATTGACCCGGACTTAAATGACCTTAGCTGTTGATAGGCCGTTAAACCCCAACAAACAAACAAACAAACGTTCCTTACTTTATCTCTTATCAAGCCTCCAACAGCTTTACATGCAGCCATTTCTAGTTGGATATGTCACGCATTAATAATCCGCTTAAATCTAATAAAATATACGCAACTTTTGAGACCATGTGAATTAATTTACATGTGTTTGTCCTTGTCTGTCCATACAAGTTGTGTTTCAGTACTGTTGATGTTTGTCTATTTTCAGCTTTTCTTGTTGCTCAATATGCTGCAGTGTAGGCTAGCAACCACCAATTAGTTTTACTATACAACTTAACCGATTCCTCCAAATATGGCCATTCTCTCACACTTTCACTATTCGTATGGATGCTGTGGAACCTACCTGTTCATAACCTGCAACCTGTCTGCACCGGATTTTCACTAATTAAACAATATGTTCACTTACTCCTAAGAAAGAAAATTTCAACATTGTCCTGTCCGCCATATTGTTTATCATCAAAGTGTCATGTGACGTAGTGTTCACATCACGTGACAAGCAGGCTCAGTAATTTCTTTTAAATGCTAGAAATATGCTGGAAACTGGTGTTAAAAACACCCCAACATGTTTCTCAAGTAAAATTGGGCTGTAATGGATCAGGATTTACAAGCAAACTGGGTCTGTGGCCTCAAAACGTCTGCACTATTTTTTTATACCGGACTACTAAAGCATACCCCCTGGCCGATGTGTACTATATTTAGCACAGTGATACCTATAAGCGCATTTTTTTGCTATAATATCTCAATAAACTGCCTACCATTGTCTTGTCTGACCTATTTCGTGACAGCAAATGTAATTTGACATTATTTAGAAGACTAACTTTTCAACAGTGGCAATTTAAGAATGGTCATATAATTATGGCTGTCCAGCTGCGGAAACTTCATTTTCACCAGAATTTTCCAGAGTATTATTTTCTCATATATTTCTTAGGAAAAGTCTATATTGTTGATGCACTTGTAAAAAATTATTATAAAATAGATGGTGCTTGTCAAAAATATTGGCTGTTCCACAATTATGGGGTTAAAACGATTAAATTTATCGAAAGTCGGGTGATTTCGGAGTATTTTTGTCATTTTTTTATCATAAAAACAGGCGAAAAAGTGACTTTCGAAGTATTTAGTCAATCTACATGTTGTAATTTGCATAGAAACATTTGTCCGCATAACTTAGTGACATGCCAGAATGATACGTGTCAAATTAAATTGAAACCAGCCCAGTGTATGAGTGCTGCCAGCGAATTCAGACATAGAAGTGTTAAAATGTCACAGGAAATTGAAACACGTGTGCCCGTGTTGACACTTGTTTCCTTAGGGTATAGACACTGCCTGTTAAATGAGCAATGCTATCCCATATATATTTCTCTACCGATATGTACTGCTCAGAGTGAACTTGGTTAACCTAATGAAAACATGCCCGCCAATAAGCATAGGAGGCGGGGTAAATTGCGGATTTCAAACGGGGCGGGTAAATGAAAATAAAGGTAAAAAACTTTCTTCTCACTCACCAAATGGAACAAATCATAGGTACATCAGGCTAACCAAAGACTCATTTGAATCCCGGGTTAATGTAAATGAAAATAAAACGTTTACCTGTAAAGATGTTGATGGTACGGACAATGATGTAACTGTTCTGCGCTCTCTGTCGAGGCGTCCGAAACTCGTTGACGAATGCGCCGTACCGCAAAATGCATCCGTACACCCCGATCTGTTGATAAACAAATTATATCGACCGTATGAGGTCCAGAAGATGTTTAATACTGAAATAAACAGTCATCGCGCCTTCAATACGCACTGTAGTGGCGAAATGGTATTTGATGCGGCCGCATCAAGAAAATGGGGCATTTGTTGGGCTGAGCGGCTAAAATGCACCCGATGTAGATATAAAAGTAAATATTATAAACTATATGAAGAGGTTCCGTCAAGTCAAAAGGGTAGGAAATCAGGGAAAGCTAATGTGGGTTTGCAGCTGGGCCTTATGAGCACACCAATCAGTAATTATGGTGCTTGTCGGCTGTTGGTAAACACAAACATAATTCCGCCGACGTATAACTCTATGCAAAAGCAGTCAAATAGGATAGCAGAGACTATGGTTGGCTTAAACACTAAAAGTATGCATGAAATCAGACAAACTGTGGCCAGAGAGAATGAACTCTGTGGCAATAAACGTAGCAAGACGGTTCGAGTTGAAGGTGACTCTTGCTACAATAACCCAATATTCAATAGCGACAGTACACCATTTCAAGCGGGTACAATCGTGACAACCACTATGTGCGAGAATAATACCAAAGATAAATTAATCATTGGGGCATTTGTTGGCAGTAAGCTGTGCATAATAGGTAGTAAGCTAAGAAATCAGGGTGGAGATATCAGCTGCCCAAACAAACCATCATGGTCACTGCACTGCCAACCTCCCCGAAAATGAGTCGATAGGTAATGAAGCGAAATGGAATGAAATAGTTACGAAGCAGATAAATAGTGACTTACATGTTAGTCATTACACGGGGGACGGTGATAGTAAATCACATAAAGGTGTAGATGCCGCTCAACCAGGGGTAACGGTAACGCATCTAAAAGATATCCGCCATCTGAGTAACTCCCTGAAATGAGAAATAAACAAGGCGCCATTTAGCTCGAACATGTTTCGTGGGGTCAAGAAAACAAACTTGAGAAACCGATTTGCTCTCTCTGTAAGATCCAGGTGCATTGCAGAGTTGAGGCAAGCACATGCCAAACATAATGGTAACTTAGAACAAATAAAGAGCATAATGCCAGGAATAATTTGCACAATAGTCATGTGTTTCAAAGGTTACTGTGGCAAGCAATGTTGACAGTATAATTTCTGGTAAATTTAAAATTTTGATTTTTTTTCTGGAAAAATGTAGCCAAGAAGTACTGGCGTAGACCCTGATCGCGCAGCCAAATTGGTCATAATGTTTGCAAGTATCAACCGAGTCAATAAATAATGTTTAGAAAAACGTTGCTACCTGTTGGGGAGCTATACACTTGATACCGGTTAGTAATCAAATACACAGTGCCAATTAAAGCGACGCGCCACTTTAATATGGCTGAACTAGTCAGTAACAGGCTCATCTGGCTCCCTGATGCATCTCAAATCTGTGTAATTAGTATGTAGACATGTACATAATGTAGATAGGTATACAGTTAATTTACCGTAATTAATAAAACAGGAACTATTAGCAGATACAGGGTGGATATGTGACGCCGTCGAGTGCATGGCTCAGACAGCGCTTTTCGCTATGGCAATTCTTTCGAGAATTATTTATAATTGTCGACTCAGCACTCAGGTGGGCCGGGTTAACACACAGGGAACAACCACATAAATGTGATATTTCAAGGTGCCTGGGTATTTCAAACACATTATGGTGTAACATGAATGCTACTCTATGTGTATAATAGTATTTTGTTCTTGCATCATTTGGAAATTTAACTTTAATCTTTCCATATTTGACTCGTACACCTGTGGTTATCCCGACCCACTTGATGCAACCATTTTCATTAAATAAAACTGATTTTCCAGCAATTCTGTCCTTTGTTCTCTTAATAAAACTTGCTGTAGCCATGATTAAAACCGTTTAGAATTGTTTTCAAAGAAAGCAGACGACATCCACTGATGACCCGGAAATGTTTATAGGCTAACAACCACCAATTAGTTTTACTATACAACTTAACCGATTCCTCCAAATATGGCCATTCTCTCACACTTTCACTATTCGTATGGATGCTGTGGAACCTACCTGTTCATAACCTGCAACCTGTCTGCACCGGATTTTCACTAATTAAACAATATGTTCACTTACTCCTAAGAAAGAAAATTTCAACATTGTCCTGTCCGCCATATTGTTTATCATCAAAGTGTCATGTGACGTAGTGTTCACATCACGTGACAAGCAGGCTCAGTAATTTCTTTTAAATGCTAGAAATATGCTGGAAACTTGTGTTAAAAACACCCCAACATGTTTCTCAAGTAAAATTGGGCTGTAATGGATCAGGATTTACAAGCAAACTGGGTCTGTTGCCTCAAAACGTCTGCACTATTTTTTTATACCGGACTACTAAAGCATACCCCCTGGCCGATGTGTACTATATTTAGCACAGTGATACCTGTAGCAATTATTGCACCAGTTTGTGCTACACAAATTATGTATTAAAAACAACTAGTGATTGCTGTTTCGCCCTTATGGTGTTTGGATTATTTCCAAAGTGAAACGGGTTTAGCACAGTACTCATTTCGGGTAACTCTGTGCCGCTAATGCACAATTCACGTCACTTTTTGCTAGGCATACAAAATAAAATAAGTGCATTTTGTAATAAACCATTCAGTTGAACGCTATAGTTCGTCATAATTTTACACATTTTTAAGGGATGGGCTGTGGCTCAGGGGTAGAATACAGGACTTCAATACTGAAGGTTGTGAGTTCAAAACCTACCCTAGGGCATGGAAAATAATATTTCCATCCCACTCGTCTGTCGGATGAGACTTTAAACTGTTGCCCCGTCCTTTAGCTGTTGCTGGGACGTTAAAACACATTGATTTAATTTCTCATTTTAGTACATTTTGTTAGAAATGTGGCCAAATTTTGTGGAAAATTGTTACACTCCATTAATGGAATATCCATTTTGTTTACCAAGTTTAGTACCAAATTCCCTACTTTGGCCCGGTATGGTGTTTGTGTACAGTTTGTGTACGACTCCTAATTAATCGATCCTATTCAAAATATATTTGTTTCATCATTTGTGGCTGTGACTAGAAATTATGCTTATGGGTTTTGCGACCAGTGTAGATCCAGATCAACCTGTGCATCCACACAGTCTGATCAGGAGCTTCACTGTTCGGCATTCCATCAACGAAACAGTTGTCGGGCTTCTAACAAGCATTGGCCCTAAATGATACTATTTTGTGTTGGTGGACCGTTCAGCACCATTCCATTCCATTCTAACAAGCAATATACCGGTAGATCATTATTTGGCTACAGAAGTGTGCTATTTCATCAGGATCGACATGTGGCTGTGACTGGAGAAATGGTAAATTTGTAACCAGTGTAGATCCTGATCAGCCTGTGCATCCACACAGTCTGATCAGGATCTGCACTGTTCACCTTTCCATCAATGAAACACCCATCATGTTGCTAATAAGAAATATACATGTATATCGTTATCAGGCTACAGGAGTGTGCTATTTGATCAGGATCTACACTGGTCACACATCCCATAAGCACCATTTCTCCAGTCACAGCCACATTTACTTTGTCGCTGTTGCTGCTTACTTGTTGTGATGTGTGATGTCTATTTATGTTGTGTTTGTCAAGTGTACATTTGTATGTGTTCATCAAGTTCCAGTTTTATGTACAGTGCAATTGCTGTTTTGTCGAAGAAGGGTTTCTGAATGCATGTGTGACCAACATGAAACCTCAAATTAAACCCAAACGGATATGTCATTGGGCAGTTGGTTGGGAACAGTAAATTTAACGATGGGTTTCATCCTTTACGGAATCTCGATATCACTGGTTTGGCCATCAGGTACATTTTTGGATTCCTTGTTACTTGAGATTTGCATCTGGTTATATCCATTGTAAAAGTAGCAATATTAGTACTAATCCTATTACTTTTAGGAAGTGGGGCTAAGTGACTCTGGTGTGGTGAGGACCTCGCACCAGGTTTGGTTATTCTAATTTCAGGGCTGTTATCAAGGAAACATGATTCATATTGTCAATCAGTCAATCAATTAATAACAAATGTTTGTGACTGGGGCGTATCAATCACTCAATCATGTGAATCAATCAATCAATAACAAATATTTGTGACTGGGGCGTATCAATCATTCAATCATGTCAATCAATCAATCAATAGCAAATGTTTTTGTGACGGGGGCGTATCAATCGCTCAATCATGTCAATCAAACAATTAAAAAATTATAACTGGGGTGTATCAATAAATATGTCCATCAATAAATGCTTCTAACCCAGGGTGTATTAATCATGTAATTACAAACATTTCTAACAGCAGGGATTCCGCTGGCGATCACCACTTTCGCAATTGGCGATAAAAATAAATTGGCGATAAAAAAATACAATTTTCGAAAAAAAAAAGTTAGATAAAAATAAACAATTGGCGATAAAAAATTACAATTTTCGAGAAAAAAAAAGAAAAAAAAAAGATTTTTATTTTTTTGAAAATTGTAATTTTTTATCGCCAATTTAGTTTCCCCAGCGGAATCCCTGTAACAGGGAGCGTATCAATAAATATATCAATCAATCAATTGATTACAAATGTTTCTGACCGGGGCTTTCAATCATTCAATTACAAATTACAAACGTGTAACCGGGGGCATAACAATAAATATATCGGTCAATCAATCGAACAAACCATCAATGATGACCGTTTCTAACCGGGCCACGGTTCGTTATATTCTGTCTCCTCAGGGCGAGGGCGGGAGGTTCCGTCGGGCTCCTTCATGGCGTAAGAAGTTCCGATCGTCGAAGGATCGCAGTAAAGACGGCGATGATGGCGACGCCGGTGACGGGACCCAGCAATCCCCGCACACCCTCCGTCGGTCAGCGGGCTCGGCCATGCAACAACAGACGACGGAGACGATGAGGAACTTCTAGGGGTGTTGTTACGTGAACTGAGGGGTATATGGTTATGAAGGTTTTTGAGTATGTCGCTACAGTGTTGTGCCTAGAGCAAGCCGGTGGGGTGGGGATGGGGGGGGGGGGGATTTTCCCGCCGTAAAATGACAATGTCCCTTAACCCTTTCAACACTGCAGGCCTGTATAGTGGTATTGGCAAAAAGTGTAGATCCAGATGAGCCGGCTCGTGATGAGCCGTCTCATCAGGATCTACACTTTTTACAAGTAATTTTTATATTTTTGAGAGGAAAAACACCCCCCATTTTCATAAATGGACTAGTCTGAAAATCATTTTGCGATGATTGGATTGTTTGCAAAATTAACATATCAAAATCCATCAATCCAAAATAACTGGACTGATCGATATGTTAATATTCTGAAAAATCCAATCGTCACAAACTGATTTACAGAATAGTCCATTTATTCTAATAAATATGAAAATGACTTTCAAAAAGTGTAAATCCTGATGAAACGGCTCGTGATGAGCCCGTGGATCTACACTGTTTTCAAAAACCGCTATAGAAGGTTGTAGTGTTTAAAGTGTTAACATGACAATGTCCCTTAAAATGTAAGTATCCCCCTATCATTTGCTTTAGCAGCAGGTGCGACTATAGTTGGCCCAAACCTTAACAGTTTGGTCAATTTCTGATAACTTCTGTTTCCTTTCATGGAATTTCTTGCTGTTTTACATATGCATTCATCTGATGATCCTCTTTTCACTATGTGAAAGATACACCGCCCACCAACCCTCACTAGTCCCAAGGTCAAATGCGTTGGTACGTGCGACACTGCTTCCATGGAGGAATTCTTGTCAATAGGAAAGGGCCCAAAACCTGTAGCTGATTTCATCAAAATTGCAAAGTATACTTTTCTAGCAAAGTATACTTTGAGGGAGTAATCATTTATTTTTCCTGAAATGCATTATTTCATATAAAACAAACAACTGCATATATTTGATGATTAAATGTATGCAGAATTATTATACTGAATTTATTACATTATCACAGCCAAAATGGCTGTGATAATGTATTAATAAATTTACTATAATAAAAATTAATAAATTGGAACTTTCTCCCTCAAAGTATACTTTGCTAGAAAAGTATACTTTGCAATGTTGGTGAAATAGGCTACTGAAATTGTCCCCTTGGGTCCGAGACCTAGGTACAACACTGTGATTGCTTCGAGTATGAGATCAGGGCTCCAGATAAGGAATTAGAAATTGAGTATTGTCACTCCATCATTTCTGAAGAAATTGGTTATTTCAAAATTTTAATTGGGTAAAATAAAATCACACTACTGGTTACACATCTACAGACAGCAATTATTGAATAGTTTGCTTCGAAATGAAAACATGTCTTGGCATTTCCTTGGAGACAATTCTGATGAAATACAAAGATGTGTTTGCATGGAAAATAAGAAAAATATGCTATATTGGTGGTCTGTATTGTTTTATGCAGACCACAAAGGTACCACAAAGTTGTTATTGCTTTTTGATACTCGCTACTTCTGATTTCAATTGGGTTTTTTGGCAATTTTAATTGGGTATTTAGTGGGTGGTGGTCGGGTGAACGAGACGGCGTAAATTAACGGTAGTGGTTCCTCCTTATAGGAATCACTATTTGTCTGGTTTGGTCCTCAGGTACGTTTTTATCTTTGGCTCATTTGTTACCTGGGAGTTGAATTGGGTTATTGCCCATTATAAAAGTAGTAAGATTATTACTGATCCCACTGCTTTTGGGAGGGGCCAAGTGATTCTGGTGTGGCGAGGACTTGGCATCAGATCAGGATTATTCTGATTTCAGGGCTGAATATATAGGTTTGTTATTGTAAATATTCAGTTCTGATTTTGGGATTTTCCCCCCCATTTGTACATGTACTTGAAAATGTACATGTACTTGTACAGGTAATATATGGGATTTAGTACTAAACCCATTGACCCGGCCATAAATGACCTTAGCTGTTGATAGGCCGTTAAACCCCAAAAAACAAACAAACAAATAATTGGGTATTTAAGCAAATACGCAGCTTATCTGGAGCACTGTGAAATATTCAATTTTATACTCAAAATCAAACAGCTTGGTTGGCTTAGCCTGATCACAGCACAGGTCAACCAGGCAAATGACCTGTAGCCTATTTCACCAACATTGCAAAGTATACTTAGCTAGCAAAGTATACTTTGAGTGAGAAATTTTCAATTTTAAGATAAATTTATTATTTTTTATTATACTGAATTTATTACATTATCACAGCCATTTTGGCTGTGATAATGTAATAAATTCTGTATAATAATTCTGCATACTTTTAATCATCAAATATATGCAGTAGTTAGTTCTATATGACATAATGCATTTCGGGAAAAATAAATGATTACTCCCTCAAAGTATACTTTGGTAGATAAGTATGCTTTCCAATTTTGATGAAATCGGCTACTGATTTTGATCATAGGGTACTCAAAGTTTTGCATATCTCATGCTCAACATCGGGTTGATCAATGATTGGTTGAGGCTGAGCTCCTGTGCAGACTTGGCCAGTCAATGCCTTTGATTGCAAGTTAGTCACAGAGCCTGAGTATATGCTCGAGTTTTATGTTTAAATCATATGATTTCCCATGCCTGTTTATTTTATTTTTTCTTGATGAAAAACATGTTTTAGCTGCACATGAGAATCGTCTCCAATGCACGGCCAAAATATGTTTTTTTTTGCTGTGGAATAAGATATACAAAAAAACGGCAGACGACACTTTTCAAGGTCTTTTTTCACCTTTTAAGGGTTACCGGTAAACTAAACATCAATCAGTTTGGTTGCTTGAGAATCAATCAGCTGTGCTTTTCTCAACCTATCATACCCTTTGACTATTTTTAGAATGATCAATCTGATTGGCTGAGCTTAGTCAGACTGGTTCATACTCGGAAGGTTTTACAATCATGGATCCCGTATTTAAACTGACATGGTGGGCAACGTGTGTCACGAGCACCTGTTATGATGGCCCGCTTCTACGTACACTTTCGTAAATATCTCGGTAACTTCTTGAGCAAGTTTGATGCGATAAAACGCTGATACCCGGGTAATTATAGAATGACGATGACACTGTCATCATAGCTGTATTTGTTTTCAGAGTTCTTTTGAGAAAACTTACAGATATGTAGAAAACTTACAGAAATGTAGTCGTTTTCAGAGTTATTTCGAGTTTACTTGCTACATTTCGGAATTATTTTGATTGAACTTTCATGATTGTAGCCGAAACGGCTACAATCATGAAAGTTCTATCAAAATAAATGATTTCGAGCAAACTTATGTTTAAGTAAATTTTCTCAAAATAACTGAAGCATCTACATGTAATAGGACAGCATTGTCATCATGTTACTCTGTGTGTAATATTCCACGGTATTTGCAACTTATCGCATCAATATTGCTCCAGTAGCAGGGATTCCGCTGGGGAAAATAAAAAAATCGCCACTAATTGTCTTTTTTTATATTTTTTTTCGAAAATTGTAATTTTTTATCGCCAATTGTTTATTTTTATCGCCAATTGCGAAAGTGGCAATCGCCAGCGGAATCCCTGCAGTAGTTGTGTTAAGTTATTTAGAAACTTGTAGGTTAAAGCGGGCCAATATAGCAGGTGCGTGTAACGTACGTTATCCACCGTGAATGAATTTAGTAGGATTATGTTACATAAATTTTGTTGTCATTTCAGTGGTTTAACTTATGGCTACATAGTGTACGAGGGGAGTTCAAAAAGTATGTTTCGTCTCGTTTAGGCGATGTTGCTCATTGCAGTTTGGATTCATTATGACTAGACTGTATATGAGGGCCATTCAAAATGTCTTTTACCTCCTATAGACAATGGTGCAGTTTGGATTCACTTAGAAATTACTATCCATTGATTGGTTGTATGTGGTTGTGACTTGGAGAAATGGGGCTTATTCCATCTGCGGCCAGTGTAGAGCCAGACCAGACTGCGCAGTCTGGTCAGGGTCTGCACTGTTCCGAATTCAGTCAGTGAAACACTTGTCATGCTTCTTCTAATAAATAGTATAGATCTATGTTAGGTGACCGGAGTGTGCTAGTAAATCAGGAATGGTCAATAATTCCATAAGATCTGTTATGCAAAATTGGAGATCGATAACTAATGGGCCGGATGAAGAGAAATTTGCAACAATTGAATCACTATACAGGGATTCCGCTGGGATATCCTCTTGCTCATACATATCATTGAATGATGAAACATTGTGAACTCAGAAATGGATTTGACTCAGCTGTTGAAAGCGAAGTAATTCCTTGATAAAGGCCACCATATCTTATTCCTGTACATAGTTTATTTCCTGGATTACACAACTGTAATTTAGTGTGTATCCCTCCAAAATTTCTGTAAATGAATACAAACTATTTTCTTGTCTCTGGTTGTGTAGGAGGGGCTGCTTTTTGATTTTCCCTCATATGTTGATGTGGTGTTCAGCCATGGCATTTCATACACATACGCCATGGGGGGTACACTTCAATCATGTGGCGAGTTTCTGCCATGGAATATATACACGCTAAACTCAAAGTGTAAGAGAGGCGGACAAATGTTTGACCACCCCTCGCACAAACATGTGCTGTTCAGCCATAGGACTGATGTATAAGCTGTACTATATATGTGGCTGTGACTGGAGAAATGGGGCATACTACAAGTTTTGTAAGTAATGTAGCTCCAGATCTTATAGCACACTCCTGTAGCCTGACAACACTAATTGCTTGTTAGAAACATGACTGGCGTTTCATTGATGAAATAGTGAACAGTGCAGATCCTGATCAGACTGCGGATGCACAAGCTGGTCTGGATCTACACTGGTCGCAGAATCCATAATCCCCATTTCTCCAGTCACAGCCACATATACTCAAATCATGTGTTATATTAAAACCATGGTATTTATAACTACGAAACCCACAGGCTGTTTAAGAGAGGACAGAAACTTTTTGAACTCCCCTCGTATGTACATGGGATTTATTCCCGCCAAACTTCTGTATTCATAAGACTGAATGAACATTTGTAGCATTCATCGTTTGTGATGTTCAGGAGGAAAATTGGGTACAAATGGTTGGCAGTCGGTGTAGCCTCGGACTGATCATCTGCAGTCCGCTCTGCATCATCTAACTGAATCATATCTGTTATCATGTGGGCAAATGTGCAAGTTTTCTGACTTATCGCATGCATGAATTTTCCGAAATTTTAGATCTTCGATATCTTGCGTACATGGTGTAATAAGTTGACGAAAATTACAGAACACACGCAGAATTTAATGAAATTTTTATTGACTTGGCCCCTTCACCCCTAAGTAACTAAATTGGATTTTGATGAGTTAATTTTTAGACAAATTACATCATCACACAATGATTTTCAGGTTAGTACATTTATAAAAAAAGTGTTGTTTTTTCTCTCCGAAATCTGCAGTAGCCATTACTTGTCGTAAAAGGCGACTAAACTGGCTTAACGATTGGGTTCATACTTTCTGGAACCCACTATACCGGATTTGGCCCTCATGTACATTTTTGGCTTTCTTGTATGTGAGAGTTGAGTCGGGCTATGCCCCATATATAAAAGTAAGATTAGCGCTAATCCTATTACTTTTAGGGGATGGGATAAATGATGCTGGTGTGGCGAGGGCCTGGCACCAGATCAGGTTGTTCTAATTTCAGGACTGAATATATATTTTGATTGTAAATATTGAGTTCTGAAGTTGGGATTTACCCCCCTTGGACAGGTGGATATGGGACTCGACCCCGTTGACCCGTCTGCGTGTAGACTCCCTGAGGCTTGTACCTCTATGTCAGAAAAGCGGACGTTAAACCCTATTCACTCGCTCACTCACTCTCTCCGAAATATATGAAAATTATTTGCAAAAAGTGCAGAACCTGATGAGACAGCTCGTCACGATCTACACTGTTTGCCAATACCACTATACAGGTCTCTAGTGTTGAAAGGGTTGAGTTATTTACGATTTCCAAAACTTGATTTGTGATATGGCAGAAAATTTGAAACACTTTGTCATATTGTGTATCTCGATTGTCATTGCATTTTTCCCCTTGTGTACATTTTCTCACATGTACTTTTTCCTAAAATTTCTATTTGAAATTTCTTCTAACGGTGCACAAGGTTTAGTCTCGTCACTTATTCAAAACCGAAACATTTATATACTATGACCCCACTATAACGCTAAACACTTTATAGGAATTAATGGCCTTGTTGTGGAATTTATCGGGGTATAGACTTAGAAAAGTCGCGGGAATACTGGACGAAGGCCGGAAGGCCTCGTCCAGTATTCCCGCGACTTTTCCAAGTTTATATCCCCGATAAATTCTACAAAAAGGCCATTCATTCCTTATAATTCCAGCATTTCAAATGAATTCATCAAGAAAATGTGTTTATTTTCCGTTTTCTTAAGAATTATTTTAACCACCTCACGGTTACGGAAAGGAGTTTGGCGTGGGAGTTTACTGGGATATAAATTTTGGACAGAGACTTGCTACGGGCCAATCAAATGTTAGGGAATTGTGTAAATATTGTTGTGCTGGAATTATTGTCCATTTAATGCCCTCTGGCATGATAATAACAGAAGAGCATGTAGCGTTACCCCTGTCTGTATCTCCTTGTGTCCGTCAGAGATTCTTCTCCGGTTTGGCCCTCCAGTACATTGTTGGCTTCCTTGTTACTTTAGAGTTGAATCCAGCTATTATGAAAGTAGTAAGATTAGTACTACCGTAATCGTTTTACTTTTAGGGAGTGTGGCTGAGTGACTGGTGTGGTGAGGACCTGGCACCAGGTCAGGTGTTTCTAATTTCAGAGCTGAATATATATTTTTTCTGCTAGAAAGACACAGGTGAAATACTGGATTCGACCCCGTTAACCCTGCCTAAAATGCCCGTAGCTGTTGACGGGCTGTTAAACACCATTAAATTAGATTAAATCTTCTCCGGGCTGTAACCTTGTCATGAATGGAGGGATTTCGAAATAGCTTTGTACAAATGTCCACCATGATGAGGTGGCATACACTGCACAAGACCCAGGAGCCCATGTCGCTAAACTTTGTACGACTAAAATGGTTGTAAGTGAAAATTTAAGATCGTCTGGAAATTTCAATTGATGGATTTACATTTATTGAGCATAGGCTGCATATGCAGCCTATGCTCAATAAATGTAAATCCAATAATTGTTTACAAGAAAACACTGTTAATGTGAAATTCACAGACTATCATAATTTTTACACTTACGAACATTTTAGTCATACAAAGTTTAGTGAAACGGCCCCCAGGTCCGAAGCTCAAAGGTCAAGGTTACACTTAGCGGTGAAAGGTCAAAAAGGAGTGCAAAAGATCTTGTCTGAACTCTTTGTCATGTATGAAGGGATTTTAAAGTATTTCACACAGAAGTTCAACATAACGAGGCAATCCGCCCCGCACCACACCCAGCTCCCTGGTTTCGAGTTTCAAGGTCAAGCACAGTTCTAGTTGCGAACAGTAACTCTTGAAATCTACTCCCATACTGTCAGTGTATGGGAGTAGATTTCAAAGAGTTACTGTTCGCAGCTATATCTCTTGAAATCTACTCCCATACCGTCAGTAGCAGAATACTGACAGTATGGGAGTAGATTTCAAGAGTTACTGTTCTCAACTAACACAATTCACTTGTAACACAATGGTCACATTGACTATAATCATGGCGTTATAACAGGGTTAAGTGTTATTCACATTTCATAATATATGCTTTCTGTCTACAAAACCGTTTAGTATGACAAACAAGTAGGTGGTATTGTATTACACGTGTCACTGTCCGTCCGTATATATACTTGTTCTATTACAGTTTTTATAGCCGTTTTAATTAAAATTAGCGATGTTCACAATGGCTAACAATACTATGGTGTTTTTTTGCTAAATTTTAGTGTCATAAAAAATCCAACTTTTTCTTTCATCAAGTCATTTACATGCAATGGCGATATACCTTTTCAGTTTAATTTTAAAACTGACATTTCTAAAAGCTGATATTATTCCCAATTTGTTGGAATTTCGCAGAAGATTTGCTCCAAATTTGTTGAAATTTCCTGGAAAATTGGGTCATGAAGAAAACACCTTGTATATCTGCCTTGTTTGTCTGGCAAAAACTATTCTACTGTTCTACGTATATCTTAACTGTCAAAGTGAATTCACATATATACATGTACCTACATAATATGGCCAAATATTATTAATCACCGTGTATAGATCTGACATAATTTATCATTTATCATGGTTATATATATCACTCGTACGTTTGGAGATACACCATTTACTTGTGGATAATTTTAAATTTAATATTTTCTTATTTCTTCTAAAACATAAGAACCGTTTCCCATCTTGTCGAGATAGTTCAAAGTGGTCACAACATATGCGACCATTCATATGAACCGTCTCGTCTCGTTGAGACGGTTCATATGAGTGGTCACAACATATACTGTCAGTGAGAAATAAGGACAAAATAGAGACAAAATATTGAGAGAAAAAAATCCTATTGCTTAAAACATTGTGAATGGGGGATATATTTGTGCATTTGTGTAAGAGCTTGGGTTCCGTTTCTACTAAACTTTATACAACTAAAATGTTTGTAAGTGCAAATGTAGGATTGTCTGGAAATCTCAATTGATGGATTTACATTTATTGAGCATAGGCTGCATATGCAGCCTATGCTCAATAAATGTAAATCCATTAGTTGTTTACAAGAAAACATTGTTAATACGAAATTTACAGTTCATAATTTTGCACTTGCAAACATTTTAGTAATACAAAGTTTAGTGAAACGGGCTCCTGGTATGTAACATGTATTGACACTGTCATTTTTTATTTCTCCACAAGAATATCCAAGTTACGATAACTGGCAAATCAGTTTTGTCTCGTGCATGGATTGGATCATCACCAAACTTCATCAATAGCTTCCTCACATTGATGGCTATCCACCCAGTGCCATTCGTGTGACCTTGACCTTCGTGGCTGAGATTATTGCTGGTAATCACCTTGTTTGTTAATTTTATTTGTTATGCATTCACATCTCCAGTGCTTTTGTCTAATATCCAAGTCACAGAAATTGATTTCATCATCAAACATGACTGCCTATGATTTACCTATACATGTTGTGGATAAGACTATATATATATATCTAGCTTTATGTAATGAATACACAATGATTATGTTATGCAGCATAACAATGCTGAAATGTGATTTCAGTTCATAATACATTACATACACATGTTATACAATAATCAGCACAGAAAAAATACTGTAGGCCTATATGAGTCGCCATGCGATTTTGTATCTAAGAACATGTGCGATATTTCATGACCTTAGCTGTTGATAGGCCGTTAAACACCAATAAACAAACAAGCAAAATTTCATGAAAAATATTTACAAAATTTACGATGTTTTCCGTAAATGATGTAGAAAGATGACAAATTTTTCACATAGCAAATGCGGAATAGTTCCGCATTGTCATCTTTCGACATCATTTACAGAAAATATCACATTTTCTGTAAATATATGTCATGAAAGATCGCACATGTTCTTAGGTACAAAATCGCATGGCGTGTCTCACATGTGTTTTAACAAGTGAGCTTAGCTTATGTACATTGTACATCAGAGGTGTATACTGTCGCTGCAAACAACGCTATATCTGTCTCGTAGTGTACAGAACTGTAAATATAACCAGATTATATCATTGTGCAATATGGGCTATTGTTCTGTTTGGAAATTTGTCATCTCGCATCGAGCATAAATACATGTCATAAAACATAAATTCACAGCATAAAAAATAAATTCACACCATCGAGGATAAATTCACACCATAAAAAATAAATTCACATCATCACACATGAAGTATATACATGTAGTCGTGTCATCAAATTCATACCATGAAACTGAAACTCGACGAGACGGTTCAAATGGTGGTCGCACCATTTACATCTGAGCGCATAGAAGGAAAATATTTAGGATTTTCCGGAAACATAATGGCGTAGCATGGAAAGGGTTAAGATTGTACACTTTGTTTTTGTTTTTGTGGAGAAATATACAACTTCAGTGGAAATATGTTGTTGCATATATCTGCAGGCTTATGAGAATCGTCGCCTATATCTGCAGGCTTATGAGAATCGTCGCCTATGTCAAAACGTGTTTTCCTCAAGAAATATTGGAAAAATAGAGACAAAAAGCAGATGACAAAATTTAAATACACGTGTAATTCAGCCGTGCAAGAGTTGCCCTGTTTTAACTCTTTGCATGTTGGGAGAATTTGGGCTGTAGTTAAAAATAGCAGATATCAGTTCATTGTCAATATCATGAATATGTCTTGGAATTTCATTAGAATGGAGTCCGGATGACGCAATTCTAATGAAATTCCAAAGCATATTTATAGACAGAAATTAGAAAATTACTCGTACTTTGTAGGCTGTTATTTTCACCTTTAGCATGTAAAGAGTTAAAGGCGTAAATATTTTGTTTTCTGCTTGCTCTTATTTTTCACCAATGCAATATTTTGGCAGCAAATGAGAGATGATTCTTACTTTTGCCAAACAATTTTTTGAATAGAAAAAGGATAGCGTAACCTTTCAACCCTAAGTAACTGGATTTTGATAAGTTAATTTTCCGACCTATCCAATCGTCACAAAATGTTTTTCAGACTCGTCCATTTATGAAAAGGGGGTGTTTTTATTATCTAAAAAATAAATGTAAAAATTGCAAAAAGTACAGATCCTGATGAGACGGCTCGTTACGAGCCGCTCATCGGGATCTACACAGTTTGCAAACATCGCTATAGAGGTATGTTGTGTTGAAAGGGTTGACAGTGTATCTTTCTGGGATTAGCACCTGGGGCTATGTGATCTGTAGCCGATTTCATCAAAATTGCAAAGTATACTTATCTAGTAATAAAGTATACTTTGAGGGAGTAATCATTTATTTTTCCCAAAATGCATTATTTCATTGAGAACTAACCACTGCATACATTTAAAAAGTATGCAGAATTATTATACTGAATTTATTACATTATCACAGCCAAAATGGCTGTGATAATGTAATAAATTCAGTATAATAAAAATTAATAAATTTATCCTTAAATTGAAAATTTCTCCCTCAAAGTATACTTTGCTAGATAAGTATACTTTGCAATTTTGATGAAATAGGCAACTGGTGTAGTAACGGTGCCATACATGTGCATTAAAGGGGCATATCGGGATTTTTAAAAAAATACTATAAAAAATAAAAACATCATGGCCCGGTGTAGAGTGGTTTAATTGAAGATATATGCTGATACTAGGGCTACTTGGTCGTTTCAATTTTCACTGATATTGATACATAAGTATCAGATTTTCTATCTTGTTGAATGCAAAAAGATAGGAAATCTGTTATTTATGTACGTATATGGGTGAAAATAGAAACAACCCAGCGGTCCTAGTATCGTCGTATATCTTCAATTACACCACTTTACACGGATGAAAACACATTTTTATTTTATGCCCCCACGACCGAATGGTGAGGGGGGCATATATAGAGAATAGTAGGTTAGTGCCGTGAATGGGAAAAAATATCTGGCAAGGCTCAGGAAACGGGATGGGCGAGGCTCTGCCGAGCACATCCCGTTTCCGTGCCGCGCCAGATATTTTTTTCCATTCACGGCACTAACCTACTATTCTATTTATCCCGTCAACACATACAAATGGCTTTAAAATGCAAAGAAATAATCCCAGCAACCGCACATATCCATACGCAGTGAGTAGGTCGTATTGACAGGATATCAAAAATGTTTCAGGCACCGTGTTTCACGGCACATACGCACTGTGTTGACGGGATAAAGTGTTATTGGCGTCCTTGCTCGGATCTGCTTCACATTTCACACACGCATTGCTCCAATGGTCCTCTACCACCATGTGGGCCCTCACATACGTCTTTGGCATTTTGTATGTGACAGTTGAATCTGGTTATACCCCTTATAACAGTAATCCTACCGGTATTACTTTTAAATAGGGGAAGGGGCCAAGTGACTTTGGTGCAGTATGGACCTGGCACCAGGTCAGGTTGTTCTAATTTCAGGGCTGAATATGTTGTATCTCGATGTAAATATTCCGTTCTGATTTTGGGATTTTCGCCCCAATGCAGCAGGTTAAAGCGGGATCGAACCTGTTTGACCGGCCTTACATGACCTTAGCTGTTGATAGGCCGTTAAACACCAATAAACAAACAAACAAACAAACTCTACCACCCTGTGACAAATCCACATTTGTCCCGCCCCCGCTAATCCCAGGGTCAAGGTCACAGACTTGGTGCGTTCGAAACCTTAACGCTCAGGTAAATGGCTTATAATTTCTGTTTCCTTGTTTTCAAATGTGTGTCGTTTTCTTTGGCTGCCAGTGGGGGCATTCGTGTGCCGACAGGCCACATTTCTATTTATTTTTTTAGTATTTTTTAAAAAATCTTGATGTGCCCCTTTAAAATCTGTATACGACCTTGCTGTTTAACCGACATAAAACCCCACTCAATCAATCACCTCTATTGGATACGATTTTCATGCACTGTCAAATCAGTTAAAGCAGTAAACAGTTTTTGTCAAGCCCGCTTGTGGAAAGCGAGACATAGTGATCACAATGACGTCCGGGTGTCCGTGTGTCCATGTGTCCGTGCGTCCGTCCGAGCTTACAAATGGATACATATGTGGCTAAGAGAACAATAGGTTATGTAATATTCTATTATTCCGTGATTTTATATGGCTACAGAACAATAGGAATGAACAAAGGAAAAGGTTAGGGTTAGCCACATACGTATCCATTTGTAGGAACGTCTGTGCGTCCGTCCGAAATCTGTGTTAAAGTTTTTAAATACCTTATATCTCTGCAGTACTAAGTCACATTGACTTGAAACTTCATATGCTTATTAGTCATCATCCATATATTCATGCTGTGTCCCACTCATGCGGCCCCTGTGCCCAAGATCAAGGTCAAATGCCTCGGTGGGTTCGACATGCGGGCCGCGGCCATCTGGTTATTCTTAAGGTTGGTTTTTTCCCTGCTGGTGTATTCTCTAATACGTAATGGTGGGGCAGGGGTGGGGTACCATATCCAATTTTCTTAGTGTTGTGAACGATACTATACACATGTACTATTATGTAGCGATAATGTATAACCAAGCGCATTGGAAAAGTCTCGTGAGATTTTCTGCATTTCGCATACGAGAATTTGTCACAGTAGTTGATTTGTGATACCTTTAGCAATTGATGTTGAAAGTTGACGAGAATTACAGGACACATGCAGAATTAAATTCCCCATGTGCCCTGTAATTTTTGTCAACTTGCACGAGATATTGCATATTTGCAGAACTGATATCTGCAAAATCTCATACGCGACAATGGAGAAGTCTCATAGAAATGTCTCTGTTGGCAGATACCATGTTGTGTGTGTTCCTAAGACTTGTATACGTGTAGATGTATTGTAGACATGAGCTGACCTGTAACTGACCTTGAATCTGCATAATTGCACCCCGGCTTTCAAAGTTGTTGAATGAATATACAACCCCAATCGGTCAATCCCCCCATACAGTTCCGTCTGTATATGACCTTGCTGTTGGAAAGATATAAAACCCCAATCAATCAATCCCCCCATATAGTTCTGTTTGTATATGACCTTGCTGTTGAATGGATTTAAAACCCTAATCAATCAATCCCCCCTCCATAACAGTCCTGTCTGTATACATGTATGACCTTGCTGTTGAACAGATGTAAAACACCAATCAATCAATCCCCCCCATACAGAACAAGTTAATGTACTTGTACAGGTAGGTAATCTTGGGATTTAGTACTAAATCCATTGACCCAGCTTTAAATGACCTTAGCTGTTGATAGGCCGTTAAACCCCAACAAAGAAACAAGCAGTACCGTCTGTATATGACATTACTGTTGAACCAACGTAAAACCCGAATAAATCATTTCATTAAAATACATGTATGTGTAAAAAACACAAGCATATATATATAGGAATTTTTTGGATGTCCGTAATATTATTTAGTTTCTGAAGTCTGTAAGATGCGTAGTTAAATATTTAAAGGATCTTATGCGAGTGGTTATTTTATTCAATGTTATTTATTAAATGAGTTTACGGATTTCGTAAGAGACGAGGCTATGTCAAGTTTCTTATGAAATTAATTTAATAACCCCAAAGTATTTGGACACCATTTGTTTTGGGGAAACTCGTATTGCCATTTCATGCCGAGGATATGCCATTTTGATTGAGGAAAATGATAAATTCTTTCTTGAAATGTGCTTAAAAGTATATGTCGCGACCACCATTTGAACCGTCTCATCGAGACGGTTCAAATGAGTGGTCGCAACATATACTTTCATCGAGAAATAACAAAAATAAAAATATTAAAAAATTCACACCCGTAAAGGTGTATTCTGTATGTAATGGGTTAATGCGATACAAGACCAATACAAGAATACTAACCATAGCGATTGGCACCCTCTTCATTATGGGAAACCATGTATTTATATGAGACCCGCCATGCGGTTTTGTGCCTAAGAACATGTGTCGTATGTCATGAACAATATTTACAGAATTTATACAATATTTTCTGTAAAGGACGTCGAAAATTGACGAAATTTACATATCAAATGCGGAATAGAATTCATTTACAGAAAATATCACAGTTTCTGTAAATATTTTCATGACAAAATCGCACATGTTTTATGTACAAAATTACATGGCGTGTCTCGTGCGTTTCCTAGAATAAATTGTCTGAATATTTAGGGTTATTACGGTAGTCAACTAGTTTAATAAGTTAATTGTTACTGTATTTTATAAATCATTGGTCAAAGCTGCAGGTTATTTCATGTCTACAATACCAGTAGAAACATTTTAGTATTTATAGAGAGAATGTGAACACTTTGTTTTTATTGAATGTTTGGTTTGTAGAACAAACCGTATTTACATTTATAATGTGTATGTGTTTTATACCAGTTTAAACAAAATGTATTGTAAATACAGATACCTGTATCAAGTACTGTTTAATATTGCATTTATTGAATAGTTTTACTAGTTAGTGGATGACAAGGTGTGTGATCACGTGGTTACAACAACAACAACAATGGCTGAAAGTGTTGAAAGCGCACCCACTCCAAAGTAAGTATTATTTGATATTTTTCTTAATAGGCAACGGATTTTGATGAAATATGGCT
Source organism: Conchocele bisecta (assembly GCA_029237695.1). Taxonomy (NCBI): domain Eukaryota; kingdom Metazoa; phylum Mollusca; class Bivalvia; order Lucinida; family Thyasiridae; genus Conchocele; species Conchocele bisecta. The sequence continues at coordinate 45,891,609 of CM055273.1, forward strand.
GAGCTGCATTTGGTGGTCCCGGGAGTTCAGCTCATACTTGTGTCGTTTTTGTGAAGAATCGATTCTTCGCAAAAAACGACAGAAGTTTGGGCCAAAGTACCGAGACCACCAAATGCAGCTTAACAAGACGCGTTTGATGTGCCATATTTCATCAAAATCTGTTCTATAATAAGGTCAAAATAAAAGAATACGTACTTTGAATCGGAGGGCTTCTGGAAGTTTCAGTACTTGTTGTTGTTTTAACCACGTGATCGTACACTTTGGATGAGACGTATCTTCAATATTGGCTAGTCCATTGGACGTTTGGACTTCTTGCATGTGAGAATACGCCAAAATTGATTTTCAATGATATGCAATATCTTTTGTGAAATACGTCGACAGTTGACGAAGATTTCAGGGTACTGAAATTTTTGTCGACTTTTGACGTCGTAATTATGTGGCTGTGACTGGAAGTATGGGGCTTATGGCTTTTGCGACCAGTGCAGATCCAGATCACGATTGTGCTATTTGATCAGGACCTATGCTGACCATAGTTATCGTAAGCCTCGTTTCTCCGGTCATAGCCACATACGAGACACACCATGCGATTTTGTACCGGACATCTGCGTAATTTCATTAAATATGTTTACAAAATTTACAATTATTTTTCATAAATCGGGTGAAAAGTTGTCAACTTTTGACGCGATTTATGAAAAAATATTGTAAATTTTGTAAACATATTTAATGAAACTACGCAATTGTCCGAAGGTACAAACTCACATGGTGTATCTCATATGCAGACATTATCGTATTTATTTGAATCAATATCAGTGAAATACAGAAATGCAATACGAAAACATGTCTCCTGTGTTATGCTATTGAGGACGTGAAACAGAGATAAAACGGAATGGACAAATACGGACCACCCACCCACGGATATGGACTGACCCAACCACGGTTATGGACCACCCACTGACGGATACGGACCACCCCCCCGACTGATACGGACTGACCCACCAACGGATACTGGACCGACCCAATGACGGATACTGGACCGACCCACCGACAGATACTGACCACCCACCGACCCGACCCAATGACGGATACTGGACCGACCCACCGACGGATACACTGACCCACCGACAGATACTGACCACCCACCGACCCGACCCACCGACGGATACACCGACCCACCGACAGATACGGACCACCCACTGACCCGACCCACCGACGGATACTGGACCGACCCACCGACGGATACACAGACCCATCGACGGATACTGAACACCCACCGATGGATAGTGACCCACCAACCGATACGGACCGACCGACCGACCACCGATGGATACGGACCGACCCACCGACGGACCAACGACTGATACGGACCACCCACTGATGGATACCCACTGACCCACTGATGGGAACGGACCGCCCCACTGAGAGATATGGACCACCCACCGATAGATATGGACCAGCCACCGACAGAACCGAACCATCCACCAACGGAAACAGATCGACTCAGACAGATACGGACCACCACCGACAGATACGGACCGACCCGTCGGTGGGTGGTTCGTTTCCGTCGGTGGGTTCGTTTCCGTCGGTGGGGAGTCCGTATCCATTGGTGGGTGGTCCATAATAGGTCTGTATCCATCAGTGGGCGGTTCGTGGGTCGGTCCGTATCGGTCAGTGGGTCCGCCTGTGGGGTGATCCGTATCCGTCGGTGGGTAGTTCGTATCTGTCGGTGGGTCAGTCCGTATCAGTCGAACCACCCACCGAGGGAAGCAAACCAACCACCGGCGGATATAGACCGACCGATGGAGGATGGTCTGTATCCGTCGGAGGGTGGTCGTATCTCTCGGTGGGTCCACCTAGGTCCATATCTGTTGGTGGGTGATTCATTTCCGTCGGTGAGTGGTCCATATTTGTCGGTGGGCTGGTCCGTATCCGTCGAACCACCCATCGGCGGACCGAAATGAACCAACCACAGACTGATATGGACCGACCCACCGATGGTGGTTCGTATCAGTCGGTGGGTGGTTGGTCCGTCAATGGGTGGTCCGTATCCGTCGGTGGATAATTGGTCCGCCGGTGGGTGGTTCGACGGATACAGGCCGACCCACCGACGGATACGGACCACCCACTGACGAATACAGACCGATCCACCATCGGATATGGACTGACCTACCGACGAACCAACCATCCACCTACGGAAATAAACTAACCACGACCAACCCATCATCGGACCGACCACCCACCAACAGATCTGGACCAACCCATCATCGGACCGACTACCCACTGACAGATACGGACCACCCACTGACGGATGCGGATGGTGGTTCGTATCAGTCTGTGGGTGGTCGGTCTGTCGGTGGGTGGTCCGTATTTGTCGGCAGGTGGTTTATTTCCGTCGGGTGGTCTGTATCCGTCGGTCTGTTTCCGTCGGTCCGTTTCCGTCGGTGGGTCGTTTCCGTCTGTGGGTGGTTCGTATCTGTTGGTGAGTCGGCCCGTATCAGTCGGTGGGTGGTCGGAATTTCCGGCCACCAACGCATACGAACCAGCCACCGACGGATACAGACCGAGTCACCGACGACCCGACCACCCACCGGCAGATACCTGTCGGTGGTTGAGTGGTCCGTATCTGTCGATGAGTCTGCCCGTATCAGTCAGTCGGTGGTTGGTCTGTCCATGTCCACCGGCGGACCAACCACCCACTGATCGATACGGACCACCCACCGACGGAAACGAACCAACCCCCGACAGATACGGACCGACCCACCGGCGTACCGACCACCTACCAAAGGATACGACCCACCCACAGATACAGACCACCCATAGACGGATACGGACCATCCTCCCAGGTGGGTAGTCCGTATCGGCCTGTGGGTCAGTGGGTAGTCCGTATCCATTGGTGGGTACTCGGTCAGTCTGTGGGTGTCTAACTCCAGATCTGTGACTGGAGAAATGGGCTTATGGCATGTGTGGCTAGTCTAGCTCCAGATGTGACTGGAGAAATGGGCTTATGACATTGGTCAGTCTAGGTCAATATCTGTGACTGGAGAAATGGGGCTTATGGCATGTGTGGCCAGTCTAGCTCCAGATCTGTGACTGGAGAAATGGAGCTTATGGCATTTGTGACCAGTCTAGCTCCAGATCTGTGACTCGATAAATGAAGCTTATGGCATGTGTGGCCAGTCTAGCTTCACATCTGGGACTGGATAAATGGAGCTTATGGCATGTGTGGCCAGTCTAGCTCACATAAGTCACAGATATGGAGCTAGACTGGTCACACATGCCATAAGCCCAATTTCCCCAGCCACATATCTGGAACTAGACTGGTCACACATGCCATAAACCCCATTTCTCCAGTCACGTATCTGGAGTTAAACTGGTTACACACTCCATAAACACCATTTCTCCAGTCACATATCTGGAGCTAGACTGGTCACACTGCATAAACCCAATTTCTCCAGTCCCGTATCTGGAGCTAGTCTGGTCACACACACCATTAACCCCATTTCTCCAGTCACATATCTGGAGCTAGACATACTGCATAAACCCAATTTCTCCAGTCACATATCGGGAGCTGGACTGGCCACGCCCCATTTCTCCAGTCCCGTATCTGGAGCTAGACTGGTCACACACGCCATAAACCCCATTTCTCCAGTCCCGTATCTGGAGTTAAACTGGTTACACACTCCATAAACACCATTACTCCAGTCCCGTATCTGGATTTAAACTGGTTACACACTCCGTAAACACCATTACTCCAGTCACATATCTAGATCTAGACTGGCCACACATACAATAAACCCCATTTCTCCAGTCCCGTATCTGGAGTTAAACTGATTACACACTCCATAAACACCATTTCTCCAGTCCCATATCTGGAGCTAGACTGGCCACACACGCCATAAACCACATTTCTCCAGTCCCATATCCGGAGGTAGACTGGCCACACACGCCATAAACCCCATTTCTCCAGTCCCGTATCTGGATTTAAACTGGTTACACACTCTGTAAACACCATTACTCCAGTCACATATCTAGAGCTAGACTGGCCACACATACAATAAACACCATTTCTCCAGTCCCGTATCTGGAGTTAAACTGATTACACACTCCATAAACACCATTTCACCAGTCCCATATCTGGAGCTAGACTGGCCACACACGCCATAAACCACATTTCTCCAGTCCCATATCCGGAGCTAGACTGGCCACACACGCCATAAACCCCATTTCTCCAGTCCCATATCCGGAGCTAGACTGGCCACACATGCCATAAACCCCATTTCTCCAGTCCCATATCCGGAGCTAGACTGGCCACACATACCATAAACCCCATTTCTCCAGTCACATATCTGGAGCTAGACTCAATTTCTCCAGTCACATATCGGGAGCTAGACTGGCCACACATGCCATAAGCCCCATTTCTCCAGTCCCGTATCTGGAGCCAGACTGGCCACACATGCCATAAACACCATTTCTCCAGTCACATATCTGGAGCTAGACTCAATTTATCCAGTCACATATCGGGAGCTAGACTGGCCACACATGCCATAAGCCCCATTTCTCCAGTCCCGTATCCGAGCTAGACTGGCCACACACATCACCATTTCTCCAGTCACATATCGGGAGCTAGACTGGCCACACACGCCATAAACACCATTTCTCCAGTCCCGTATCCGGAGCTAGACTGGCCACACCACGCCATACCATTCTCCAGTCCCGTAATCCGGAGCTAGACTGGCCACACACGCCATAAACACCATTTCTCCAGTCCCGTATCGGGAGCTAGACTGGCCACACACGCCATAAACACCATTTCTCCAGTCACATATCTGGAGCTAGACTCAATTTCTCCAGTCACATATCTGGAGCTACACTGGCCACACATAAACCCCATTTCTCCAGTCACTTATCTGGAGCTAGAATGGCCACACATGCCATAAACCCCATTTCTCCAGTCACATATCTGGAGCTAGACTGGTCACACACTGCATAAACCCAATTTCTCCAGTCACATATCGGAAGCTAAACTGGTCGCACATGCCATGAGCCCCATTTCTCCAGTCCCGTATCTGGAGCTAGACTGGTCACACACGCCATAAACCCCATTTCTCCAGTCACATATCTGGAGCTAGACTGGCCACACACGCCATAAACCCCACCTTTCTCCAATCACAGTCTGGAGCTAGACTGGCCACACATACCATAAACACCATTTCTCCAGTCCCGTATCTGGAGCTAGACTGGTCACACACGCCATAAACCCCATTTCTCCAGTCACATATCTGGAGTTAAACTGGTTACACACTCCATAAACACCATTTCTCCAGTCCCGTATCTGGAGCTAGACTGGTTACACACTCCATAAACCCCATTTCTCCAGTCACATATCTGGAGTTAAACTGGCTACACACTCCATAAACACCATTTCTCCAGTCCCGTATCTGGAGCTGACTGTTACACTCCATAAACCCCATTTCTCCAGTCATATGGAGTAAAACTGGTTACACACTCCATACCACTCTCAGTATCTGGATTACGGTTACACTCCATAAACACCATTTCTCCAGTCGTCACATATCTGGAGTTAAACTGGTTACACTCCATAAACACCTTGTCATCCAGTCACATATCTGGTCGTTTTACTGGTTACACATCCATAAACACATCTCAAAGGTACACATATCTCAGTCACATGGAGTTCAACTGGTTACACACTCCATAAACACCATTTCTCCAGTCCCGTATCTGGAGTTAAACTGGTTACACACTCCATAAACACCATTTCTCCAGTCCCGTATCTGGAGCTAAACTGGTTACACACTCCATAAACACCATTTCTCCAGTCCCGTATCTGGAGCTAGACTGGTTACACACTCCATAAACCCCATTTCTCCAGACCCGTATCTGGAGTTAAACTGGTTACACACTCCATAAACACCATTTCTCCAGTCCCGTATCTGGAGCTAGACTGGTTACACACTCCATAAACCCCATTTCTCCAGTCTCATATTTGGAGTTAAACTGGTTACACACTCCATAAACACCATTTCTCCAGTCCCGTATCTGGAGCTAAACTGGTTACACACTCCATAAACCCCATTTCTCCAGTCACATATCTGGAGTTAAACTGGTTACACACTCCATAAACACCATTTATCCAGTCCCCGTATCTGGACTTAAACTGGTTACACACTCCATAAACACCATTTCTCCAGTCACATATCTGGAGCTAGACTGGTCACACATGCCATAAACCTCATTTCTCCAGTCACATATCTGGAGTTAGACTGGCCACACACGCCATAAACCCCATTTCTCAAGTTCCGTATCAGGAGCTAGACTGGCCACACATGCCATAAACCCCATTTACCCAGTCACATATCTGGAGAGAGACTGGTCACACACGCCATAAACCCCATTTCTCCAGTTACTTATCTGGAGCGAGAATGGCCACACATACCATAAAACCCATTTCTCCAGTCACGTATCTAGAGCTCGACTGGTCACACACGCCATAAACCCAATTTCTGCAGTCACTTATCTGGAGCTAGACTGGCCACACATACCATAAACACCATTTCTCCAGTCACGTATGTAGAGCTAGACTGGTCACACACGCCATAAACCCCATTTCTCCAGTCACATATCTGGAGCTAGACTGGTGACACACGCCATAAACCCCATTTCTCCAGTCACATATCTGGAGCTAGACTGGTCACACACGCCATAAACCCCATTTCTCCAGTCACATTTCTGGAACTAGATTGGTCACACACGCCATAAACACCATTTCTCCAGTCACTTATCTTGAGCTAGACTGGCCACACATACCATAAACCCCATTTCTCGAGTCACATATCTGGAGCTAGACTGGCCACGCACGCCATAAACCCCATTTCTCCAGTCCCGTATCTGGAGCTAGATTGGTCACACACGCCATAAACACCATTTCTCCAGTCACTTATCTTGAGCTAGACTGGCCACACATACCATAAACCCCATTTCTCCAGTCACATATCTGGAGCTAGACTGGCCACACACGCCATAAACCCCATTTCTCCAGTCCCGTATCTGGAGCTAGACTGGCCACACACACGTGACTTATCTGGAGATAGACTGGCCACACACGCCAAAAACCACATTTCTCCAGTCCCATATCCGGAGCTAGACTGGCCACACACGCCATAAACCCCATTTCTCCAGTCCCGTATCTGGATTTAAACTGGTTACACACTCTGTAAACACCATTACTCCAGTCACATATCTAGAGCTAGACTGGCCACACATACAATAAACCCCATTTCTCCAGTCCCATATCTGGAGCTAGACTGGCCACACACGCCATAAACACCATTTCACCAGTCCCATATCTGGAGCTAGACTGGCCACACACGCCATAAACCACATTTCTCCAGTCCCATATCCGGAGCTAGACTGGCCACACACGCCATAAACCCCATTTCTCCAGTCCCATATCCGGAGCTAGACTGGCCACACATGCCATAAACCCCATTTCTCCAGTCCCATATCCGGAGCTAGACTGGCCACACATACCATAAACCCCATTTCTCCAGTCACATATCTGGAGCTAGACTCAATTTCTCCAGTCACATATCGGAAGCTAGACTGGCCACACATGCCATAAGCCCCATTTCTCCAGTCCCGTATCTGGAGCTAGACTGGCCACACATGCCATAAACACCATTTCTCCAGTCACATATCTGGAGCTAGACTCAATTCTCCAGTCACATATCGGGAGCTAGACTGGCCACACATGCCATAAGCCCCATTTCTCCAGTCCCGTATCCGGAGCTAGACTGGCCACACACGCCATAAACACCATTTCTCCAGTCACATATCGGGAGCTAGACTGGCCACACACGCCATAAACATCATTTCTCCAGTCACATATCGGGAGCTAGACTGGCCACACACGCCATAAACACCATTTCTCCAGTCCCGTATCCGGAGCTAGACTGGCCACACACGCCATAAACACCATTCTCCAGTCCCGTATCCGGAGCTAGACTGGCCACACACGCCATAAACACCATTTCTCCAGTCCCGTATCGGGAGCTAGACTGGCCACACACGCCATAAACACCATTTCTCCAGTCACATATCTGGAGCTAGACTCAATTTCTCCAGTCACATATCTGGAGCTACACTGGCCACACACGCCATAAACCCCATTTCTCCAGTCACTTATCTGGAGCTAGAATGGCCACACATGCCATAAACCCCATTTCTCCAGTCACATATCTGGAGCTAGACTGGTCACACACTGCATAAACCCAATTTCTCCAGTCACATATCGGAAGCTAAACTGGTCACACATGCCATAAGCCCCATTTCTCCAGTCCCGTATCTGGAGCTAGACTGGTCACACACGCCATAAACCCCATTTCTCCAGTCACATATCTGGAGCTAGACTGGCAACACACGCCATAAACCCCATTTCTCCAATCACATGTCTGGAGCTAGACTGGCCACACATACCATAAACACCATTTCTCCAGTCCGTATCTGGAGCTAGACTGGTACACCACGCCATAAACCATTTCTTTACTCCAGTACATATCTGGAGTTAAAACTGGTTACACACTCCATAAACACCATTTCTCCAGTCCGTATCTGGAGCTAGACTGGGTTACACACTCCATAAACCCCATTTCTCCCAGTCACATATCTGGAGTTAAAACTGGTTTACACACTCCATAATCACCATTTCTCCAGTCCCGTATCTGGAGCTAGACTGGTGGGGGGGGACTATTACACTACCTTATAAACCCCATTTCTCAGTCACATATCCTGGAGTTAAACTGGTTACACACTCCATAAACCCCATTTCTCCAGTCACATATCTGGAGTTAAACTGGTTACACACTCCATAAACACCATTTCTCCAATCCCGTATCTGGAGTTAAACTGGTTACACACTCCATAAACACCATTTCTCCAGTCACATATCTGGTTTAGTTAAACTGGTTACACACTCCATAAACACCACCATTTCTCAGTCTCATATCTGGAGTTCAACTGGTTACACACTCCATAAACACCATTTCTCCAGTCACATATCTGGAGCTAGACTGGTCACACATGCCATAAACCTCATTTCTCCAGTCACATATCTGGAGTTAGACTGGTCACACATGCCCATAACTAAAAAACCTCATCTTCTCGAGTCACATATCTGGAGTTGTTAGACTGCCACACACGCCATAAACCCCATTTCTCAAGTTCCGTATCAGGAGCTAGACTGGCCACTCATGCCATAAACCCATTTACCCAGTCACATATCTGGAGAGAGACTGGTCACACACGCCATAAACCCCATTTCTCCAGTTACTTATCTGGAGCGAGAATGGCCACACATACCATAAAACCCATTTCTCCAGTCGCGTATCTGAGCTTGACTGGTCACACACGCCATAAACCCAATTTCTGCAGTCACTTATCTGGAGCTAGACTGGCCACACATACCATAAACACCATTTCTTCAGTCACGTATGTAGAGCTAGACTGGTCACACACGCCATAAACTCCATTTCTCCAGTCACATATCTGGAGCTAGACTGGTGACACACGCCATAAACCCCATTTCTCCAGTCACATATCTGGAGCTAGACTGGACACACACGCCATAAACCCCATTTCTCCAGTCACATTTCTGGAGCTAGATTGGTCACACACGCCATAAACACCATTTCTCCAGTCACTTATCTTGAGCTAGACTGGCCACACATACCATAAACCCCATTTCGCGAGTCACATATCTGGAGCTAGACTGGCCACGCACGCCATAAACCCCATTTCTCCAGTCCCGTATCTGGAGCTAGATTGGTCACACACGCCATAAACACCATTTCTCCAGTCACTTATCTTGAGCTAGACTGGCCACACATACCATAAACCCCATTTCTCCAGTCACATATCTGGAGCTAGACTGGCCACACACGCCATAAACCCCATTTCTCCAGTCCCGTATCTGGAGCTAGACTGGCCACACACACGTGACTTATCTGGAGATAGACTGGCCACACATACCATAAACACCATTTCTCCAGTTACGTATATATAGCTAGACTGGCCACACATGCCATAAACCCCATTTCTCCAATCACTTATCTGGAGCGAGACTGGCCACACATACCATAAACACCATTTATCCAGTGACTTATCTGGAGCTAGACTGGCCACAAACGCCATAAACCCCATTACTCCAGTCACATATCTGGAGCTAAACTGGCCACACATACCATAAACCCCATTTACCAAGTCACATATCAGGAGCTAGACTGGCCACACACGCCATAAACCCCATTTCTCCAGTCATGTATCTAGAGCTAGACTGGTCACACACGCCATAGACCTCATTTCTCCAGTCACGTATGTAGAGCTAGACTGGTCACACACGCCATAAACCCCATTTTTCTCCAGTCGCATATCTGGAGCTAGACTGGCCACACATACCATAAACACCATTTCTCCAGTCACATATCTGGAGCGAGACTGGTCACACACTGCATAAACCCAATTTCTCCAGTCACATATCGGAAGCTAAACTGGTCACACATGCCATAAGCCCCATTTCTCCAGTCCCGTATCTGGAGCTAGACTGGTCACACACGCCATAAACCCCATTTCTCCAGTCACATATCTGGAGCTAGACTGGCCACACACGCCATAAACCCCATTTCTCCAATCACATGTCTGGAGCTAGACTGGCCACACATACCATAAACACCATTTCTCCAGTCCCGTATCTGGAGCTAGACTGGTCACACACGCCATAAACCCCATTTCTCCAGTCACATATCTGGAGTTAAACTGGTTACACACTCCATAAACACCATTTCTCCAGTCCCGTATCTGGAGCTAGACTGGCTACACACTCCATAAACCCCATTTCTCCAGTCACATATCTGGAGTTAAATTGGTTACACATTCCATAAACCCCATTTCTCCAGTCACATATCTGGAGTTAAACTGGTTACACACTCCATAAACACCATTTCTCCAGTCCCGTATCTGGAGTTAAACTGGTTACACACTCCATAAACACCATTTCTCCAGTCACATATCTGGAGTTAAACTGGTTACACATTCCATAAACACCATTTCTCCAGTCACATATCTGGAGTTCAACTGGTTACACACTCCATAAACACCATTTCTCCAGTCCCGTATCTGGAGTTAAACTGGTTACACACTCCATAAACACCATTTCTCCAGTCACATATCTGGAGTTAAACTGGTTACACATTCCATAAACACCATTTCTCCAGTCACATATCTGGAGTTCAACTGGTTACACACTCCATAAACACCATTTCTCCAGTCCCGTATCTGGAGTTAAACTGGTTACACACTCCATAAACACCATTTCTCCAGTCCCGTATCTGGAGCTAAACTGGTTACACACTCCATAAACACCATTTCTCCAGTCCCGTATCTGGAGCTAGACTGGTTACACACTCCATAAACCCCATTTCTCTAGTTCCGTATCTGGAGTTAAACTGGTTAAACACTCCATAGACACCATTTCTCCAGTTCCGTATCTGGAGTTAAACTGGTTACACACTCCATAAACACCATTTCTCCAGTCCCGTATCTGGAGCTAGACTGGTTACACACTCCATAAACCCCATTTCTCCAGTCACATATTTGGAGTTAAACTGGTTACACACTCCATAAACACCATTTCTCCAGTCCCGTATCTGGAGTTAAACTGGTTACACACTCCATAAACACCATTTCTCCAGTCACATATCTGGAGTTAAACTGGTTACACACTCCATAAACACCATTTCTCCAGTCACATATCTGGAGTTCAACTGGTTACACACTCCATAAACACCATTTCTCCAGTCCCGTATCTGGAGTTAAACTGGTTACACACTCCATAAACATCATTTCTCCAGTCCCGTATCTGGAGCTAGACTGGTTACACACTCCATAAACCCCATTTCTCCAGTCCCGTATCTGGAGTTAAACAAGTTACACACTCCATAAACACCATTTCTCCAGTCCCGTATCTGGAGTTAAACTGGTTACACACTCCATAAACACCATTTCTCCAGTCCCGTATCTGGAGCTAGACTGGTTACACACTCCATAAACCCCATTTCTCCAGTCACATATTTGGAGTTAAACTGGTTACACACTCCATAAACACCATTTCTCCAGTCCCGTATCTGGAGCTAAACTGGTTACACACTCCATAAACACCATTTCTCCAGTCCCGTATCTGGAGTTAAACTGGTTACACACTCCATAAACACCATTTATCCAGTCCCGTATCTGGAGCTAGACTGGTTACACACTCCATAAACCCCATTTCTCCAGTCACATATCTGGAGTTAAACTGGTTACACACTCCATAAACACCATTTCTCCAGTCACATATCTGGAGTTAAACCGGTTACACACTCCATAAACCCCATTTCTCCAGTCACATATCTGGAGTTAAACTGGTTACACACTCCATAAACACCATTTCTCCAGTCACATATCTGGAGTTAAACTGGTTACACACTCCATAAACCCCATTTCTCCAGTCACATATCTGGAGTTAAACTGGTTACACACTCCATAAACACCATTTCTCCAGTCCCGTATCTGGACTTAAACTGGTTACACACTCCATAAACACCATTTCTCCAGTCACATATCTGGAGCTAGACTGGTCACACATGCCATAAACCCCATTTATCCAGTCACATATCTGGAGTTAGACTGGCCACACACGCCATAAACCCCATTTCTCCAGTTCCGTATCAGGAGCTAGACTGGCCACACATGCCATAAACCCCATTTACCCAGTCACATATCTGGAGAGAAACTGGTCACACACGCCATAAACCCCATTTCTCCAGTCATTTATCTGGAGCGAGAATGGCCACACATACCATAAACACCATTTCTCCAGTCACGTATCTAGAGCTCGACTGGTCACACACGCCATAAACCAAAAAACCCAATTTCTCCAGTCACATATCTGGAGCTAGACTGGTCACACACGCCATAAACCCCATTTCTCCAGTCACTTATCTGGAGCTAGACTGGCCACACATACCATAAACACCATTTCTCCAGTCACGTATGTAGAGCTAGACTGGTCACACACGCCATAAACCCCATTTCTCCAGTCACATATCTGGAGCTAGACTGGTGACACACGCCATAAACCCCATTTCTCCAGTCACATATCTGGAGCTAGACTGGTCACACACGCCATAAACCCCATTTCTCCAGTCACATTTCTGGAGCTAGATTGGTCACACACGTCATAAACACCATTTCTCCAGTCACTTATCTTGAGCTAGACTGGGCCACACATACCATAAACCACATTTCTCGAGTCACATATCTGGAGCTAGACTGGCCACGCACGCCATAAACCCCATTTCTCCAGTCCCGTATCTGGAGCTAGATTGGTCACACACGCCATAAACACCATTTCTCCAGTCACTTATCTTGAGCTAGACTGGCCACACATACCATAAACCCCATTTCTCCCAGTCACATATCTGGAGCAATAGATGCCACACACGCCATAAACCCCATTTCTCCAGTCCCCGTATCTGAGCTAGACTGGCCACACACACGTGACTTATCTGGGGAGATAGATGGCACACATTCCATAAACACCATTTCTCCAGTTACGTATATATACTAGGAACTGGCCACACATGCCATAAAGCCCATTTCTCCAGTCACTTATCTGGAGCTAGACCTGCACAAAACACCATAAACACCATTTATCCAGGTGACTTATCTGGAGCTAGACTGGCCCCACGAAACGCCCATAAACCCCATTACTCCAGTCACATATCTGGAGCTAAACTGGCCACACATACCATAAACCCAATTTTTACCAAGTCACATATCAGGGACTAGACCTGGCCACACACGCCATCAACCCCATTTCTCCAGTCATGTATCTAGAGCTAGACTGGTCACACACGCCATAAACCTCATTTCTCCAGTCACGTATGTAGAGCTAGACTGGTCACACATGCCATAAACCCCATTTTTCTCAGTCCGCATATCTGACTAGACTGGCCACACATACCATAAAAACTCCATTTCTCCAGTCACATATCTGGAGCGAGACTGGTCACACACTGCATAAACCCAATTTCTCCAGTCACATATCGGAAGCTAAACTGGTCACACATGCCATAAGCCCCATTTCTCCAGTCCCGTATCTGGAGCTAGACTGGTCACACACGCCATAAACCCCATTTCTCCAGTCACATATCTGGAGCTAGACTGGCCACACACACCATAAACCCCCATTTTCTCCAATCACATGTCTGGAGCTAGACTGGCCAACACATAACATAAACACATTTCTCCCAGTCCCGAATCTGGAGCTAGACTGGTCACACACGCCATAAACCCCATTTCTCCAGTCACATATCTGGAGTTAAACTGGTTACACACTCCATAAACACCATTTCTCCAGTCCCGTATCTGGAGCTAGACTGGCTACACACTCCATAAACCCCATTTCTCCAGTCACATATCTGGAGTTAAATTGGTTACACATTCCATAAACCCCATTTATCCAGTCACAAATATCTGGAGTTAAACTGGTTACACACTCCATAAAACACCAATTTCTCCAGTCCCGTATCTGGAGTTAAACTGGTTACACATTCCATAAAACACCATTTCTCCAGTCACAAATCTGGAGTTAAAACTGGTTACACTTCCATCCAAACACCATTCTCCAGTCACATATCTGGCCAGTTAAACTGGTTACACACTCCATAAAACACCCTTTCTCCAGTCTGTATCTGGAGTTTAAACTGGTTACACACTCCATAAACACCATTTCTCCAGTCACATCTGGAGGTAAACTGGTTTACACATCCATAAATAACCATTTCTCCCAGTCCACATATCTGGTGTTCATTTGGTTACACTCCCATTTAAACAATTTCTCCATCCCGTTTTATCCTTGATATCTGGTTACACAAAAACATCCATAAACACCTTTCTTCCAGTCCCGTATCTGGAGCTTAAACTGGTTACACACTCCATATACACCATTTCTCCAGTCCATCAGTATCTGGAGTAAACTGGTTGACACACTCCATAAACACACCCTATTTTCTCCATCCATAAACACCAATTTCTGGAGTTAAACTGGTTACACACTCCATAAAACACCATTTCTCCAGTCGTATCATATCTGGAGTTAACTGGTTAGTACAGTTAACACATCCATAAACATCATTTCTCCAGTCCCGATCTGGGCCTTAGCTGGTTACACACTCCATAAACAAACCAGGTCCCATCTGGAGTTAAAGGATGGTTACATCTGAGTTACTGGTTACCACCTCCAAATAAAACACCATTTCTCCAGTCACATATCTGGAGATAAACTGTTAAACTGGTTACACACTCCATAAACACCATTTCTCCAGTCCCGGACTATCTGATCTGGAGTTAAACTGGTTACACACTCCATAAACACCATTTCTCCAGTCACATATCTGGAGTTTCACTAGGAAAAAACTGGTTACACACTCCATAAACACCATTTCTCCAGTCACATATCTGGAGTTTAAACCGGTTACACTCTCCATAAACCCCATTTCTCCAGTCACTATCTGGAGTTAAACTGACTTGGGCACACACGGCCTAAACACCATAAACTCCAGTAACCCGTACTCAGACTGACTAAACTGGTTACACATTCCATAAACACCATTTCTCCAGTCACATATCTGGAGCTAGACTGGTCACACATGCCATAAACCCCATTTCTCCAGTCACATATCTGGAGTTAGACTGGCCACACACGCCATAAACCCCATTTCTCCAGTTCCGTATCAGGAGCTAGACTGGCCACACATGCCATAAACCCCATTTACCCAGTCACATATCTGGAGAGAAACTGGTCACACATGCCATAAACCCCATTTCTCCAGTCACTTATCTGGAGCGAGAATGGCC
Organism: Conchocele bisecta; assembly: GCA_029237695.1. Taxonomy (NCBI): domain Eukaryota; kingdom Metazoa; phylum Mollusca; class Bivalvia; order Lucinida; family Thyasiridae; genus Conchocele; species Conchocele bisecta. Next base: position 45,907,578 of record CM055273.1, read on the forward strand.
ACACATACCATAAACACCATTTCTCCAGTCACGTATCTAGAGCTCGACTGGTCACACACGCCATAAACCCAATTTCTCCAGTCACATATCTGGAGCTAGACTGGTCACACACGCCATAAACCCCATTTCTCCAGTCACATATCTGGAGCTAGACTGGTTACAAACTCCATAAACCCCATTTGTCCATTCCCGTATATGGAGTTAAGCTGGATACACACTCCATAAACACCATTAATCCAGTCCCGTATCTGGAGCTAGACTGGCCACACATACCGTAAACACCATTTCTCCAGTCCCGTATCTGGAGCTAGACTGGCCACGCACGCCATAAACCCCATTTCTCCAGTCACATATCTGGAGCTAGACTGGCCACACACGCCATAAACCCCATTTCTCCAGTCACATATCTGGAGTTAGACTGGCCACACACGCCATAAACCCCATTTCTCCAGTTCCGTATCAGGATCTAGACTGGCCACACATACCATAAACACCATTTCTCCAGTCACTTATCTGGAGCTAGACTGGCCACACACGCCATAAACCCCATTTCTCCAGTCACGTATCTGGAGCTAGACTGGTCACACACGCCATAAACCCCATTTCTCCAGTCACATATCTGGACCTAGACTGGTTACAAACTCCATTAACCCCATTTCTCGAGTCCCGTATCTGGAGTTAAACTGGTTACACACTCCATAAACCCCATTTCTCCAGTCCCGTATCTGGAGCTAGACTGGCCACACATACCATAAACACCATTTCTCCAGTCACTTATCTGGAGCTAGACTGGCCACGCACGCCATAAACCCCATTTCTCCAGTCACATATCTGGAGCTAGTCTGGCCACACATGCCATAAACCCCATTTCTCCAGTCCCGTATCTGGAGTTAGACTGGCCACACATATCATAAGCCCCATTTCTCCAGTCACGTATGTGGAGCTAGACTGGTCACACACGCCATAAACCCCGTTTCCCCAGTCACATATCTGGACCTAGACTGGTTACAAACTCCATTAACCCCATTTCTCCAGTCCCGTATCTGGAGTTAAACTGGTTACACACTCCATAAACACCATTTCTCCAGTCCCGTATCTGGAGCTAGACTGGCCACACATACCATAAACACCATTTCTCCAGTCCTGTATTTGGAGCTAGACTGGCCACACACGCCATAAACCCCATTTCTCCAGTCACTTATCTGGCCACACACGCCATGAACCCTATTTCTCCAGTCACTTATTTGGAGCGAGACTGGCCACACATGCCATAAACACCATTTCTCCAGTCACATATCTATAGTTAGACTGGTCACACACGCCATAAACCCCATTTCTCCAGTTCCGTATCAGGAGCTAGACTGGCCACACATACCATAAACACCATTTCTCCAGTCACTTATCTGGAGCTAGACTGGCCACGCACGCCATAAACCCCATTTCTCCAGTCACGTATCTGGTGCTAGACTGGTCACACACGCCATAAACCCCATTTCTCCAGTCACATATCTGGACCTAGACTGGTTACAAACTCCATTAACCCCATTTCTCCAGTCCCGTATCTGGAGTTAAACTGGTTACACACTCCATAAGCACCATTTCTCCAGTCCCGTATCTGGAGCTAGACTGGCCACACATACCATAAACACCATTTCTCCAGTCCTGTATTTGGAGCTAGACTGGCCACACACCATTTCTCCAGTCACGTATCTATAGTTAGACTGGTCACACACGCCATGAACCCCATTTCTCCAGTCTCATATCTAGAGCTAGACTGGCCACACATACCATAAACACAATTTCTCTAGTCCCGTATCTATAGCTAGACTGGTCACACACGCCATAAACCCCGATTTCTCCAGTCCCATATCTGGAGCTAGACTGGTTACAAACTCCATTAACCCCATTTCTCCAGTCCCGTATCTGGAGTTCAACTGGTTACACACTCCATAAACACCATTTCTCCAGTCCCGTATCTGGAGCTAGACTGGCCACACATACCATAAACACCATTTCTCCAGTCACTTATCTGGAGCAAGACTGGCCACACACGCCATAAGCCCCATTTCTCCAGTCACATATCTGGAGCTAGACTGGCCACACATGCCATAAACACCATTTCTCCAGTCCCGTATCTGGAGCTAGACTGGCCACACATACCATAAGCCCCATTTCTCCAGTCACATATATGGAGCTAGACTGGTCACACACGGCATAAACCCCATTTCTCCAGTCACGTATCTGGAGCTAGACTGGCCACAAATTCCATAAACCCTATTTCTCCAGTCCCGTATCTGGAGATAGACTGGCCACACATAACATAAGCCCCATTTCTCCAGTCACATATCTGGAGTAAGACTGGCCACATACGCCATAAGCACCATTTCTCCAGTCACATATCTGAAGTTAGACTGGCCACACACGCCATAAATACCATTTCTCCAGTCACTTATCTGAGTTAGACTGGCCACACATACCATAAACCCCATTTCTCCAGTCACATATCTGGAGTAAGACTGGCCACACACGCCATAAACCCCATTTCTCCAGTCACATATCTGGAGCTAGACTGGCCACACAATGTCATAAACACAATTTCTACACTCGCATATCTGCGGCTAGACTGGCCACACATGCCATAAGCCCCATTTGTCCAGTCAAAGACACGCAGGTCACATTGTATTCCATTCACCCAATTAGTCCAATCAGTATACCATAGCACCCACCACTAATTGCAACAGAATGTATATGAGTGCTATTCCGTTCTATAGAGTATAAGATACAGTATAACATACTAAAAGTAGAAGACTAGATGGTCGGTAAATCCGACAAATGCTCCCCGATGACGCCTGGATTGAAATTCAAAGTCCATGACCCTGGATATTGGTGTAGTATTCTTATTAATCACAATAAATAGTGATCAATGTGTATATGATGTTTCAAGTGGATATCGCAAGGGGTCACAGAGATATAGCAATTTGAAAAACTTTAACTTAAGCTTTAAAAAAATATATATATCATTTGACCTTGGGCTTTAACAAACAAAATTCTAAGTCATTCGACCTTGACATGGGTAGGGTATACAATGAAAATATGGATGGTTATCAATGTATATATGAAGTTTCAAGTTGATATCCCAAGCAGTCACAGAGATATAGCAATTTGAAAACTTTAACGTAAAATAAAACTCGGACGGCGGACGCTGGACAAAGCGGTAACATATATAACAATTCGGGGAACATAAAAATAGAAAGTTTATATTTTTGCACCTGTTTAATTACAATAATTTTATAAAAGTTCACACACCTTAATACATTAATCCTATTTAAATGAGTAAATTAAAGAGGTTTTGAGTTTTTATGATTTCAGACATACAACAACATTAACAGTAATTAACTTACTAAGCGAAAACAAGTAAAACAATATGCTGTTTTCGAACAATTTTCGATAAAATGTTGCTAATAATACCCCAACCACTTTTTTATAATGAGAATTTTAGCTCCACACATCACTGTGCTTTGAAATGACATTTTAAGCGCTTTGAATTGTCTTAGTCTGTTTTTCTTAACGTATCCAAATAGAAAATGTAGTCTGTCGACTCACTTAGGGATCATATTTGAGAAGCTCTTACATTGAAGTACGATCAGTAGCGAGGGTAATTGTATTAATGTGGAAGGATGTATCGTTACAAAGTAATGCATGTGTGCAATATGAAGATATTAGCTGAAGGCAAACAGAAACTAGAAAATGTGGTCTGTCGACGCACTTAAGGCTCCTATCTGAAAAACACTTTCAAAAAATAAACAAACAGACGGATGGATGGACGGACGAACAGTAGCGAGGGTAATTGTATTAATGTGGAATGATGTATCGTTACGAAATATGCATGTGTGCAATATGAAGATGGCAAACAGAAATTATAGGTGATTTAAGAAACTATTACAAAGACTTTCAAATAAATAAACGGACAGACTGACGGACGTACGATCAGTAGCGAAGGTAACTGTATTAATGTGGAAGGATGTATCGTTACTAAGTAATGCATTTGTGCAATATGAAGATATTAGCTTAAGGCAAACAGGAATTATAGGTGATTTGAGAAACTCTTAACAAAACTTTGAAAGATGCAAGAACTGGCATCATTAAACGAAGCTAATTCCCTCGCTGGCGGCAGCCTTAATAAAACAAATCTTGACATTGGGCGGTCGGACGTGGGTCATATGCAAAACAATGCAGCATCCCTAGACACACACATTGTGGCCAAATATTATCAAAGTCGATGAAGCGGTTGATGAGTTATTGAAAAAAGGAAAACAAAACTTTAACAGTTTTGCCTTACAAACAAGGTGAACAGAAGTCCTCAGTGACCTTGACCTTGGTCGGACTTGGGTCGTATGCAAAACAAAGCACCATCCCTAGACACACATCGTGACCAACATATTATCAAAATCGGTAAAGCGGTTCATGCCTTATTGAAAAATGAAATGTGCTACGTACGTACGTACGTACGTACGTACATACGCACGCCCGCACGCACGCACGCACGTACGTACATGGAATAACGCTATATCCCCTCTTGCATATCGGCGAGGGGATAATAAACAGACAGACGGACGGACGGACAGACGATCAGTAGCGAGGGTAATTGTATTAACGCATCACAGAGACAGACATACATAGGGCACGTAGTGAGGGTACTTGCATTAATGTGGAAGGGTGTATCATTACTAAGTAATGCATGTGTGCTATATGAAGATATCCGCTGAAGGCAAACAGAAGTTAAAAGTGAGAAACTCTTACAAAAACTTTCAAATAAATAAACGCACAGGTGGACGGACGTACGAGGGTAATTGTATTAATGTGGATGGATGTATCGTTGCTAAGTAATGCATGTGTGCAATATGCAGATATTAGAAATTATAGGTGATTTGAGAAAGTCTTACAAACAAATAAAAATAAACGGACAGACAGACAGGCGGACAGACAGACAGACAGGCGCGAAACCTCGGCGGTGCCTTAATCAATAGGGAATTGCTACGAGGTAATCTGACATTTGTATAAATCCAAGATGGCCGCAAAATGTTCACATTTTCCAACTCCGTGTTCTTAAACGACATTTTAAAACGTTTTACATTGCTCTAAATCTGGGTTTTGAACATATGCAATCATTTGTACGGCAGCTTAAAAGGGACATGCACAATTCTTTTTCTTATGTCGTTCCCACGACATAGTGTACCACGACATAGCATTTCGTTCCCACGACATAGTATCTCGTTCCCTCGAGATAGCATCTCGTTCCCACGAGATAGGATATAGTTCCCACGAGATAGGATCTCGTTACCACGAGTTATCTATGTCGTTCCCACGAGATAGCATCTCGTTACCACGACATAGCATCTCATTCCCACGAGATAGGATCTCGTCACCACGAGTTAGCTATGTCGTTCCCATGAGATAGCATCTCGTTACCACGACATAGCATCTCGTTCCCACGAGATAGGTAGCCAATGAAAATTCAGCATAATTACCGCCATTTTTTTCTTTCAGCCATAGTTGAATATAGTCCGGCAGCCAAAGCCCGATTTGGGACTTTACCTTGTTTTGAATAACATGTTTTTTTATTACTGACTTTGCATGTCCAGACCTTCTAGTTTTGAAATCCAACTGATGACAAGCTGTCACCCTTGATCGTTTTAAGAAATGTGCACACATTCAAGATGGCTGTAGATATAGTGTGCCATATAGTTGCATTAACATGAGGAAATTCAGCAATTTAAGTGCTTAAACTAGGTGTATTTGACATAGTGATGGAAATTGGCAACGTTAAAATTCAATTCCTTAACTGCTCTATGGGAACAATCCAAGATGGCCGCAAAATGTGACCATTTGACGTAATTTCACTAGTTCGTCACAACAAAGAGTATGCTCTTTATACTCTTGGGTTTATTGAAACAATGAATGTTTATTTTTGTAACTTTTCTGTCAAATTGAATAATATTCTAAATAGCAGAACTCCAAAAATCAAAAATGGCCGCCAATTATAAATATATTAAATTATACGTGCAATCGTATCTCTACATAAGAACATATATATAATTGCACTCAGACCCTATATCAGAGCAAATGTGCATACGAATATTGTATTTAGATACATAATGGTTTTAGTACCTTAGGTACGCAATTAGATCATTGTTTCAACAGCATTAGTCCAAAATGGAGGCCAACTATTTTGATATTATTGTAGCAATTAGCTTATATAATTGCACTCGTATGTCCCATCTAAGAATGTAATTATACCAAATACTGGTATTAAGTCAAGATGATCATTTGTTTGTCTTAACTTAATATACAGCTTTAGACAACGTTCAATAACAGAAGTCTAAACATGGGCGCCGGATAATAATATAGTACATTCTACTAGTAATCAAATCATATACTTATAAATAGTGCACTTTGTTATATACGTTGGCGTATCAGCATTCATGGTGACAATATTCTAATTATGTAATTATAACTTATATAGTGGACGTTGGCAAGAATATGTAGGGTGCAACTTTACAGTAAACATTAATGACTTCCTAATTTGAATGAATACAAGGGATTTTCTTTCATACCATTGGTTCCAAACGCTTCAATGCTCAACAAGTTCACTGTGAAATCACGCGAATTGGCTAACCTGGCTAGTACAAATGGAGAACACCACACACACACACATTATATATACATATATATGTCCACGGTCCCCTTATCGTTATTCCCATAGCAAGAACTCCCACTGATATTATTACATTCTTGTCAGTTATTTTTTCTGCGAAAGGTACATACATGTACTTTCCACTAAAGGGCGGTATGTACATGGTGATTTATGTACAGCCTTTTAATATCACTTATCATTTGGTAAACTGCAAGCAATTGATATATATTCAGATGTGTATTGATTATGTAGAGCAAATTATATTTGTATGATGAGATAATGTAATATTTCTATAACATTCTTGTTTTCAATGACAAGTCGGAATTCAACGTCTGACATGCATGTGCAGTTGATTTTATTACATACAACTCAATATGGAGTGCATGCATATGACATGTTAACATACGTAAATGCTGAACAAAGAAATCAAATTTAATCACAAATTCAATAATTCTGAGAAAAACACTGAGATAATGTAGAATAAATATTATAGTGTGGACACAACTAATAGACATTGGAATGATATATACGACAGTCATTCCAGTTGAGCCACTACTAAATCACGGTAACAATAACTTGTATAGTCATTGCAGACTACAATACACATAGTACACACCAATATATACAACATGACAGCATTCAAGGTACCATGCAATGGATATAAGAAATGCAATAATCACGAAATTTAATATTCTAATATGACAATGCTAAACAAGTAACTGTCATCCCTTGCGGCTAGTTAATTAGTTTGTCGTTATCGTATGATATATTATTAGTTTTTGATTGCCTTGTATGTTGATGTCCTTTTCAAGATTGATGGCGAGTTAAGCGGGAGGTTTGCTAAACAGTTCAGTTTCAACCATCGAAGTGTTCTGTTTTATGCACTGTCCTGTCCAAGGTGGCATCCTTCTTGTCGTGTGTCCGTGTACTGTCCTTCATTGGAATTTGATTTTCCAGTTACTTTACCAGTAGTTCATTGGGGAACAGTTGTTGTTGTGCTTGCTCTGCATTTTTTATGCTGTTTATGTAGTGTATGCACTGTTGCTTTCGTGTTGGGACCGTACACCGCTGATCGTGGAGTGCATGTTTGTGCCGCGTTGAAGGTTCTGCGACCACCGATGTGCGCATGTCATTTGCTTATTAGGAAGTATTTATTGCGTTGGTTTCTTATGGGTCTCACTTTTCTACTGTGTTCTCTATTTTAATAATCATGTCATTATTATGCGATCGTCATTGACATACATTTGTAAACTATTGCTATAACAGTGTGCTCCCTATGGAGCTGCACTGAACTTAATTATATAACTTAATTATTAAACGATGATTGCTATACTTTATATTTGGCAGTCGTCTTGGACTTCTGCTATTGGAACACGTGTCTAATTACATAACAAGGTTACAAAAGAACACAAGATTGACATAAATATGTGTGTTTTATTTGAAATAGGTCAACGTGACATTTCAAATTTTAATTATTACACATTATGATTGTCATTGCCAGGTAATTAATATCTGGCGGTCATCTAAGGCTTCTTCTATTGACACAATTGTCTAATATTGCATTTGAAAGTTACATACAACGTTCAATGTGTCCATAAACCTGAGATATGTGTACTAATATGCTTAAATTAATCAATAGCCCCAGTAATTAGTATGCAATTTGCGCAGTATAAGGCAACGTGACTTTTTTGTTAAATATTTGGCGGTCATTTTTGACTTCTGCTATTGACACAGTCATTTAATTATGTGTCTAAGTTACTGAAAACGTTTCAGAGTATGCCTAAATCCAATACATCTACACCAATTTACTACGATATGGCGCTAATATGCAGTTATATACTTAATATCAGTCGTTTACATTATTGTTATATGATACTATATGTATATGTGGCGGCCATCTTGGACTTCCCCTGTTCACCAACTTGTCTACGAACAGATCGAACGTACTGAAAGCGTTTATTGTGTCAATATATCCAATATCAGCATCATGTTTGCTTTGATATAGAGTGTGAGAGTAGTTATATGTAAAATATGTTGCATATGACGGCCATTTTGGATTTGTTGTGATATGTCACAGTGAATTGAATTGAATATTAAAAATGTTGACCGCTTATCTGATAAGTGAAGTAAATCCACTTTACGCTCTTAAATTACTTCAATACCTCACACGGCATACTATAACTGTTTGGCGGCCATTTTTAATTTATGCAAACTTCTCAAAACGCTCAAAGATGACAGTGTCATTAGCCGGATTTTGGATGTGGATAGCATGGACAAGCAAAATCGCCAATAACAAAACTATGTTAATCAAAACAATGTTAAGCTCCCGGCTGTCGGACTAAAATGGCGGTAATTATGCTTCATTTTCATTGGCTACCTATCTCGAGGAAACGAGATGCTATCTCATGGGAACGAGATGCTATGTCGTGGTAACGAGATGCTATATCGTGGGAACGACATAGCTAACTCGTGGTAACGAGATCCTATCTCGTGGGAACGAGATGCTATGACGTGGTAACGACATAGCTAACTCGTGGTAACGAGATCCTATCTCGTGGGAACGAGATCCTATCTCATGGGAACGAGATGCTATCTCGAGGGAACGAGATGCTATGTCGTGGGAACGACATAGCTAAAGTCGTGGTAACGAGATGCTATCTCGTGGGAACGAGATGCTATGTCGTGGTAACGAGATGCTCTGTCGTGGGAACGACATAGACAAAAATTGCGCATGTCCCTTTTAAGCTGTCGTACATTTGAGAACTTTTACGAGGTCATTTGACATATGCATAAATCAAAGATGGCCACCAAATATTAAATTGTTTCAATTAATTTCCACATTTCTTTTTACATCTTTGATAGTCATTGAGCGTTTTCGGTGCTTTAAAATGCTATATGCTGTGCCTTTTCGACACAGGGACTTGTCTAAGCAATTGTATGAGGTAAATGAGATATATAAGAGTCTGTATTATTTCGTACAGAAAATGGTAATGGACTATTATTTTACTGTACGCGTATGACTCTTATATTTGTACATTATATACAGTTTATTCAACTACCCTTTTGAAATACCGGATTTATTTCCCCCCGAGACATCTGAAAATCCGATAAAGAAACGAGTGCGGAGAAATCCGGTATGTCAAAATGGTAGTGGAATAAATTGTATATTATATGATCTTCGAAAAATGTGAAATTTGCTTTCAGACCAGCTTATAGCGTTGTTAAAATTGACAATTTTGACGTTCGCGTATGAATTGTGTCTTCACCGGAAATGACGTCAAAACCTGACGTCAATTACGTCTCGCGAACGTCTAAAAGGAAAGAAATATTTCCTTCTCGGACATAAATCCCCCCAGAATCACTGGGTAGCATGTACTATTAGTCTTTAATACACAAATACATGTACTAGTAAACTAGAAAACAAATGTTTACGTCCGTCCGTCCGTGTACATTTGCGTCGAAACGTTTGTAAGAGTTTCTCCAACATGTACTATCTTCAATATTACACTAACGACTACTTCAGTACTTGGATACTTGAATCATCTGAACATTTGTCACACACTCGCGCCACCATTAACAGGACCTTGACCTTTTTTGCCTTCGAAATGTCGCTGAATGCTAAATTACCCTCCATATACACCCACCCGCTCGCTCTAATGAAGGTAAAGTTTTCCAAATGGGATAATAACAACGGGAATTAATGACTAACGGAGGTGTCTGCTCGCTCTATTGAATTAACTTGGAGACAAACTCGCGCAATCACGGTTCATTTGCCACCTCTAGCAACCCAATTCCCCGTTATTACCCGCATCCGGCGAGTTTAAGCTTTGCATAGGGAGATATTATATGAGGGATTTTGCGACTACAGTGGATTTGATTTGATTCATTGGTGTTTAACGGCCTATAAACAGCTAAGGTCATTTAAAGCCATGCCAACGGGTTCGATCCCGCATGTAACCTGCTGCATTGGGGAGAAAATTCCAAAATCCCAAAATCAGAACGGAATATTTACATCGAAATATTCAGTCCGGAAATTAGAATAACCTGACCTGGTGCCAGGTCCATACCACACTACTAAACGTAATAGGATTAGGAGTAATCGTATTACTCGTACAGGGGGCATAACCAAATTTAACCCTCACATACAAGAATGCCAAAGACGTACTTGAGGGCCAAACCAGGTTTCCGGTCAGGATTCAGGTAAGGATGAACCCGATTGTTAAATTACCTATTGCATGCTCCCAGCTGCCACCCACGCGGAGATATACAAATAATTTGTAAAATGCTGAAGCCGCCGCCCGCCGGAAAAAGCGACACTCCCGTTTCGCCCACACAAAAAATGGCCGACAGTAATTGATCTTAATCTGCTATAATAAACTGTACATCATCGTGTGCATGCATATTCCTTTTTGCACATTTCCGCGTATGCGGAGGCGCGCGATTGGCTGAAAATCGCAGACTGCAAAAACAGAGACAAATGAATATTTACACAGGCCCTAGAGAAGGAATATTTCACATATTTGTCTGCGACTACAAACATAAAGCTTATGACCATTGCGACCAGTGTAGACCCAGATCAGCCTGTGCATCCGCGCAGTCTGATCAGGTCTGCACTTTTTGCAATGCTGTCAACCCTCACCATAACAAACAACACACTAGTAAATCCTTCAAACATCGCAACAATTCGCTACCCGTTAAATAAACTAATACACCGGATGCATTTACAGCAAATTTACCAAATGCATTTAAGGCAATATATTCCATGGCTGTGTGCATTTATTAATTTCGGTTCCATAAAGGCATTCCCCGGGTTCACGTTTTATTTTCTAATTCATCATTAGCCCATCTTAAATTGTCTGAACGATCCGTTATGAAAATAAAAAGAAATCCATTTGAGCGTCTGCATGATCAATATCATAAATCGCTTTATCGAATCACGACAGTGTATAAACATCGCGCAATCACAAGGGTCCGAAATCGTGCTGGGGCGAAACATTCGGCTATATGGGCGGGATGCTACTTGCACACCACCGCCTGCGTTAAACTTGCCCAGATTATCAACGTTTCTGAGCATCTATTGGCGATGCCAACTCCGAAAATCAGGCAATTTGATTGTCTGAGGCTGAGCTGTGCTACAGCTCAAGCTCAGAAAATCAAGTTGCTTGATTCCAAGCACAATATTCAAGTAGGCATATTTTTGAAATAAAGAAATTGACAATGTTTGGCAAGATTAGCGCAGCGGTAGTGTTATATGTTGTTGTAGGTGGTATTTTGTCCCAGGCCGAGTGAGTCGTGGTTGTAACTGGAGAAATGGGGCTTATGTGATTTGTGACCAGTTATAGTCTGATAGTGATCAGTGGTGTTGCTGGTTAGAAGCATGATGGTGTTTCATTGATGGAATGGCGAACAGTACAGATCCTGATCTTTGTTTATTGGTGATTAACAGCCTATCAACAGCTAAGGCCGGGCAAACGGGTTCGATCCCAAATTTAACCTGCTGCATTGGGCGGGGGGGGGGGGGGGGGGAGGGGGGGATGCCGAAGGTCACAATATACGCCCGTCGAGGCAAGGCAATTCAACAAGGGGAGATAATTTACTGAAAACCAATAGGGTTCTTCATCTTGACACATGTACACTAAATTCGGTTACGATCAGAACTTGAGTTATTGCGTGGACAAAGATACAAAATCAAAAACCCGAACGGGGAGATAAATCATTAGAAATATTTGAAAATCAATAGAATTCTTCGCCGTGATAAACATGTAAACCTACCGAATTTGGTTACGAGCGGTGAAGTAGAACTTGAGTTATTGTGTGGACAAGGATACAGAGTACGAAAAATAAAAATGGCCGACAAGGGGAGATAAGTCATCGGAATTTTGTTGAAAAGTCAGTATGCTTCTTCGTCTTGCCGTGATAAACATGTACCGCCAAGAGGAGATAAGTCATTTGGTTACAATCCGTCAAGTAGCACATTAGTTATTGCGTGAACAAGCGCCGGCCGCCGGCCGCCGCCCGCCGCCGCCGCCGCCCGCACAAGGTGAATACAAAATACGTCCTGTTTTTTTAAACGTGCGTATACAAACTATATTCAGCCCTGAAATGAGAATAACCTGATCTGGTGCCAGGTCCATACCACACCAAGTCACTTGGCCCCTTCCTCTAAAATACTACGAATCGTAATACTTACATAATATAACCAGATTCAACGGTCACCTACAAAATGCCAAATACGTATGTGAGGGCCAAACCAGGTCTCCAGTCGGAATTCCGGTAAGGATGAACCCCGATCGTTAAATACTGTCGATACACATGCTGATCTGGATTCCATTTCTTCCGACACGGCCACAATTAACCAGGGCGTAGTTACACAGAGACGTTCCTGATTACAACGCATAATCATTAGGCCATAACAAGTTGGTTCTCAGATATCGCCGCGTCAGAAAAATCATTGCGCTTCGAGCATTTGATCGTCATTGAGAAATAGCATTGTACTGTAAATTCGCCAGATGATCAATAACAAACACTACCATGCAAAACTGTGTTAAATCCAACAATGTCTAACGAAAATCTGGTGATTGTTCACGTCTAAAGAGGTCATATTAACATTATAGAACATATACGCATCTGGCGACTTGAAAACAAATGAGAATCAAACATCTGAAACGAACAAAAATATGTTTTAACTAGAAAATGTGTTCATAGAACACGGATGCCCCACATATCGCTTTGATACAAAATGAGGCCAAATTCCAAGTCAAAATTATTTTTTACCCGAGTGTTAAGGATTTTGAAACACCAAGTATGTGACCTTGACCCTTGGCTAGACGGGGGCAGGACGAACGTGGGTTTGGCACAGGGCGGTAGAGGACCATTATAGCAATGCGTATATGAAGTATGAAGCTGATCCGTGGAAGGGAACAGAACTTATAAGATATTTACCCGAGCGTTAAAGTTTTTGAAGAACCAAGTATGTGACCTTGACCCTGGGCTTGGCGCAGGAGAAACGTGGATTTGGCACAGGGTGGTAGAGGACCATTAGAACAATGCGTATATGAAATATGAAGCTGATCGGTGAAAGCAAACAGAAAGTATAAGATATTTACCCGAGCGTTAAAGTTTTTGAAACACCAAGTATGTGACCTTGACCCTGTGCTCGGCGGGGGCAGGACGAACGTGGATTTGGCACAGGGCGGTAGAGGACCATTACAGCAATGCGTATATGAAGTATGAAGATGATCCATGAAAGACAACAGAAATTATAAGATATTTACCTGAGCATTAAAGTTTTTGAAGCACTAAGTATGTGACCTTGACCCTGGGCTTGGCGGGGGCAGGACTAACGTGGATTTGGCACAGGACAGTAGAGGACCATCAGAGCAATGCGTATATGAAATATGAAGCTGATCCGTGAAAGCAAACAGAAATTATAAGATATTTACTCGAGCGTTGAAGTTTTTGAAGCACCAAGTATGTGACCTTGACCCTGGGCTCGGCGGGGGCAGGACGAACGTGGATTTGGCACAGGGCGGTAGAGGACCATTAGAGCAATGTGTATATGAAATATGAAGCAGATCGGTCGAAGGATGAAGAAATTCTGAGACATTTACCCGAGCGTTAAAGTTTTGTGACGGACGGACGGACGGACGGACGGATGGACGGGACGGCACGGACAAGGGTAACACTAAATGCCCCCTCCACTATCGTGGTGGGGCATAAAAATCCGCTCTCCCGCGTCACATTCCGCAAACCCCGTGTCTGAAAACCAAAGTACTTATTTGTTATGGCCTTAATTTCATTTAATGGCGTGGAGCGGCTTGTAAACAGCTAACGGCATTTTAGGCCGGGTCTTCACAACAGCAGAGGCACTAACTGAAAGTAATATGATTAGCACAAATTGTACTATTTTTATAATATGTATAACTGGGTTCAGCTCACCTTAACCCTTACGCACAAGAAACCCAACTAGCAAATGTGTTCATAGAACACAAATGCACCACCTACCACTTTGTTAGTAAACGAGGCAAAATTGAAAAGGGGGAGAAAAAATAAAAATTCACCTTGCGTATCTACACAGCATACAGAAGCTACACACCAAGTAACAAGCATTCAGCTAGTTATAATGCAAACTTATAAAATTCTAAGTCGAACGGTAGAGATAATCCCCAGGGTAGAATCAAAAATCGAAATTAACTACACACTATAGGGAAGCGAAGCTACATACCAAGCCTCCAGCTAGTGGCGGATCTGGAGGGGGAAGGGGGGGGGGGGTCCGGGGTTGCAAACCCCACCCCGTTCAGCCACGGAGTTTACATAGATCACAGTTTACCACCAGTTGGAGTCTGAATTTTAATGCCAAAGGAAACTCAAGCAATTACTCCAGTACCGCTCCAAAATAGGACAACCCCCTAGTTGCGAACGGTAACTCTTGCAATTACTCCCGTACCGTCCGTAGCTAGCTACGGACGGTACGGGAGTAGATTGCAAGAGTTACCTTCGCAACTAGACACCCCACGTTCCACAAATGCTGGATCCGCCCCTGCCAGCTAATACGGTTTAACAGTTTTACGAGATAAAGCTCTAACAAACACTTTAACCAAGGGAAACTAGAAATGTGGCCTGTCGGCACACGAACACCCCCACTGGCAGCCAAAGAAAACGAGGCATTTGTTATTATAAGCCATTTAGCCGAGCGTTAAGGTTTCAAACGCATCAAGTCTGTGACCTTGACCCTGAGCATAGTGTGATAATCCATGCATCGGTGTAGAAGATATAGAGCGGAAGGGAATTTCAATAGGTTTGACATTTGACCTTCAACTTTGACCTTGACCTTGGACGTAGGTGCGTGGTTATTGATCGCGACACACCTTCTCATCCTGAGAAACATTTGTGCAAAGGCATTTGATAATCCATGCATCGGTGTAGAAGATATAGTGGAAGGGAAGGGAATTTCAATAGGTTTGACCTTTGACCTTCAACTGTGACCTTGACCTTGGACGTAGGTGCGTGGTTATTGATAGCGACACACCTTCTCATCATGAGAAACATTTGTGCCAAGGCATTTGATAATTCATGCATCGGTGTAGAAGATATAGAGCGGAAGGGAATTTCTATAGGTTTGACCTTTGACCTTCAACTGTGACCTTGACCTTGGACGTAGGTGCGTGGTTATTGATCGCGACACACCTTCTCATCATGAGAAACATTTGTGCCAAGCCATTTGATAATCCATGCATCGGTGTAGAAGATATAGAGCGGAAGGGAATTTGAATAGGTTTGACCTTTGACCTTCAACTGTCACCTTGACCTTGTACGTAGGTGCGTGGTTATTGATCGCGACACACCTTCTCATCATGAGAAACATTTCTGCCAAGCCATTTGATAATGCATGCATCGGTGTAGAAGATATAGAGCGGAAAGGAATTTCGATAGGTTTGACCTTTGACCTTCAACTGTAACCTTGACCTTGGACGTAGGTGCGTGGTTATTGATCGCGACACACCTTCTCATCATGAGAAACATTTGTGCCAAGCCATTTGATAATCCATGCATCGGTGTAGAAGATATAGAGCGGAACGGAATTTCGATAGGTTTGACCTTTGACCTTCAACTGTGACTTTGACCTTGGACGTAGGTGCATGGCTATTGATCGCGACACACCTTCTCATCATAAGAAACATTTGTGCCAAGCCATTTGATAATCCATGCATCAGTGTAGAAGACATAGAGCGGAAGGGAATTTCCAACCGACCGACCGACCGACAAGCTGACTCCTATATACCCCCAACAAACTTTGTTTATGGGGGTATAATAACTATGTAATCATTGTCAATTATAAGTCAAGGTCATATAAAGGTAATTTGTTTCTGAGTGGTATGCGCTGAACATCACTGGCCCATGTTAGTGTGCAGCTCAGAACTGAATAATCTCTTAGTCTCGCTAAATAAATTTCATTCACATGGCTATCGAATGTGTTCCTCGACTTACAGCATGTTATACACACTTCCATTTGTGCACAAGGGTTGGCATTTTCAGGATATATCCTGAAGTCGGGATTTGAGGTTCCTGATAATTGCAGAAAAAACATGTCAGACATGGAGAACACACTTTACCCGTCAACACAGTGCGTATGTGCCGTGAAACACGGTGCCGTGAACATTTTTGATATCCAGTCAATACAATTTTTGCATTTTACAGCCATTTGAAGGTGTTGACAGGGATAAATAGAATAGTAGGTTAGTGCCGTGAATGGGAAAACATATCTGACGCGGCACGGAAACGGGATGTGCTCGGCAGAGCCTCGCCCATCCCGTTTCCTGAGCCTTGCCAGATATTTTTTCCCATTCACGGCACTGACCTACTATTCTCTATTTCACGCATTTGTGGATGCAAACACTATGTTTGTTTAGCCATTTTCAGGATGGCATTTGGAACTGTTACCACCCGCTGGTTATAGCTGATCAAAGAGAAACTCCGTAAAACAATTCGTCTGATTCTCAAATAAGTCCTACCTCATAATAATTTGTATTAGTGTATGCCCGTTCAACATAAAACTCTTATGTGATAAGTATCAGTCTTGTAATATTTTAGATACAACGTCTACGTATGCGTTCATGAACTATTTGGCGGCCATCTTGAAAATACTGTTTTCGAAATATATCTCTAATCTCAGTGTGAACTAAATGTTATTTTAATCTATACTTGTTGAAGCTATGCACACCATGTTTTTGTTAGCTTTCGTCGTACGGAAAATATACTAGTTATATCAACATAGTGTCCGCGAAATACGGCGATACATGGCCTTACACTGTACACGTGCATTAAATCCGCACTTACATACATGTATATTTGTCTGGTAGTCGTGTTCGGCGATTAATATGGACCTACTGAGTTTGTCTTGTAATGTAGCTTCTGAAACTCGGCACAGTGAACTTGTATTGACCCGTCTGATGAAAAGAATATCTTAAGAGACACGCCATGGAATTTTGTACCTATCACATGTGCGATATTTCGTATGAAAAATATTAACAAACTTTACAATAATTTCCGTAAATGAACTTGAAAGATGACGAAATTTTCATAACAAATGCGGAATTTAATTCCGCATTTGCTATGTAAATTTCGTCATCTTTCGACGTCATTTACAGAAAATATCACAGTTTCTGTAAATATATTTGATGCAAAACGCACATGTTTGTGTCCTTAGGGACAAAATCACACGGCGCGTCTCCTATTAAGTACTTATGTAAACAATCAACATGATTAGCCGCAATGTACCAACCACCGAATTGTAAATGTTGATGTTAAGTAGACATTTATACCCAATATTGCGTCAAAGGTGACGTCCTGGTATATTTAGGTGTCATGAAAACGGAGTTCCTAATGATTTTATATCTGTATAGCGGACACTCATATTTTTTTTAACTGGTGGAATAGTTACACAATTATACACTTTTATCCCGTCAACACAGTGGGTATGTGCCGTGAAACACGGTGCCGTGAAACAGTTTTGATATCCTGTCAATACGACCTAATCACTGCGTATGAATATGTGCGGTGGCTGGGGAAAATATATCTGGCGCGGCACGGAAACGGTATGTGCTCGGCAGAGCCTCGCCCATCCCGTTTCATAAACCTTGCCAGATATTTTTCCCATTAACGGCACTAACCTACTATTCTCCTTATCTAATTCCGAAAAGAACATTTTATACCTACTAGATGGGACCCCAACTTTAAGGTTCTTAATCTTCGTTTTTACGTGGCGAAGGAGTAGGGAGGGCAGAGGCGAGTCATCATAACAAGGTCACAATATACAGATTAGAAATGGTCATCAAGGAGAGATAAGTCATTCGACACTTTCAAAATGAATTGAGTTCCTAGTTTTACCCCGATAAACGCGAGTACCAAATTTACGTGCGATACGTCAAGTATAATTTGAGTTATTGCGTGGACAAGGGTACAAGAGTGCGAAAATTAAAATTGGCCGCCAATGGGAGATAAGTCATCGCATTTATTTGAAAATCAATAGGGTTCTTCGTCTTGCTGTGATAAACAGGTACATGTATACCGAATATGGTTACGATCCGTCAAGTTGAACTCTAGTTATTGCGTGCACAAGCAGCCCACACGCACAAGGTGAATACAGAATACGAGCGTATACAAAGAGATATTAAACATGTATACATGTATATACATCTCGTCGACTCGACGTTTGTCCTTGAAGTAACCCATTTCGCCAACTATACATATAATAGAAACAATGAATTGTCTACATAGATCCACTAATAGATGCATTACCTAATTGGATAATACAAACTGTTCAGAGTATATTGGATATTGCGCTGTATCAGATTTAGGCGCTTATCGCGAATGGTTTTGAAATTGTAACAAATTTGCTGAGAATTTAATATCCACTGAAATTTGACCACTAAAACATAGTTTCTTTTTTACAGAGTTTCGTTGGATTTATGTGAGGTTTCAGCAACGACGTTCAGACAAATAGGCCATATGAGACAGGTCATGCAATTTTGTACCGATATCTCATGATATAGTAGTGAGTTAAAATATTATTATTATAAAATGTGTAAACAAAAAACCAAACACTTTTGAGGTTTTTGGGTGGCCATGTTGAAATGACCATGCACAAACATCCTTAAGGATGTCAGAGTGGCACCCGGCGAACTATTCGCCATTCGGAATGGAAAGGAATGGTCAACCAACACAACAAAAATATCATTTAGGGCCAAGCAATTTAGATAAAGATGAAAATAATAGTAAAATAGTATGTTAGATGTGGTAAAATGTAATAAAACACACGGCATACAAAATATATTCTAATCTGGCTTCAGTACACAGGTACTTGTGTTTTATCCACTCAGGAAACTTCTTAAAATTTGTAAATATTCGTCATTTTTTCTCCATAAATTCCAGAAATTTTACATATTTCAAATTTCAAATATACTTTAATGAAACGTATCCTCTGCAAATGATGCTCCCATATTGTTGTCCTAACACAATCACGAGAAACTTAGCACTAAGCTATTGCAGATTGATTTTTCTCCAAAATGATATATGGTTTGTCATTCTTTTACAAGAAGACAATTAATAATAACTAGATATGTTAACGACGTCAGCGATATTTTAAGCCGCTATTCGAGCCGGGTTCCTCTCTTTATTTTGTTCCAGCTTCAAGCATTCGCTTTCAACATTTTGCAGATTAGCTACCAACGATGAAACACAAACAAGAGGTCCAATATGGGCTTGTATCGCTCACCTGCAATTATTATCCCATGACAGTCGATAATATATACCAAGTTCCATAAAAAATCGTCTGCAAGTTCATAACAAGAGTGCCGTAAGTCACAAAATACGCCCGTCGAAGATGGGCCAGACAGCGAAAATGCAGAAATGCGAAGCTGTCACCAAGGCAAGAAAGATTATTGAGAATTTGAAAAGCTGTAGCATTATATTTCTTCCTCTTGTTGTGATAAACAGGCATACTAATTTAGGTAGAGATGTGTAAAGTAGAAATTATAAAGAATTAGATATAACAATGTAGAAAACAATGGCTAAGTTAAAAAGGTGATATTTTTGTTAAAATATATTTTTCCGCATAAAAACACCAAGGTGCACATCTCCAATATGTGTATAAGAAGTGTGTATAGTTTCGGATCGAATGACGGAACGGTTTCAGAGGAGTTGTGTACACAAACGTATACAAAACATGTAGACAAAATGGCTATGTTAAAAAGGTCATATATTTGTTAAAAAATATTTTTTCGGAATACAAATACCAAAGTTCACATCTTCAATATGTGTAGAAGACGTGTGTGTCTCAGATCGATTGACTGAGAGGAGTTGTGTACACAAATGATGTACCATATATAGAATGAATTGCAGTGAAGAAGAAAATCCCAAAATCAGAATATATACAGACAAAACTATACAGTCAGTGTACGTAGCTTCGCACACTTTACATATATTTTGAATACTATCAGAAACAAATATACAAAGTTCACCTTTGTTTGTATTTTGACAGATATGACACTCAACATCGGAAGTATGTGTGTCACATGTCAGAAACTTCACTCGAGCTCAGGGATGAGCCCTTGTTGTACAACGTGAATCAACTTGAAAACACATGGAAGTGTACATGGCTTCGCACACGATAATCTTCCGAGCTTACTTATATAATCTAACAATTAACATTTATGTTCACCATCAATCCATTATATTTAATAACAAAGACATACATGTACTCACTAAACATGTATAAAGACGCACACTGGTGATGTCTGACACCCAGCTACATCAACAGATTTAATTGACTATTCAAACCTTTCACCATATATGAACAAGAAATGCGTCTGTCGAACGCGGATGCCATCTGCAGCATATTTGAGAAACTGTGACAAATTGGTTAACCGAAAAGTGTGACGGACGGACAGACGGACAGACAGACGGACGGTCCAAACACTATATGCCACCCGTTTCTTCGAAACCCGGTGGCATAAAAACTACAACTATTATTGACAAAACATCCACACCATCGCACCGACAACAATAACCCAACATTACTATCCTACTCTCTGTGCATAGGAGAGAATGAGCCGAAAAGTCAGCGGCTGAATCTAATCAGCAGTTGCTCACTCAATACACAGCATCCGTGTGTCAGGTGTGGTGTGTGTCCGGCCACATGTTGAACACGTTGAAGTGACGGACCATGGTATATAAATACATTAAATATACACACAAACAAAACATTAATAAGTGAAAAAGAATAAGCTAAACATCTTTTTACTCCCGCCGACTCACATTAATGTGTTAAAAGATGGAGTAACACAAATGTTTTTTCTGACTTATTGATGCTTTTAGGTATATTTAATGGATGTATATACATTGGTTCGTTACTTCAACCTGTGTGTCCGGCGGCTCTGTTCAGAGATCATCAGGCAATAAAAAAAAATGTTTACTGTATATAATCCCCACCTGCCCCTAAACAGTAATGCCAGCTTATATTTGAATATATATGAAGATAAATCTTTGATTATTGTTTGTTAACTATTTACAACAACATTTAATAATAAATACAAAACAACACACACCGCCCTACTTCCGCCCAAAATTCGGATGATATTCAATAAATTAACTTTACATGGCCTCATAGGTCGCCATAATGGCCGCGAGGTATCCTTCCACTAAACTGGTGCGATACCTCTGGCGACAGTTCAGTTAATTATTGTTTACTGGGACAGTAGAACAAAACATTGACTGTAATGTACATGTATAATTAACTAATTCAGACTGTGTGCTTTATTATTTAGTTTATATGTACTCATTCAGTAAAATTCAGTGATGAAACATTACAAATTCGACAACTCATATTGCTAGTTTTAAATGTATAATTAGTTGACATTCCATCTCTACGACTGCTATACTAGGTAGATCCAAGCTAACCTAGTAACAATTGAAAAGGCTTCACCCAAGCAACAAAACTGTGAAGTTTGACCAGCATCGGCCAAGCGGTTCACGAGAAAAAGACGTTTAAAGTATATATTAAAAGGATGATCATTTGACCTTTTGGCCGCCATCTTGGATGACGCAATCATCCGATTTCGACAAAACATGTTCCAGAGTGATAGTCTCGTCGATACCTTCGATTTGATATATGAAATGAACATATTCGGTCAAATGAGAAATGTGACCCTTACTTGACCCCACTGGCCCCGCCCATAGACCCCGGTGACACCTATTTTAACAAATCTGAAACAATGTTGAATATCGATAATTCCTGCCAAGGTCTGGCGGTTCGTGAGAAGAACATTTTTTTTTAACAATTTAGCCTACTTTCCACGGCGGCCATCTGGATTCTGCGACAGCCTTCAATTTTGCAAATTTGACGTACCCCCAGCCTTATATCATCTTTGTGAAGTTGACCCAACGGTTCGGGAGAAGAAGACGTTTGGAATTGTGGACGGACAACGGACGACGAAGGACGACGGACGAAAAGTGGTAACAATAGCTCACTTGAGCCTTTGGCTCAGGTGAGCTAAAAGTGAATGGGCTTAACGTCCCAGCAACAGCTACGGTCATTTAGGGACCGTACCTCTGTTTCAAGTCCATACGATAGTCCAGAGGGATGGAAATACTATGAAAGTACCGTTGATGCCCTATGCAAGGTTTGAACGTACAACCTCCGTATTGAAAGTCAATTGGAAGACCCCTAGGCCACACACAATCCATCCCTGCAAATGCAACGAGGGCATCGTTATCACTACGCTAATCCCCTCGCTGGCAGCCTTGATAATAATAAAAAACTAGAAATGTGGCCTGACGCACACGAATTCCCCCGTCGGCAGCCAAAGAAAACAAGGCATATTTGAATGTGGATTTGTCACAGGGTGGCAGAGGACCATTGGAGCAATGCGTGTGTGAAATGTGAAGCAGATCCGAGCAAGGAAACAGAAATTATAAGCCATTTACCCGAGCGTTAAGGTTTCGAACGCACCAAGTCTGTGACCTTGACCCTGGGCTTGGCGGGGGCGGGACAAATGAGGATTTGTCACAGGCTGGCAGAGGACCATTGGAGCAATGCGTGTGTGAAATGTGAAGCAGATCCGAGCAAGGGAACAGAAATTATAAGCCATTTACCCGAGCGTTAAGGTTTCGACCGCACCAAGTCTGTGACCTTGACCCTGGGCTTAGCGGTGGCGGGACGATTGTGGAATTGTCACAGGGTGGCAGAGGACCATTGGAGCAATGCGTGTGTGAATTGTGAAGCAGATCCGAGCAAGGAAACAGAACTTATAAGCCATTTACCCGAGCGTTAAGGTTTCGAACGCACCAAGTCTATGACCTTGAACCTGGGCTTAGCGGGGGCGGGACGAATGTGGATTTGTCACAGGGTGGCAGAGAACAATTGGAGCAATGCGTGTGTGAAATGTGAAGCAGATCCGAGCAAGGAAACAGAAATTATAAACCATTTACCCGAGCGTTAAGGTTTCGAACGCACCAAGTATGTGACCTTGACCCTGGGCTTAGCGGGGGCGGGACGAATGTGGATTTGTCACAGGGTGACAGAGGACTATTGGAGCAATGCAAGTGTGAAATGTGAAGCAGATCCGAGCAAGGAAACAGAAATTATAAGCCATTTACCCGAGCGTTAAGGTTTCGAACGCACCAAGTCTGTGACCTTGACCCTGGGCTTAGCGGGGGCGGGACGAATGTTGTTTTGTCATAGCGTGGCAGAGGACCATTGGAGCAATGCGTGTGTGAAATGTGAAGCAGATCCGAGTAAGGAAACATAAATTATAAGCCATTTACCCGAGCGTTAAGGTTTCGGGACGTACGTTACAGTTACGTATGTACGGACGCCGGTAACACTATATGCCCCCCTCACCATTCGGTGGCGGGGGCATAGCAAAAACACTTTGAACGCACGTATGTACGTACGTACATGGACTAACACTATATCCCCTCCTGCCTTTCGGCGAGGGGATAACAAAGCCATTTTCTCTAGATGAGCATCCATTACAATAGTGCTTCAGCCACTAGAGGTACTAGAAATAGTCTTTATGAGAAATGGGGCGGCGCAATTCGACGACGTCCTCTATTAAAGACATCCGAATGGACAATACTTGGACATCACGTGACTGTTACTGAAACGGTGCGTCTGGCATCAGTAGCCAGTCAAACTCCTGCGTAGGTCTAAACATAGCTGAGACACGCCATGTACATTCGGACATCTGCGTAATTTAACAAAATCTTCCGTAGATGGCGTCAACAATTGACACAATTTTCAGAGTGCATGCGGAATTCTGACTTTACTTACACTCGGCAACATTACCAGTAGCCGATTTCACCAACATTGCTAAGCATACTTATCTAGCTAAGTATACTTTGAGGGAGTAATCATGTTTTCCTCGAAATGCATTATGTCCTATAGAACTAACGACTGCATATATTTGATGATTGAAAGCATACAGCATTATTATACTGAATTTATTTCCATTATCACAGCCATTTTGGCTGTGATAATTTAATAAATTCAGTAAATAAAAATCAATAAATTTATCCTTAAATTGAATATTTCTCCCTTAAAGTGTACTTATCAAGATAAGTATGTTTAGCAATTTTACCGGTAGCCTATTTCATCAAAATTGCAAAGTACAATATACATGTATACTTATCTTCACAGGCGATTCTAGCGCGTCTTGGATGGTCAATTATTGTTTGCATATACATAAAACACCTTTCTAAACAATGTACAAAACAATTCAAAAGTGCCCGGGTGTAAATATAATAATACTTAGAAAGGTACAAAACTCCCATTCGCCACCATTGTAACGAAATCTCACACAATGTAGACAATTGGAACTCGCTTATAAAACGCATTCAGCGTGTCGTAACTGCTAAATCCGCTTTTTAAGATCATACACCTTCGTTTCCTGATTAAAAATGAATGTTAGCCGCCATCTTTGAAAATATCGAATCACGTGACACGCACTGAAATGGTTGGCTAATGGAAATGACGTTAGTCTCCAGTAACCAACCAAACCACTGCGTGCACGTGATTGAAACATTTTCAAAGATGGCGGCTAATAGTCATTGAGAATGCGGAAGTGAACGTGTATGATTTTAAAAAGCGAAATTAGGTTAGTGAGACGCGTTTTTAGTACAGTTTACACTCGAAATCTTTGAGATTTATGTTAATGTATTAGCAACTGTAAAATCTATGCCGAAAACCCACCCCAAGCAGCGGTTTCGACACGCTGTAATGCGTTACATAGGCGAGTTCCAATTGTCTACTACGTGTGGCTTTTCGGTACAATGGTGGCGAATGGGAGTTTTGTACCTTTCTAAATATTATTATATTTACACCCGGGAACTTTTGAATTGTTTTGTACATTGTTTAGAAAGGTGTTTTATGTATATACAAACAATAATTGACCATCCAAGACACGCTAGAATCGCCTGTGCTTATCTTGTTAAGTACACTTTGAGTGAGAAATTTTCAATTTAAGGATAAATTTATTAATTTTTATTATACTGAATTTATAACATTATCTCAGCCATTTTGGCTGTGATAATGTAATAAATTCAGTATAATAATTCTGCATACTTTCAATCATCAAATATATGCAGTCGTTAGTTCTATATGAAATAATGTATTTCGGGCAACATAAATGATCACTCCCTCAAAGTATACTAGCTAGATAAGTATGCTTAGAACTGTTGGTGAAATAGGCTACAGAGAAAGTCAAGAGGTTCATGGTAATCACTGAACATGACAACCAGAAAAAAACTGTACTCTACAAGTGCGGTTTTATTGTACGTTTTCATTTGTGGTTGTGCCTGGAGAAATTGGGCCTTATGGGTTTTGCGACCAGTGTAGATCCAGATCAGCCTGTGCATCCGCACAGTCTGATCAGGATCTGAACTGTTAGCCATTCAGTCAATGAAACATGCTCTTAACAAGGAATATACATATCATTATCGGACTACAGGAGTGCTATTTGATTAGGAGTCTCACTGGTCGCAAATCCCATAAGCCCCATTTCTCCAGTCACAGCCACATTTCTATCACGGACTGTGCCAATATTTAAGGGGTTAGTTTAGAAAGAAATCAGGCCTATGTCATTATGCACTTAGCCCTCTTCTTCCAAAGACCCCACCAATTACCACAAAGAAAGACACGAAAGCCTCCTAGCACAGGCATGCCCACTCAGTAGGCACAACATGTTTTTTTATAGGAATTAAACACGAGTGCCAAATGTCACAATATACGCCCGTCGAGGCAATGCCAGTCAACGAGGGGAGATAAGTCACTGAAAACCAATATAGTTCTTCATCTTGCATTGATAAACATGTACTGAATTTTGTTACGATCCTTCAAGTAGAACTTGAGTTATTGCGTGAACAAGATACAGAGTCCAAATAATGGACCCCAAGGGGAGTAAGTGAAAACCGATAGCCTTCTTCATGTTGTAGCCTTCTTCATGTTGTAGCGATCAACATGTATACCGAATTTGGTTACGATCGGCCAAGTAGAACTTGAGTTATTGCGTAAGGATACAGAGTGTGAAAATAACCAATGGCCGCCAAGGGGAGATAAGTCATCACAAAATTTTGAAAATCAATAGGCTTCGTCTTGCCGTGAGAAACCTGTATACCAAATTTAGTTACGGTAGGTGAAGTAGAACATGGAGTTACTAATTGGACAAGGATACAGAGTGCGACAATTAAAAATAGCTGCCAAGGGGAGATACGTTATTGGAATTTTGTCAAAATCATTAGGCTTCTTTGTCTAACCGTGATAAACATGTATACCGAATTTGGTTACAATCCGTCAAGAAGCACTACAGTTATTGCGCGTACAAATTGTACCTGCCCGCCCGCCCGCCGCACGAATACATAATACGTCCCGTTGTTTTCAAACGGGCGTATAATAAGTGTTTAAAGGTACATGCACACTCAGTAGGCACAACATATAATTGTGTCACTATTCCACCAGTTCTAAAAATTACGAGTGCCCGCTATACAGATATAATCATTTAGTAATATTTATTTTACTGATAGTGACTCGCGGTTGCATCAGGCGATGAAGTTTCAAACCAACACGACTTTCGATAACAGAGACAGGTGATAGCCTTCAATGTTACATATCCAACTTTCGCGGCCACCTTACCTGGACAAAATCCATAGTGACCACATGGTCAATTTTAGCTGACAAATACGTGATGGTCAGTCGGCAATTTCCGTGATATCGGCTTTTTCCGTAATCTCTCGGAAATCTACAGGTGTCACGTGATGTATGCAATTTTATCGATATGTAAATCGATAATCCATGTACATGTAATGTGGCGAGTCGACCATTGACCACTGTGATATTCCAATTAACGTGTCAGGTTAACACGTGGCTCACTTCCCGAACATGTTTATTTTATTGAAAATGACATTTATGACCACGTGAAAAGGATTTCCAGTTAAATAAGTTTTCCGTAAATGACATCGCAAATATTGTATACAAAATGTGGAATTAAATATTCTTCCTTTGTACAAATAATGTTCAAGGAACTTTAGTTTGCAGTAAATAATTAGCGATGATTCTGATTAATTTCCTGTAAATAAAAACAACACATTTCCATTTATTGACAAATATTCACAACCAGTGTAAGTAATCTTGTAAACTAACGTAGTCTGACCAACACTTATAATTCCTGCGTACATGTAAAAAGAGAATTACATTAATTATTTCTAGCCAAATCAAATAAAGAAATTATGTTAAGTATTGCAAGTTGAAATTATCGAGATAATCAAATGAGACAAAGTCTATGCTGAAATTACAAATCAGTAGAAAATGTTGGTTACTTTGTTCACTAATAATTTTACCGACAACACGGTCATGCCTCGGGCAACATATAAGCTTTTAGAGTGACCGTAAGCAGGTGCCCGTTTCAACGAATATTACGGAAATTGCCGAAGATTTCCGTGATACGCTAATTGGAAAATGAAAACAGATGGTGTCATTATTATTATCTAAAAAGGACCAAAATAATATTAACTTAGAAACATCATTTTTGTATCAATATATAGAAAAATGAATGAGCTAATTGAAACTACCTGTGATATTTTTGTAACTATTCTTGTAAAAAGAGATTTTGCAATTTTCCCAACGAAAATCGAGAAGAAAAATCACAATTTGCTATATAAATCATATAAAAACTATATATACCGACTACGTTTAAAGGTACATGCCCACGCAGTAGGCACACAATTATCTTTATAGGAATTAAATAAGTGTATAATTATGTCACTATTCCACCAGTTCTAAAAATTACGAGTGCCCGCTATACAAACATAATCATTTATTAATTATCAATTTACTGTTAGCGACGCGCGGCGGTAACAGTCTATTTTGATAATGTGCGGGGACGACGACTTTCACATCACGGCTTGCGGTGCGCATGCGCAGTATACTACGCGCGCCAGTAGGCTTCCCAATATGTAAACAAGAATATTAACATGTCGAAACGTCCAGGACGGAAATTGTATGAAACAGCGTCGGCCAAAAAAAGGCGAAATGTCTGAGGGACAGGCAATACAGAGAGAGAGAGAGAGTGGTTAATATTGGCGACCAGATCACCAAATGGAAAGAGTTACGTGGAGATTTAGATTTGGACTCGAACAGAGATTTTTCTTCTCAACTTCCGATACTTCACTGCGCATGTCAAATATGTGACATGATTGACCGTGTCACGTGACGCGTGTTGGTAAAAATAGCACGAGGTCGGAAAATACCCTTTCTGGTCGCGGCATATAAAATGCGATTTAACACCAATTAACACGCACCGTAATTAAAAATAGCTCGTTAGTGAGTAGACAAATGGCTCATATAAGGCATGACAGAAAATGAAAAGTAGTAGTACAGTGTAACCTGCTGCGTGGGCATGTACCTTTAAAGCTAAAAAGGATCAACATTTTTTTTATTTTAAAAACACGATCGAAACATCATCATAAAGTACAATAATTGAAGTTTAAAATGTGACTTGTGATTTTTCAATCGGTTGTGTAGTTTAAAAGTTACGTAAGAAAAGGTAATAGTCTCCTATATAATTCCATATAAAAATCGCCGCTACTGATGCAGACTTTCTACAGGTAAGGTGGCCGCGAAAGTTGGATATGAACGGAACTCTCAGACAGACTGACGGACGAACGAATTGACGGATATGGTGTATTTCTGCGGGGTACTTAAACATAGGGTCGAAGGTTGACAAACATTTCAGAACATTGAAATTCCGCAATTTGCTCACAATATTTTGTCAACATTCGACGTAATTTTCGGCGAATATCCTATTTTGCCTAAAACGAAATTGTGAAACACGGGGATTCATTAAAGGTACATGCCCAAGCAGCAGGTTACATTGTACTACTACTTTTCATTTTCTGTCATGCCTTATATGAGCCATTTGTCTACCCACTAACAAGTTATTTTTAATTACGGCGCGTGTTAAGTGGTGTTAAATCGCATTTTATATGCCGCGACCAGAAAGGGTATTTTCCGACCTCGTGCTATTTTTACCAACACGCGTCACGTGACACGGTCAATCATATCACATATTTGACATGTGCAGTGAAGTATCGGAAGTTGAGAAGAAAAATCTCTGTTGAGTCCAAATCTAAATCTCCACGTAACTCTTTCCATTTGGTGATCTGGTCGCCAATATTAACCACTCTCTCTCTCTCTCTGTACTGCCTGTCCCTCAGACATTTCGCCTTTTTTTTTTGCCGACGCCGTTTCATACAATTTCCGTCCTGGACGTTTCGACATGTTGATATTCTTGTTTACATATTGGGAAGCCTACTGGCGCGCGTAGTATACTGGGCATGCGCACCGCAAGCCGTGATGTGAAAGTCGTCGTCCCCGCACATTATCCAAAGTAACTGTTACCGCCGCGCGTCGCTAACAGTAAATTGATAATTAATACATGATTATATTTGTATAGCGGGCACTGGTAATTTTTAGAACTGGTGGAATAGTGACATAATTATACACTTATTTAATTCCTATATATAAAGAACATTTTGTGCCTACTGCGTGGGTATGCACCTTTAAGGGTGGGTGGTAATTCCATCTTCACGCGTAATTATATAACCTCAAAACTAGTAAACTAAACACGCAGCGCCATTAGGGAATTATGTCGCGGAAAAAAATATAAATTGACTTTTATAGATTCAATTACTCTTAAGTGACACAATAAATCGACAATAAACTGCTAATACGGTGTCGGTTCCTATTTAAGTATAAATGTTTAAGTGTCGCGTTTATGTAAGACAGAGGTTAAATGTACGCGTTCCATAAGAAATCATTCTTACAACTAGTATAAGCAAATAATCGTTCCAGTAGCCGATTTCATCAACATTTCAAAGTATACTTATCTAGCAAAGTATACTTTGAGGGAGACATTTTAAATTTAAGGATAAATTTATTAATTTTTATTATACTGAATTTATTACATTATCACAGACATTTTGGCTGTGATAATGTAATACATTTAGTATAATAATTCTACATACTTTTAATCATCAACTATGTCCAGTGGTTAGTTCTATATGAAATAATGCATTTTGGGAAAAATAAATGATTACTCCCTCAAAGTATACTTTACTAGATAAGTATACTTTGCAATTTTGATAAAATCGGCTACAGGGACAAATGACGGAGAAATCACACAAGTGTTGGCACATTTCGTAAATTTACCGATTTTACCCTAGTTCCAATAAAACATGCATTAACCCTTAAACCGCTATCTTATTTTTGTTGTCATCTGCAGTTCATTTTCTATTTTCCAGTTTTATCATCAAAAACATGCTTTGACAACACTTTAGAATAATTTACAACATGCTTTGACAGCACTTCAGAATAATTTATATTGGAAATGATTCTGAAGTGCTGTCAAACCATGTTTTTATTGAGAAATAAGGCAATATATGAAAGCAACAGCAAACGACAATTGTTGTGAGTAGCGGTCTAAGGGTTAATACTGGTCCGAACAAACCGCTCGAATTATACCGGTTTATTTGGGATGTGGACAAAACGTGTAGCCTCCGTTTTATTGTAGACCTAACCTTATAAGTGGGATTGGCCCCAAGTCAACTGCAGGTTCAGATGCATGTATATGCTATAACAAGAAAAGCATTTAGACATATTTATTTTTCTAGTTCTATTGATTCTGGAATCTGATTTGTTTCAGCGTACTAGAAACAAATCTCTGCCATTGTAACCAGCATAGAGTTGTCCCAGAGTGCGCATCAACCGCGCCTCCGCGCATTAAGGTTTACGTCGATGCGGGCCGATTTACTGCACTGGCGCTGCGTGCAGGGTGAAAACGTGAAAAAAAACACGATTATTTACACCGTTGTTTTAATGACTTAAACTGTGGGTAAATGCCAAGTCGTGGCCGTCCGTATGAACTTGCTCGAGTTTGCTCCTGATCCGGTAATTGGGCAACACACGTAAAACTATCCGAACCCACAAAGGGACTCGACTGAAGAGGCAGAACTTTTCTTAATGAGCTTAGAGGTGCCGATATTCGACGGAATTAGTGCGCCGGTCGTCTAGGATGGTCCGAGCGCTATTTGTTAACCTAGTCAGTCACCGCACCGCGCGCCGAATAACTACTGCTTGCTAACACGGAAACATTCGAAGATTTTATTTTGTTAGTGACGGAAAATGTTAATGTTTTATACTATTTCTGAATGAAAGTATGTGAGAGGTGATCGCCATTTGAACCATTGGAGATGGTTCAAATGAGCGATACACCATATACTTTTAGTGAAATAACATGGACAAATTGGCGTAAAATGTTCATACATTTTGTCAGTGGTTGAACATGTTATTTCCTTTTATAAAATAGCGGAATGAAAGTATATGCAGTGATCGCCATTTGAACCATTGGAGATGATTCAAATGAACGGTAAAACATATACTTTCGTGAAAAAACATGGACAAAATGGTTTGAAATGTTCATACATTTTGTTAGTGGTTGAAAATGTTATTGTTTTTAAATATTTCTAAATGAAAGTAGATGTCGTGACAATCATTTGAACCGTCCTGCGGACGGTTCAAATAATGGTCACAACATCTAATTTCATGACAAGCAAAACAAACAACAGTTTTGAAATATTCATACATTATATACACATAGCTTTCTGTAGCCGATTTCATCAAAATTGCAAAGTATACTTTACTAGCAAAGTATACTTTGAGGGAGTAATCATTTATTTTTCCAGAAATGCATTATTTCACATAGAACTAACAAATGCATATATTTCATGATTAAAAGTATGCAGAATTATTATACTGAATTTATTACATTATCACAGCCATTAAATGGCTGTGATAATGTAATAAATTCAGTATAATAAAAATTAATAAATTTAAAAAAAAATTGAAAATTTCTCCCTCAAAGTATACTTTGCTACTAAAGTATACTTTGCAATGTTGATGAAATAGGCTACTGATTCTTAACGCGAAACTTCAGAAGCATCGTGAATTAAGTTGGACAAGTTAAATTGAACAGACTAACGAAAGACAATATAACTCTATACCGGCGTATGTGGTTTATTTTCCCAAAGTGTGTTCCAACTAAGTGTTCAATCAGAAACAGACAAGGATAGCGTTGCCTTACAGAAACAGGTAAGCACAGTTTTCGTTTTTAATAATAACTATATGTATATATCACATTGTTTTAAAATCACTCTTTTTATTAAATTTTCGACCAAAATTATGGTCTTTATCAAAATAGTGTGAAAGACCATGTGGTCGAAAATTTAATAAAAAGAGTGACTTTAAAACAATGTGTATTAAATGAGCTTCCCTTCGGAGGTTATTGGAAATTACTATATATATATCAGTTTTTATCCCGTCAACACAGTGCGTATGTGCCGTCAAACACGGTGCCGTGAAACATTTTTGATATCCAGTCAATACTATTTTTGCATTTTACAGCCATTTGTAGGTGTGGACGGGATAAATAGAATAGTAGGTTAGTGCCGTGAATGGGAAAAAATATCTGGCGTGGCACGGAAACGGGATGTGCTCGGCAAAGCCTCGCCCATCCCGTTTCCTGAGCCTTGCCGGATATCTTTTCCCATTCACGGCACTAACCTACTATTCTCTATTTATTATGGGCATATACGCACTTGAATACACGTAGTTGTACTTAGTAGCTGCTAAGCATGACACATCATTGTGAAATGCAGAATGATAGACAGACACTATGTTATTATTCGAGTGCTAGCGATGAATTATACAGTGGAACCTCTCTAAATCGGACACCAATAAAACACATGTGATCTTATTGTTGATGCGTTTCTTGGCCATTTATCTCACGTGATACTGTCTGCTCGTGATCGCATAACACACACCTATGGCATGAACAAATGCCTGATTTACAGTGAAATCTCTCTATGCCGGACACCCTGGGGACAATCAACATCCAAGTTTGAGGTCTTACAGCGTTTATGAAAATTAGCTAATGTCGGTCGCAGAACATATGTTGTGGGTTGAACTTTTTAAAAACACGGGTCTTACGCCATAAAAAATAGTTCTAACAACTTAGCTTGATCGCCTTTTCAGCGTGATAAATGTTATGTCTGTTTTTTTTGTGGGCTAAATGTATGTTATTGCAATTGTTTCCGTAGTCTAAGAGTGCGACAATTAACCGCCATACTCGATTATTCGCGATTCGTAACTTCATGGTTCGGTGCACGAATAAAATTTTGCCGTTTTCCAAAAATCTTTTAACTCGTCGTTGTTGTTGTTATTGCTGCTGTGAAATTCCCGCGCTTAAATTTTGCGAAACGCTTTCCACTCTAGTTTAATTATTAGTCTATGTGTCATCCACAAACACATACTGCGAAGAATTTCAAGACGTTCCGTCCATTGATATGTAACTATGACGCCCACTATGTATTATAACAAATATGATATATTGGGATTTTGTGTTTGTATTTTAATATGACATTTGATGTCTTATACATGTGGTTATTAGCATACTGTATTGGGACTCTTTATTTATTACCGGTGGTATATAGTTTTCGGAATACAGTGTAATTTTGAAAGGGTGAAAATGCCGCACTATTATACGCTTACTCATTTCTAATAGAGGCAGTTTTGCAGTTTGTGCATACTATGTGAGACGACCTTTTTTTGCCTGTGGGTGGAATAAAAACCGACACCAAAAGTTTAAATTTGCCTGATCAAAAAAAAAAAAGAACCATCGTCTTACTACAGCTTATAATACGTCTTGACGTATTACTTTCCGCGTCAAGACGACGTACAATATGGTCACGGCGAGATCATTTGGACGCGATAACTATCATGAAATATTGTCCAAAACGTGATGCTGCTCACTTGTTTCTATATTTTTTCTCGTCGGATAAAAACGATAAGACGACTTAACATAGATCACTAGTATCTTGTCTTGACCAGTTAGTAAATATCGCGTCAAGACGACTTACTAACTGGTCAAGACGCGATCAACATGTACTGAAAATATTCGATGCCAGTGGTAGGCATTATCACATTTTTGAGTAACCCGAATCTTCTGTCTGTCGCCCTCCGGTTAGCTTTTGACAAGATTTCGAGTACTTTATCTCCTCCAATTTGATCTGGTCCTGACAAATTAATAAGTCGTATTGACGTAATATTCATATGCTTTCTTGTTATGACGTTTCGCGTCAAAATCAGTGACGTAATGTAAAAAAAATAACATTAAAATGCCGCTCAAAACAAATGGAAAGTTATGAAATGAAAGTATTTCTTGACAATATCGTGTTTTTCGCATTTAAAATCAAATTGCACATGTTCTAGCTTCTATTCAAGCATGAACTATTGCCACATCATGGCACATGACCGGATGTAGCTACTCGCAGCCAATGAAAATGCTCATGTACATCATTTGGCGTTGAAAGTATTAAAACATGTTTGACTTTATTTGGAAACGGAAAACATACAATTAGCACATCGATGGACGTGTTATATTTGTGAACATATAAATCAGTTATCAATCGCGAAGCAGTTATTAATAAACTTGATATAAACAGATTAATAAGAATCCTTAACAGACTTTGTCGTGAATGAATTACACTCAAAATTAAATTGTATGTGTTTGTGCCTGGAGAAATGGGGCTTTCAGGTTTTGCGACCAGTGTAGATCCAGATCAGCCTGTGCATCCGCACAGTCTGATCAGGATCTGCACGGTTCGCCATTCCATCAATGAAACAACCGTCATGCGTCCCAACAGCAACGTATACCGTTATCAGGCTCCTGGGGGCCGTTTCACTAAACTTATTACGACTAAAATGTTCGTAAGTGCAAAATTATGATAGTCTGTAAATTTCACATTAACATTGTTTTCTTGTAAATAATTATTGGATTTACATTTATTGAGCATAGGCTGCATATGCAGCATATGCTCAATAAATGTAAATCCATGAATTGAAATTTACAGACGATCTTAAATTTGCACTTACGAACATTTTAGTCGTAGGAAGTTTAGTGAAACGGGCCCCAGGAGCGTCCTATTTGATCAGGAACTACACTGGTCACAAAACACATACGCCCCATTTCTCCAGTCATAGCCACCTATCAATTATCAATCACGAAGGAGTTATATTTAATCTTGATACAAACAGGATTAATAAGAATCCTTAACGAACATGGTCGTGATTGAATTACACTCAAATTTAATTATATTTATGTATGATCTGACAAAACCGGGCTTAATAATTGTGGGCCCAGTGAAAACAGATACCCACCCGCTTGTGTATACGTGCTGATAGATGTGGCTGTGACGGGAGAAATTGTGCTTTGCCATTTGTGACCAGTTTAGCACCTGATCAAATAACACACTCATGTAGCCTGCTAACAATCTATATTGCCTGTTAGAAGAATGACGGTGTTTCATTGATGGAATGACGAAAAGTTCATATCCTGATCATGTGAGCGGATACACCGGCTGGTCTGGACCTACCTTGGTCGCAACTCCCATAAGCCCACTTTTGTCAGTCACAGTATCAGCGTTTCATACATAAATTTAACTATTTTTTCCTTTGGAACTGCAATTGAAAGGGTCAGTGGAAAAAGGGGGCTAAATCAACAAGAGACTGGGTCCCTTTCTTCCATTGACGCGTTCGGAATGGGCTGTGGCTCAGGGGTAGAATACAATACTTCAATACTGAAGGTTGTAAGTTCAAAACCTACCATAGGACATGAAAAATACTTTCATTGAATTTCCATGCCACTTGTCTGTCGGATGAGACTTTAAACTGCGGTCCCGTCCCTATATGAGCTTAGCTGTTGCTGGGACGTTTTCCACCTTTTCCACCTTTTCCACCTTTTCCACCGACGCATTCACTTGCCAGTTCTAAGTAAAGTTGAACCTGCCTAAACCGGACACCCTGGGAGGTCCCCAGGTTGTCCGGTTTATAGAGGTCCCCAGGGTGTCCGGTTTATAGAGGTCCCCAGGGTGTCCGGTTTATAGAGGTCCCCAGGGTGTCCGTTTTATAGAGGTTCCACTGTAAATTAGATATATATCAATGCAATATGTCAATGTATGCGGGTGTGCTTTGCGAACATGATCAGGCATTAGCATCAGACAGAGATGGAACCTATACAACTAAGAATACAGATACTGCCTGTTTATACGGTGTACAGAGGTTCTACTGTATTTTCGGCGTTGTGATAGTTTAACATGTGTTCGCCAGTCGGTACATGCTGACGGTAAAGTAGCACAAACACGACACAACATGACACAGCTATTCAGAGTCAGAAATTTGCACTTCGTTATCCGTTAACTGCATTCCAGCAAGGAACACAGAGTGTAATTGAATATAATGTACTGAACAACTGCTACCGACAGCACGTTAAAGATTGGAGCCCTGAAATTATGTAATAGTTATCGTTCATATATTGAATATTAACTAAATTAATTTCGTAGCCAGCGCTAGCGAGCGAGAAACTAATTTATTAAAAGTTCAATATGTGAACTATAACGTACTTATTGTTTAATATCAGCCCACTCGCGAAGCTCCGCCCCTAAACGTGATTTTGAATCGCTATACTATTTATGTGACTGGCGGTGTGACACGAACTGAGCGCGTGTGTGGGCGGTGTTATGTTTTGCAGCTCGTGAACCGATGCCAACAAGGCGTAAACTCAGTTCTAAATATAGCGGCTGAACATTGAATGATTAATTTAATATATATTGGCGAAAGTGTCGCAATATGCGATTAATTGAGACGAAATGCTGTTCTTTCATTGGTCTAAAAACTAGGGTAAACAATAAGTAAAGATATATTTTTACGGAAATTAAATGTGTACCTAATTATATAACTATTCCACATCAAAAGTGTTCGTTTTTACGTAGTATATATGTCACTACCGTGTTAGTAATGGTGATCACCAGTGTATGTGCATGTGAAGACACTGTGATTAGTTTTAATCATTTAAATCAAGTATGTGTATCAACTTAAGCACGATTGCTGTCGATATCTTATAAAGTGTAGTTATTGTACACCAGAAATTGCACTGGACAAATAAATATCGACTTCCTTGAAGAAATATGGAATGTTCTTAATATTTTTTAGAAAACACGGTTATCTCCCCTGACCTCAGATTATTTATTTCCGTCATACAAATAATACAAAATAGTACCAACATGTGTACCAGGTAATACAAATCAAACGCTCTTTGCATATAACTATTAATGCCATCTCTAAATGCTGAACCCAAACAAATATAATTCCAGCACAAAAATATTTACACAATTCCCTAACATTTGATTGGCCCGTAGCAAGTCTCTGTCCAAAATTTATATCCCAGTAAACTCCCACGCCAAACTACTTTCTACAGGTGCGCTGTCAGTGCTGTCAATGTAAACAAATGGCTGCCGTCTGTCAAAATAAACACATTTTCTTGAAGAATTTATTTCAAATGCTGGAATTATAAGGAATGACTGGCCTTTTTGTGGAATTTATCGGGGATATAAACTTGGCAAAGTCGCGGGAATACTGGACGAAGGCCGGAAGGCCTCGTCCAGTATTCCCGCTACTTTTCAAAGTTTATACCCCGATAAATTCCACAAAAAGGCCATTCATTCCTATAATATCACAAACGCTGTGGCTCAGAGAGTTACTATGCTTTTTCAATTTACTAGGAGCATATGGGTTTCTAATACACGATTCAAATGTATATTTAAAATATGTTTACTGACCTGTTTCATCACATATCCAATTCCAATCCAATCCAATCCGATCCGATCCAATTCCTTTAAGATGCAGACAGTGTAGCCCCAGACCAAAATGTGCATTGCGCATACTGTTTGTTTGTTTGTTTATTTAACGGCCTATCAACAGCTAAGGTCATTTAAGGTCTGGTCAACGGGTTCGATCTCGCACGCAGTTAACCTGCTGCATTGAAATTAGAATAAACTGACCTGGTGCCAGGTTCATACCACACCAAAGTCACTTGGCCCCTTCCACTAAAATAGGATTACGAATAATCGTAATACTCACATAAAGGGTATAACCAGATTCAGCTGTCACATACAAAAATGCCAAAGACGTGCGTAGGTCTCCAACCGGGATTCCGGTAAGGATGAACCCCTTCGTTAAATTACCAATCGCATGCTCCAACCTGCCACCCACTCCGCGCAGACTAATCAGGTCCTATTACACTGTTTGCCATTAAGGCACATTACCATACCATACACAAGAATACCGCCACGGAAGCGGTGTCGTGCCTGCCGTGGCACTTGGCCGTAACATGATCATGGGCATGTGCTAAAGTAAGCATAAACAAACCATGATAGAAGTGCATGCTTTAACACGAAAAATGGCAAGGTTGAAGAAACTTTTTGACATAAAACAAGAATTCCGCCATGAAAGCGGTGTCACGCCTGCATTTGGCTGTAACATGATTATGGGCATGTGCTAGAGTAAGCATAAAAAACGTCAGAGAAGTGCATGCGTAAAACACGAAAAAGGTCAAGGTTGAAGAAATTGTTTAACATCAAAAGAATGGCTAAGTGTTTCCACAACCATGTGAAGGTCAAAACGGTCAAGGTCATGTTCATGGCGGCATGAGCGTGTTCCAAATATTTACATGTATAACGTGTACAAACATTGAAGCAATTCATCAAGTAATATTAATGTTATCCTATGATGAAGAAACTTTTTGACGCCAAAATATGGCTAAGTGTTTCCGCAAAAATTCGAAGGTAAACAGGTCAATGACATGTACATGTTAATGGCGGCATGAGTGTGTTTCAAATGCTCACATGTATCTAGTGCCCACATATTGAAGCACTCCGTCAAGTAACATTGAAGTTATACCGTGATGACGAAGATTGTACAACCTTTTTGACATTTCGGATGACAACGACGACGACGATAAAGAAACAAGTTATATCATGATGAAGAAGCTGAAGAAGCTTGTACAAACTTGTTGGCTTTGTTAACGCGGACGACGACGCGGACGACGACGACCGAAAAAATCGGCGGCTCAAATATACTCTCAAATGTTGTCAACTATCGACATCATTTTCGGAGAAAGTAGTGCTAGTTAGTCTCAAATGTCGCAATGAACATTTTGTCATTCGGCGTCACAAATTTGCTCATGAAACGTGCCGTAAATAATGAGTAATTAAATTAAACGCGAGTGTTTGGAGTAGTTCAATATTGATGAATTTATTTGAAGAAACAAATTGTAGAACTTTACGCAACAAAACAAATACGCGTACAGATTAACAACTTTAAAGGCATACTCGGAGTATGTGAACTCCACGTTTTACACTCAATATAATTGAATTGAATGGGGTTTCACGTCCTAGCAGCAGCAGCAGTAGCAGTAGCTGCTGGGACGTGAAACCCAATTCAATTCGGGACGGGACCACAGTTTACTTAAAGTCTCATCCGACAAACCAGTCGAAAAGAAGAAACGAGGCAAAGCCACGAAGGCAAGGTTTTTTCCAAGAATATACACTTGGATAACATAATTATACCCACTTGTTGTAGACTAGATTGCCGTGGACTGCATGTCGCGCCTTGGTGCGAGGCATGGACACTAAAAAAATAGATATAGTAGATGGAAAAACTTTAACGAAAAAAACACTTTAACCGGACACACGGACGTACGGACGGACGGACGGACGGACATATGCCAAAATGCCGACGATATCGCGCTTTCCGCAAGCGGGTGCGACAATGATGATAAACACCCATGTGAAGTATCAAGGTAATGGGTGAAGCAGTTGCAGAGATATAGTACACAAAAAAACTTTAACAAAAAAATCAAAGTAATTTGACCTTGACATTGGGCACAGGGGCCGCACGGTTGGGGGTTAGAATGAAAATATGGATGATGATAAACACCCATGTGAAGTTTCAAGGTAATGGGCGAAGCAGGTGCAGAGACTCAAACTTAACATTGATTTTGGACGCCGCCCGCCGCCCGCCCGCCGCCCGCCCGCCCGCCCGGCTTTCGCCAATCCAATAGCTTGGATTTTTTTCAATAAACCTGGCTAACAAAAAACGAGGCAAAGCCACGAACGGACGGACGGACGGACGGACGGACGGACGGCGGACGGACGTATGCCAAAATGCCGACGATATCGCGCTTTCCGCAAGCGGGCGCGACAATGATGATAAATACCCATGTGAAGTATCAAGGTAATGGGCGAAGCAGTTGCAGAGATATAGTATAACGAAAAACTTTTAACCAACAAACTTTAACCAGACGTACGTTAAAAAGTTAACGTTGAAAATGGCTAAGTCAATTACGTAGAAATAATAGATGAAGGTAAAAAAAAATGGTCATATGTTGGACAGTTGTATGTGGTGGGCACCCCTTGGTTATGAAGCTGTGACAGTTTGGTGGTCCTAGGTGGTACAGTACCAAAGAAATGGACTTAAACAGGAAAACTTAACATTGTAAACGCGAAAAAATTAACATTGAAAATGGCTAAGTCGACTGCGCGGAAAAAATGGGTCAAGTTCAAAAAAAGGTATCATGTTGGATAGTGATATGTGGTGGGCACTCCTTGACTATGAAGCTGTGAAAGTTTGGTGGTCCTATGTGGTACAGTAACAAAGAAATTGACCCAAACACGACAACTTCACATTGATTGTGAACGCCGCCCGCCCACCCGCCCGCCCGGGGCTTTCGCCAATCCAATAGCCTGGATTTTCTTTCCAAAAAAAACTGGCTAAAAATGGAAGTTGGTAAACAACATGTTTATAATCCTGAAAAAACTAGGCATTATGTTAATGTCATGTTATTGGTGGTGCGAGCGCGTCACACATGTTCAGGTGAATGAACTGTTCAAATATTAAAGTAATCTTTCAAGTAATATTGTAGATATTACATAATGGAGAAACTCTTACTAACTTTTCGACTTTTCGACGTAAATGTACACGGACGAACGTACGGACGGACGGACGTACAGACGTACGGACGTACGGAACCTCAAGAGTAACGCAATATGCCCCCTTGCTATCGCACAGGGGCATAATAGATGACGTTGGCTAATATATGTAACGCTAGTTATAATTTCAGTATTATAAACATCATGTTTTTTATCAATGATTACTAATTTAAAATTATTTTATTTAAATTAATTAAGCTAGCGCCTATAATGGAAACTTCTTTCTAAATTAAAAATAGTAGTATCATTTTACAACAAAAAAATAAATGTCATCTACTTTCTTTTGTTTACTACTAGTACAGCGAAACTTCCAAATTATGCCAAGCGAGATTATATTCCCTGCTTAACAGTTTCTGACAGCATATACCTAAATTTATCCTGTCAACACAGTGCGTATGTGCCGTGAAACAGTTTTGATATCCTGTCAATACGAAATAATCACTGCGTATGAATATGTGCGGTTGTCATACTAGTCGATTCTCCGATTTTCGAGGATGCGGCTGTGGTTATTTTGTTTGCATTTTAAAGCTAGGTGTAGGTGTTGACGGGATAAATAGAATAGTAGGTTAGTGCCGTGAATGGGAAAACATATCTGGCGCGGCATGGAAACGGGATGGGCTCGACAGATCCTCGCTCATCCCGCTTCCTAAGCCTTGCCAGATATGTTTTCCCATTCACGGCACTAACCTACTATTCGCTATATATCACATGTGGCTGAGGGTCGTGAATTTGGCATGGCATGATAGAGAACCATTAGAGGAAGGGCCGTGTGAAATATCAAGAAGAGCGGTGAAACGAAACAGTAATTATAACAAATTTCCACCAACGTTACTTTTTGGGAAGCACTAAGTCTAAGACTGCGACCTTGACCTTACGGTTAGTGGGGATCTGAGCGTTGTGGATTTGTCACAGCATGATAGAGAATCATTAGAAAAAGGCATGTGTGAAATATCAAAACGCTTGGTGAAAGCAGAAATTACATGTACAACAAATTTCCCCTAACGTTAAGTTTATAAAAACATTGAGACTTTCACCTTGCCATTGGGGTTAGCGGGGGTCTGATCGTCATGGATTTGTCACAGCATGATATACAATCATTAGAGAAAGGCATGTGTCCAATATCAAAAGGTTCGGTGAAAGGAAACAATTATAACAAATTTCCCCCAACGTTAAGACGGACGGACGGACGGACTGGCAGACGCTGACTACGACGCCGGGGTATACCATAAGCACTCTTTTCTTCGAAAGGCGCGCTAAAAATGGTGCAATTGATTTATATATGACATCTATTGTACATGAAGCGAAAACGCCCATATTGGATATCCGATATATCATGGTGGGTGGTTGGTCCGGCGAACGCGACGGCGTAAATTAACGGTAGGGATTTCTACTTATAGGAATCACGATTTGCCTGGTTTGGCCCTCAGGTACGTTTTATATTTGGCTCTTTTGTTACCTGGTAGTTGAATTGGGTTATTGCCCATTACAAAAGCAGTACGAGTATTACTGACCCTACTGCTTCTGAGAGGGGGCCAAGTGATTCTGGTGTGGAAAGGATCTGGCATCAGATCAGGATTATTCTGATTTCAGGACTGAATATATATTTTAATTGTAAATATTCAGTTCTGATTTTGGGATTTCCCCCCAATTTGTGCATTGAACATGTACATGTACTTGTACAGGTAATATATGGGATTTAGTACTAAACCCATTGACCCGGCCTTAAATGATCTTAGCTGTTGATAGGCCGTTAAACCCCAATAAACAAACAAACAAACTGATATATCATCATTAATAATAAGGCTGTGACGTTTTATGGTGACGTCAATACATGTATTAATAGCATTTGGAATAAAATGTCTCATTGTTTTGTCTAGATTGTTGGAATTGAATTTTGTTTTAAATTTCCATATGTAGACTGTGTGATATGTGGGTGTTATGTCTTTTGAATTCAACAAGAGCAACTAGAGAACACCAGGCTGGTGCCTTTTGATACCCAGTTTACGAGGCAATGCTAGGAAACACGTAGGACTTCCAAGGTTTTCCGAGGAATTACTACAGTTTCCAAGCCGAGCCTAATTAACATGTAGCCTAATTCACCAAAATTGCAAAGTATAATTATCTTGCTAAGTACACTTTGAGGGAGAAATGTTAAATTTACGGATACATTTATTAATTTTTATTGTACTGAATTTATTACTTTATCACAGCCATTTTGGCTGTGATAATGTAATACATTCAGTATAATAATTCTGCATACTTTTAATCATGAAATATATGCAGTCGTTAGTTCTATATGAAAATATACATTTCGGGAAAAATAAATGACTCCTCCCTCAAAGTAAACTTTGCTAGATAAGTATGATTTGCAATTTTGGTGAAATCGACTACTGGTATCAAATGACAAACGTCTCGCATTCATATAACGTTACATGTTAACCCTTAGACCGCTACTCACAACAATTGTCGTCTGCTGTTGCTTTTATATATTGCCTTATTTCTCAATAAAAACATGGTTTGACAGCACTTCAGAATCATTTCCAATGGAAATGGAAAATAGAAAATAAACAGCAGACGACATAATAATCAGGGTATGAGATCACGTGGTCTATTATTTACGCTGGATTAATGGCGGCGCCCATGAGGTCTCGGGTAAATATTATTTGTCATCACTACGACTGCTATTTCTTCCTTTTAATGATGACCATGTTCCATGTTCCCGCCAATACCAAATTCAGCGGCATTACTTTTGTAGTTAGTCTGAACATTCTGCCGATAAATTTGACTTGGACCAAGTTTAAACTTCAAGCTCACCATAAGTTGACATATAGAGAATACTTGCCGTATTGTATTTTGATATGGATGCTCGCCTATACCATATTACAGACTTTGACAATATGTCCGCCTTTGCTGTACCATGAAACACAATTTGTGAAACAAAACATTGTTTAACTGCATTTTCCACATATCTGATTCCC
Organism: Conchocele bisecta; assembly: GCA_029237695.1. Lineage (NCBI taxonomy): Eukaryota > Metazoa > Mollusca > Bivalvia > Lucinida > Thyasiridae > Conchocele > Conchocele bisecta. The sequence continues at coordinate 45,952,239 of CM055273.1, forward strand.
GGTGCCTTTAACATGTAGAACACGTCGAGTTTCATCTCGGTAACTCAATTGTGACATTTTCTTGTGACTGGTTCCGTTTGAATTTTAGAAATTGAAACAGGAAATGTGCATTGTCAAATAAAATTTCATTATTTAAGAGTTTTTTAGAGAAACACTATGATTACTAAGTACCACCAGGGAGACACAAACAAGGTTGGCCGTCCGCTGTTTAAATTTATTGGCCAACAGGGAGTCGGGAGAAATTCCGAAGAAATGGGAGTTGACTTTTGGACTTTTGCGACCAGTGTCGATCCCGATCAGCCCGTGCATACTCACAGTCAGATCTGGATCAGCACTATTCGACCATTCCATCAATGAACGCCCCTCAATATAGATCATCATCAGGCTCCAGAAGTGTGCTATCTGATCAGGAGCTACACTGTCACAAACGCCAAAAAGCCCACAGATCCGAATTTGATTATTTACTACGTTCGCTGACCGTTCATTGGTGGAACTATGATATTACATTATGTTATCAGTCAGTACGTATTCTCGGTGAATATAAAGCGCATTACCTGGTAAAATACGATACGAGATGCACTATGAGAAAATACCTGGCTCACCACGGGGCCGTTTCACTAAACTTCGTACGACTAAAATGTTCGTAAGTGCAAAATCGTCAGGAAATTTCAATTAATTGGTTTACATTTATTGAGCATATGCTGCATCTGCTGCATTTAGGATCATCTGGAAATTTCAATTGATGGATTTACATTTATTGAGCATATGCTCAATAAATGTAAATCCAATAATTGTTCACAAGAAAACAGTGTTAATGTGAAATTTACAGACTATCATAATTTTGCACTTACGAACATTTTAGTCGTACGAAGTTTCGTGAAACGGCCCCCTGGCTCACACTAGACGCAAACTCAATACACCACTTTTGTCATGGCGACTTCTGGACATTATAAGAGTTATCTAATCATAATGGCAGTGTTTGTATTGTATTGCAACCGTCTGATAACGAGCTTTATCGCTTGCCGGGTGTTTCATTGATGGAATGGCGAACAGTACAGATCCTGATCAGACTGTGATAAACGGGGCTTATGGGATTTGTGACCAGTGTAGCTCCCGATCAAATAGCACGGTCATGTAGCCTGAAAACGATATACATGCATATTGCTTGTTAGAACCATGATGAGTGTTTCATTGATGGAATAGCGAACAGTGCAGATCCTGTGCAGTGCCCCATTTCTCTAGTCACAGCCAGATATAGATGTTTGACAAAAAACACATTGTGATGCTCTTGGGCTATCGAGCAGCGTTAGCTGAGACTAGACTAACCAGGACATCGTTATCACTAAGCTAAAGCCATAACCGACAGCCTTGATTTATTATAGGAATGAATGGCCTTTTTGTGGAATTTATCGGGGTATAAACTTGGAAAAGTCGCGGGAATACTGGACGAAGGCCGGAAGGCCTCGTCCAGTATTCCCGCGACTTTTCCAAGTTTATATCCCCGATAAATTTCACAAAAAGGCCATTCATTCCTTATAATTCCAGCATTTGAAACAAATTCATCAAGAAAATGTGTTTATTTTCCGTTTTCTGAAGAATTATTTTAACTGCGTCTCACGGTTACGGAAAGTAGTTCGGCGTGGGAGTTTACTGGGATATAAATTTTGGACAGAGACTTGCTACGGGCCAATCAAATGTTAGGGAATTGTGTAAATATTTTTGTGCTGGAATTATAATAATATAATTTGCCTGAGAACCAAGGTGAACATAAGTCCTGATTGACCTTGATATTGGGCGGTCGGACGTGGGTCGTATGCGAAACAGAGTACCATCCCTAGACACAAATTGTGGCCAAATATTATCAAAATCGGTGAAGAGTTCAGAAGCTATTGAAAAATGAAAGTGTTACTAACGCACGCGTATGCACGTACATACGCACGCACGCACGCACGCACGCACGCACGCACGCATATACACACGTAAGTACACACGTAAGTACGCACCCACGTACATGGACTAACGCTATATCACATCTTGTTTATCGGCGAGGGGATAATGATACGGGTCAACACTGTTCGCCACTCAATCACTTACGTATGATGAAGACTACAAACCCTGAAGGGTTTAACTGCCAAATAAACCACGGGAATGTACATCAATCCTATTGAGCAGGGTCTACGCTCTCCGTTAATGCCTTTAATGATCGTTAGCCCACGTGTGCCGAGTTTTCCGTGACGTCATGAGTACGGTTTGAGCCAAACCAGAAACAATAAACAGTACAGCAACCTTGTGTTTTGCTTTGCAGAACAGTATTTCTAAATTAAACATTGCTTTCTATAAAATATGGCAGATGTACGGAGCCGTACTACGGAGCCCCGCAGGGGACGTAGAATTCTTTTTTATTAATTCGTTCCCACGAAATAACAATTCGTTCCCTCAATTTAGCAATTCGTTCCCACGAAATAACAATTAATTCCATCGAATTAACAATTAACAAACGAATTGTTAAATTGAGGGAACGAAATGTTATTTCGTGGGAACGAATTGTTAATTCGAGGGAACGAATTGTTATTTCGAGGGAACGAATTGTTGTTTCGAATTGTTATTTCGTGGGAAAGAATTGTTAATTCGTGGAAACAAATTGTTATATCGTGGGAACGAATTGTTAATTCATGGGAACGAATTATTATATCGTGGGAAAAAACTGTTAATTCGAGGGAACGAATTGTTAAATTGAGGGAACGAATTGTTATTTCGTGGGAACGAATTAATACAAAAATATCCATGTCCCCTGCAGGGCTCCGTACAGATGTTCTTTGGCATACGGTATTTGTTGGGGCTGTGGCTGGAAAAATGGGGATTGTGGGTGTTGCGACCAGTGGAGATCAAGATCTGTCTGTGCATCCACACAGCCTGACCAAGATATAAACCGTTCGCCATTCTATCAATGAAACATTCGTCATGCTTGTAACAAGCAATATATATATATATCGGGAGACGAAATAAGTAGACTTCCCATTGAAACACAATACAACGCAACAAGTCAATATTTTTCATATTGACGTCTCGTGAGTTGATATTGGTCAGTGTCGGAACTACGCTTCACCTCGCATAATAGTTCCTTCTAAATCAACACTAATTTGTTTATTTTACTTACATTTTGTATATTTTTTGAAGCGCATATACATTACGAATGATGTACGTATATAATAAAAACCAGTTATTTGCTTTGTATGTGGATATATGCCACTCGTTCCGCCGCGCAATGATATTGTGCTCCTAAAGTCACGCAATATCGCATGCTGCGGAACTCGTGCATATATCCACATACAAATCAAATAACCTATAATTATTTTCCTCGTTCGTTTTTTCATGCAGAACTGCCATCCATCTTTAATTGGAGATATGTCAATCTGTATTTCATTTGTTGAATACAAACATTATTAATTTAATATCTGAACCTCTGTAATGTCATTACTGGGTATCAACGTTTCCATACGGCCAAGAATGAACGACAGCGCCATCTGAATTCCGACTGCGTTACGTCCCTTGTATCTAGACTGTAATCGTAGTTAGTCAGACAGGAGTTCTTTCCCATAGACCGTTGCAGCTATAAATAAACGTTTGCGGTATTCATAAAACTTTGTGTTAGCCTAGTCCTATCGGATGGGGACTGAAATAGTCGGTCCCGACATATAAGGTCATCGAGCCAGTGCCGTCGTTAAATCAAAGCATTTACATTTACATACATGTACCATGGGCGGATTTAGTGCAGCAGACCCGGCGCGCGCCCCCCCCCCCTACTAAAATTCGCCGAGTAAATATTTTTTACAAGTTACAAAGCACGTTTCATGCCAAGTGCCATGTATTCCATGCATTTTTCGGTCGTTGCACTATTGTTTCAAAATTTAAACGTTTTCAATCAAAAATCATGTTTAAACATACTGTGACAGTGTCAATAGTTTTGCTCCAAAATGCGCCAGAACGCAGGAAATCCCGGACCCCGCTAGCGCTATCATGAGCTCCGCTCGGTCGACTATTTTGCAATACATGACTATATTATCGAACGAGCGTTCGATAATATAGTCAAGTATTGCAAAATAGTTACGCCCCCCCCCCAACCCACCCGAAATCCTGGATCCGCGCCTGTGTACATCATAAAATGACGGGATAAACCCCCTTCTTTCACTGATCCCTTCCAACGATGAAGACATCTCCGTAATGAAATTACAAAATCTCGCCATTATATTAGCGTTTCATAATTGCATTCAATATAAAAGCATGTACTGATAGACATCAGAGGCCCGTTTCACTAAACTTCGTACGACAAAAATGTTCGTAAGTGCACATTTAAGATCGTCTGGAAATTTATGGACAGTCACATCCACACACCAGTGTATATCCAGATCAGCAAATGGTGCCTGTGACTGGGGAAATGGGCTTATGGGTTATGCGACCAGTGTAGATCCAGATCAGCAAATGGTGCCTGTGACTGGGGAAATGGGCTTATGGGTTATGCGACCAGTGTAGATCCAGATCAGCAAATGGTGCCTGTGACTGGGGAAATGGGCTTATGGGTTATGCGACCAGTGTAGATCCAGATCAGCCTGTACATCCGATGAATATTTTTTTTAATCTGAAAAAGACCAACACGTACTGTATATCTTGATGAGGTATAAATTATAAACACATAAAATGCAGCCTATGCTCAATAAATATAAATTCAATAATTGTTTACAAGAAAACATTGTTAAAGTGAAATTTACATAGTATCATAATTTTGCACTTACGAACATTTTAGTCGTACGAAGTTTAGTGATACGGCCCCCAGCTACACAACCGCCTGCGTTACTCTTACCAAGATGTCATCGTTTCTGAACATCTATTGGCAATCTCAACTCGCAATCAAGCAGTTTTGTTGGCTGAGCCTGAGCTATAGCACAGCTCAGGCAACCAAGCCGCGCGACTTTAAGCACACTAGTCAAGTATTTTGAAATAAAAAATAAATTCAAATATTGACAAGATTTGCGCCGGCGATTGTTGGTGTACATAGAAAAGAATCAATTCACCTGGGGCCCGTTTCACTAAACTTCTTACGACTAAAGTGTTCTTAAGCACAAATTTAGGATCGTCTATACATTCCAATTGATGGATTTACATTTATTGAGCATAGGCTGCATATGCAGCCAATGCTCATTAAATGTAAATCCAATAATTGTTTACAAGAAAACAGTGTTGATGTGCAATTGATAGACTATCATAAGTTTGCACTTACGAACATTTTAGTCGTACGAAGTTTAGTGAAACGGCCCCCTGGAGACCGTTTCCAACTTCGGACGACTAAAATGTTCGTAAGTGCAAACTAATGATAGTCTGTAAATTTCACAGTAACAATGTTTTCTTGCAAACAATTATTGGATTTACATTTATTGAGCATAGGCTGCATTTTATTTGTTTATAATGTATACCTCATCAAGATATACAGTACGTGTTGGTCTGTTTCAGATTAAAAAAATATTCATCGGATGCACAGGCTGATCTGGATCTACACTGGTCGCATAACCCATAAGCCCCATTTCCCCAGTCACAGGCACCATTTGCTGATCTGGATATACACGGGTGCGTGGATGTGACTGTGGATAAATGGGGCTTATGGGTTTGTGCGACCAGTGTAGATCCAGATCAGCCTGTGCATCCGCACAGTCTGATCGGGATCTGCACTGTTCGCAATTACATCAATGAAACGCACATCATGCTTCTAACAAGCAATGTACATCGTTATCAGGCTACGCGAGTGTGCTATTTGATCATGAACTACGTACACTGGTCACAAATCACATAAGCCCCATGTGTGCAGTCACAGCCACATATAAGGTGGCAGATGAAATGAAAGTATATACCATACCGGGTATGGAAGGTGTTCGAGCCAACTCCCACCCTTAAATGTAAGCATAATGGAATGAAAGTATACATTATCAGACCAGCTATCAAATAATGTGGTGATCACTTAAGTTCAATCAAAGGACTGAAGTCATGAAATCCTTCGCAATACGTGCTCAACCATTTTAATATTTCACACAAAAAATCATATATATTCCATTTAAAATCAATATATTCGTCGAATCAGTATACATTATCAATGCTGCAAAAACAATATTTATCTTGACAAACATGATTGTTCAAAGTAATTTCGCATTGACCTTGGACATGAAGGACACATGGGTGTGGTACATGTATGGAATGAAAATATTGATGATGATAAGGAAGTATATGAAGTTTGAAGTCAATCTGACTTACGGTTGCAGAAAACGTTAAGGCAAATCGTACGGATGCAAATGTCTTAAGTAATTTGACATTGACCTTAGAAATGAAGGCCGCATGAGTGTGGTATGGAATGAAAATATGGTTGATGATAAGGAAGTATATGATGTTTGAGGTCCATCCGACTTTCCGTCACAGAGATAATGGGTACCCAAACTCTTTAACGTGGACGGACGGAATTGCGAAAACTATATACTCCTCGACATACTTTGTATGCCGGGGGGGGGGGGGGGGGGTATATCTAAGGTTATGTATACACAGTTTAAACTTTATATATTTTACAACAATTACAAACAAGAGCGAGCAGTCATGCATGGAACACGACAGGTGACATATGTCATCTGTCCCTTTTTTCCTGTCACAGTCATAGCTCAGGAACTAGACTGGTGACATATGTCATCAGTCCATTTTCTCCTGACACAGTCTCCTAAATTTAAAATTCATATCATTTTCCAATTCAAATAGGAATCCTCAGCGATTTGTAACCCGGAGGATATAACAAAACCGTTCTACTTTCACTTTCATTTCAGCTACACATTCAATTTTAATTTATTGAGTAAATGATGCCGACATATTTATTTAAATTAATATCTAATTATTTAAATATAATTTGTTTAATTCATAATACAAATGATCTAGAGATAATTATTATCCTTATTCAAACTCAAGACAAAGTTTCCTGTGTGAAGTGTATCGTACTGTAAAAGAAATGCTAGCACCTCTTTGGAAAGTTTGGATTTCCGCGCGAAATGTTTTACTAAATTCATTATAGATTAGTTGATTGTTTAAATAAAATAGACACTGATTAATAATATCGATGGCTCAAGATGATTAAAACAGTATATATAACTGTCAAAAAACAATGTTTCTGCTTTAAATCATCATCATTTCGCTGTCCAATGTCGGATTTTATGGAGCCATTGACCTATGTAAAGTTCAGAATGTAAGCTTTAATCTGATTGGTCATTCAAGAAAAACGTCACAGGGAAATCCCGCCCCCTACTATATCATTGCGCAAAATATCAACATACATAACAAAGAACTCATATTAATACATAACAGTTAATAGTTTATAAAGTATACACAAACTTTTGCAATGACACACATATAGCACAACAAAGGAAACAACACATGTATTACGCTGAAACGGCAAGATAGCTCGCTGTTTTACTGTTGTTGAACTATTTTTGTATGGCGTAGTTTTTCTAAAGTTAAACCCACAAACAGTGACACTGCGACCGCCACTTAACTCATTAGCATATCTGCAATGACTGAGAATTTTCATATAGTTACTAAATCCGAGCTAATAGCTCGGATAAAAATGTACGATGAACGAAAATGTCGAACAGAGCAGATCCTGATCAGACTTCATCATCATGCTTCGAGCAAGCAATATATATCGTCATCAGGCTACATGAGTGTGCTATTCAATCAGGAGCTACACTGGTCACAAAGGCCACAAGCCCCATTTCTCCAGTCACAGCCACAATTATGGTAATACGACCTCTTGTCTGGGTGATCGGCATTTCACCGTCCCTAAGGAAAACAATATAACCGACAGCACGGGGGTTCGTTAGGCATAAATTATCTCCCCCCTAATGTGTATACTTAGAGGCTAGACGTCATCAAATAGTTTTACAGTGGAACCTCTCTAAACCGGACACCCTGGGAGGTCCCCAGGGTGTCCGGTTTAGAAAGGTCCCACTGTAAAATTACAATGCACAGTGACAGACGTAAATAGATCATACAAACAATACACAATTCTAAACGTTTTACGGCTGTTTTGACGCCATTAACGCCGTAATTATGACGTTGCGTGACGTTACAATTCGTTCCCCAACACGTCTTTGTGATCACGAACATACATACTCAGCGGAGATAAATGACAATGAACCCGATTACAATTAAGTAATTGTATTTGTGTCCGGTTTAGAGCGGTTCAACTGTACTATATAACTGAATCGAAACCTCCAAAATTGAAATAACGCCAGTCTCTCCTACTTTTTCTATTCATATGGATGCCGTGTGATCTACATTTACATGACCTGCACTGGATTTGTACGAATAAAACAATTTATTACATACCTACCCATGAAATACATAGTTATACGATGTAAATAAAAGTCATATGTTCTCATCGATGAAATAAACAACTTCCGGTGAAAATACGACTACTTCCGCTATCTATATTCATAACGCGCACCTGCAGTGCCGGACTGCAAATAGGCTGCAAATACACATGCATTACCGTATACAGTCTAAAAAACTGCTAATTTCCATGGAGCGGTATATAATAAATAGAATATTCATATTTTGGCAACGAATATGACATATATGTTCATCTCGTGGTGTGACATGTCCATATTTCACTCGTGATGAACATATATGTCATGTTCGTTGCAAAAATATGAATATCCTCTCTATAGGTTCACTAACTGATAAACAAGAAACATTCAACATCCTCATGTCCCCATTATTGTATACATTATTTGGCCACTGAAGCCGTGTTTACATCACGTGACCAACATGTTCAGTGTTTTCTTTTAAATGCGATAGGAAAGTCCGTTTGTTAACAATACATATTATATATTTATACACGCACACGCACACACATATCTTAAAGCTGGGGTCCCATCTAGTAGGTACAACATTTTCTTTATATAAATTAAGTACGTGTATAATTGTGTAACTATTCTACCAGTTCTAAAAATTACGAGTGCCCGCTATACATATATAATCATTTAGTAATATTTGCGGTGGTATCCGGCTATTTTCACATGCAAGTTATATTTTTTAATTATTTATACTAATTAAATGAATCACCGGAAACATAATATTTTCGACAGATTATAAAGTATGATCATTGCACATAAAACAATAAATACACCAGAGAATAAATAGTAATGTCCGTTAACATTTTAAGGAACCACGGGTATCGCACCTGATATCAATGTGAAAATTTACGTCTGATATAAAATGTATAATAATGTCAATCAATACGTGGGGTAATGGTGAATGAATGTTTATTTTGCCAGAAAATATCATATCTACAGAATATACAAAACTATCTGTCTCCGTATAGTATAACCTGGCATGAACATGTTGTGCCTGGAATGAACATGTTGTGCCTGGAATGAACATGTTGTGCCTGGCATGAACATGTTGTGCCTGGAATGAACATGTTGTGCCTGGAATGAACATGTTGTGCCTGGAATGAACATGTTGTGCCTGGCATGAACATGTTGTGCCTGGAATGAACATGTTGTGCCTGGCATGAACATGTTGTGCCTGGAATGAACATGGTGTGCATGTACAGTGGAACCTCTCCAAATCGGACACCCTGGGGGTTCCCCAGGGTGTCCGGTTTGGAGAGGTTCCACTGTAAATCAGACATGTTAGCGCTTCATGACACATTCTGGAGTTTTGCAATCATGAAAAGTCATTGTAATCAGAGATACGTAACAGGGAAACACTTCTAAGTTAAACATCCATATTTCCCCCAGTGTCCGTTTTAAAGGGGTTCCACTGTATATATATATTTATATATTTTATTTCGTTTCAAGGGAGCGGGATTGGTAAATATATTAAAATAGAAATAATTATTTTAGCGAATAAAAAAACATTATATGACATAACCAAACATAGAACTGTCAAAATGTTTCCAAAACAGTATGTTTCGTCAGGAAAGTATTGCCCTATCGTTATTGTGCAATTTAGCTGCAATCTGATGACAGGGCAATACATAGAAAATAAATATAAATTTCCCGCGAGGGTAACCGAATACAGAAATTATACACAAAACCAGACTTATTTAATGAAGATTTAAGAATGAGACTTCCTTTAATTTCGTGAAATTTTGTCAAATATTGCTTTTATCACGAAACATTGATTTCGTATACATTTTATAAAGAGTGCCGTAAGTCACAAAATACGCCCGTCGAAGATGGGCCAGACAGCGAAGATGCAGAAATGTGAAGCTGTCAGGAAAGTATTGCCCTATCGTTATTGTGCAATTTAGCTGCAACCTGATGACAGGGCAATACATAGAAAATAAATATAAATTTCCCGCGAGGGTAACCGAATACAGAAATTATACACAAAACCAGACTTATTTAATGAAGATTTAAGAATGAGACTTCTTTTAATTTCGTGAAATTTGGTCAAATATTGCTTTTATCACGAAACATTGATTTGTCTATGGGAATATAACATGGGGGGAAAGGAGTTGGAGGAGCTGGGGGGGGGGGGGAGCCAAAATCCGAAAGAAATTGGAAATTGACTCCGAAATCTGTCTAGATAGCTTGGAAATGATCTAACTAAGAAAACAGAAGTTAAATTTTATAAAGAGTGCCGTAAGTCACAAAATACGCCCGTCGAAGATGGGCCAGACAGCGAAGATGCAGAAATGTGAAGCTGTCACCAAGGCAATAAACATTAATGAGAATTTGAAACTCTATAGCAGTATTTCTTCCTCTCGCTGTGCTAAACATGTATACTAATTTAGACAGAGATGTGTAACGTAGAAATGATATAAAATTGGATAAACAAAATGTAGAAAAAATGGCTATGTTAAAAAGGCGATATTTTTGTTAAGAAATATTTGTTCGGCATAAAAACACACCAAGGTGCATATCTTCAATATGTGTAGAAGACGTGTGTATAGTTTAAGATCAATCGACGGAACGGCTTCAGAGGAGTTGTGTACACAAACTATGCAGTTATTCTGTCCACCGCCAGGCCACCCGGCGGTAAAACATAATACGTACCTTTTTTTTTAAAACGGTCGTATAAAAATCGGAGCACTATTTCTGATATTAGAAACAAATTTATTTTACTAATAAAATCAATAGTGGATGAACTTTCACGAAACAACAAGAAGACTCACTCTTTACATTTTCATCAAATTTAATAAGAAAGAAATAATGTTTATATTGTTTATATATACTTAACATTTAGGCAGGTTTCGTGAAACAGACCGTATGCGACGCGCGCACACCCATGCCCGATTTTTTTTTCGAGCGAGTCATGTCCTTTATAGTCTGTTTCACGAAAGCTGCCCAAATTTTACGGCCATATAAACAATTCAAAAACAATATTTTTTTCGATAGTATTAAATTAAAGGAAAATTTAAGAATGAGCCTTCTTTTTATTTCGTGAAATTTGGTCAAATATTGATTTTATTGCGAAAACAAAAATTTCCCCATGTTAAATCCCCATAGACATCTTCACGGAGTGGGGATTTAACATGGGGAAATTTTTTAGAATTTCAGAAATACTGGACCGATTTTTAAAATTTAACTTTTGTTTTCTTAGTTAGATCATTTCCAAGCTATCTAGCCAGGTTTCGCAGTCAATTTCCAAAAAAAAAAGTTTTTTGACTCCTCCCACAAGTCCTCTACCTCTTTTCCCCCCATGTTAAATTCCCATAGGGAAATCAATTTTTCGTAATAAAACCAATATTTGACCAAATTTCATGAAATAAAAAGAAGGCTCATTCTTAAATTTTGCTTTAATTTAATATTATCGAAAAAAATATTGTTTTTGCATTGTTTATATAGCCGTAAAATTTGGGCAGCTTTCGTGAAACAGACTTTTTTTTATAGATTAAGGCAGGCGGTTGTGTACCGGCCGTTTTTGTCCAGTTTCTACCAACTTTTTCCTAAATATCTCGGCAATCTCTGATGCAATAGAATGGGTCTGTGGAAGACTGGGGCCCGTTTCACTAAACTTCGTACGACTAAAATGTTCGTAAGTGCAAATTTAGGATCGTCTGGAATTTCAATTGATGGATTTACATTTATTGAGCATATGCTGCATATGAAAATCCAATAATTGTTTACAAGAAAACTTGTTAATGTGACATTTACAGATTCATAATTTTGCACTTACGAACATTTTAGTCGTAAGAAGTTTAGTGAACTTTGCTCCGTTCGTCCACTGATCCCGTAAATTTTGATAAGTTAAATGCAGATATCCCGGACAAGTGTACGGTATAGCTAGACAATGATACGATCCTCGTAGCTGTATTCGCTTTGCAGTTATTTGTGGCTGTGACTGAATAAATGTGACTTTTCGACATTTCGAGCGAGTCATATCGTAGTTGAGCTGTTATTAACTGTCATTATACCCCACTGACTGCGCTAATCTTGTCAATAGTTGAATTCATTATTTATTTCAAAATTAAAATAAAGCAGCCTGATTGGCTGAGCCTGAGCTGTAGCACAGCTCAGGCTCCGCCGATCAAACTGCTTGATTGAGAGTTCAGATTGCCAGTATATGTTCAGAAACGATGATATATTGGCAATATTAGCGCGGTGGTGTAATTGCGATCAAGTGAACAATACTCTTGAGCCACAAACGTATTACGTTCATTACTATTGTATTTTAAATGTGCATTGACCATCCAGTATCAATAAGCATAGCTTAAAGGGGCATATCAGATTTTTTTTGGAAAAATACTATAAAAAATAAAAACGTGTTTTCATCATGGCCCTGTGTAAAGTGGTTTAATTGAAGATATATGACGATACTAGGACCGCTGGCTTGTTTCTATTTTCACCCATATACGTACATAAATATCGGATTTCTTATCTTGTTGCCTTCAACAAGATAGAAAATCTGATACTTATGTACCGATATCGGTGAAAATTGAAACAACCCAGCGGCCCGAGTATCGCCATATATCTTCAATTAAATCACTTTACACAGGGTCAAGATGAAAACACATTTTTCAAAACATCCTGATATGCACCTTTAAGCGAGTCAATTTGTGCTTAAAATAAAGCAGCTTGATTTGCTGAACCTGAGCTGTGCTACAGCTCAGCCGATCAAACTGCTTGTTTGCGAGTTCAGTAGCCGATTTCACCAACATTGCAAAGTATACGTATCTAGCAAAGTAAACTTTGAGGGAGAAATTTTCAATTTTAGGATAAATTTATTAATTTTTATTACATTGAATTTATTACATTATCACAGCCATTTTGGCTGTGATAATGTAATAAATTCAGAATAATAATTCTGCATACTTTTAATCATCAAATATATGCAGTCGGTAGTTCTATATGACATAATGCATTTCGGGAAACATAAATGATTACTCCCTCAAAGTATACTTTGCTAGAAAAGTATACTTTGCAATGTTGGTAAAATAGGCTACAGATTGCCAGTAAAATTTCAGAAATGATGAGATATATTGGCAAGATTAACGCAGGCGGTGGTGTAATTGCGATCAAGTGAACAATACTCTTGAAAACACATTTTTACTATTTATAGTATATTTCCACAAAATCCTGATATGCACCTTTAAGCGTGTCAATTTATAGACGAAACACCACACTGAGATTTGTTTTATGAACAATATTAATACTGTATTTGTATGTAATGAATAACTAATATGAAATAAAATACAAAGATGCACATATCCATTCCCACAAGGGCCTCCTCCTCAGTATAAGAAGGTACGTGGCCGTGACTGGAGAAATTGGGTTGATGGGTTTTGCGACCAGTGTACCTGTTCGCCATTCCATCAATGAAGCATCGGGCATGCTTATACAGTGGGGTCAGCGTGTAAGTGCACACATGAACGAACACGACAGGTTGGTTCCAACCTGTCGTGTTCGTTCGTGTGTGCACCTACACGCTGACCCCACTGTAACAAGCAATACAGATTAGGCTACAGGAGTGTGATATTTGATCTGAAGCTATACTGGTCACAAATCCCATAAGCCCCATTCCTCACGGCCACATATATAGAATGTAATGATATTATATTCATTTTATTCATCCGACGTCCCATGACGAATACACAGGCAGACATTTTATCAGTAGGGTTGGCAACATGTCCTGCCATTTATACAGCAGCTTGAAAGTGACATCCGAAAAAAATTCCATCCCGTTCCCACGATATAGCATTTCGTTCCCACGACATAGCATTTCGTTCCTACGACATAGCATTTAGTTCCCACGACATAGTCAGCCAATGCAAAGGTAGCATCATTATCATTCAAGATGGTGGAATAATGTCTGCTATTGTATTGGCTGAGTATGTCGTTCGAACCACAGGCATTCGGCGTGTTTCGGCTTTCATCGGTATAACTCTATATATACGAACAAGGGTTCTAACTTTGGTCGGACACGACCTCGTATAATAACAAAATAACATGTTTAAACTTGTAATTTTCTGTGCATTCTATGTATTTATGCAGGATATCGATACTTCTCAAATGATCATATGAACTTGCCACTACAATAGTGACGTTAGAGCATTAAACACATTATTTCATTTGTTATGATACGATGTTGTGTCCGACCTACGAAAAGGAGCTGTAATTCGATACTACATGTATTTGCATAAATATGTTCTAACTATGTTATTTTAGCAAGATAACAATAATTCTCAAATGAACATGTGTACTTTCCGCCAAAATTTTCACACTAGCGTTAATAAAATTTCGGAATGTGTTATGATACGAGGTCTTGTCCGACCAAAGCCTTGTTCATATATATAGAGTTATACCGATGAAAGCCGGAACACGCCGAATGCCTGTGGTTCGAACGAGATGCTATGCCGTGGGACCGAGACAACGAGATGCTATGCCGTGGGACCGAGACAACGAGATGCTATGCCGTGGGAACGAAATTCTATGCCGTGGGATCGCGATAAAACTAGAAAATGTATTCATAAAACACGGATGTCCCACATATCGCTTTGCTAGTAAAAGAGGCAAAATTCCAAGTCGAAAAGGGGGAGGTACCACCGCGAGTCACACCTGTAGCCGATTTCACCAACATTGCAAAGTATACTTATCTAGCAAAGTATACTTTGAGGGAGAAATTTTCAATTTTAGGATAAATTTATTAATTTTTATTATACTGAATTGATTACATTATCACGCTGTGATAACGTAATAAATTCAGTATAATAATTCTGCAATCTTTTAATCATCACATATATGCAGTCGTTAGTTCTATATGACATAAATGCATTTCGGCAAAAATAAATGATTACTCCCTCAAAGTATACTTTGCTAGATAAGTATACTTTGCAATGTTGGTGAAATCGGCTACAGGTGTGACTCGCGGTGGTATCAGGCTATTTTCACATGCAAATGAGGCATGGTATGTTTTTTAATTATTTATACTAATTAAACGCGTCACCTGAATTTTTTTTTATTTTCGACAGATTATAAAGTATGATCATTGTACATCAAAAAAATAAATACAGAGAATAAATAGTAATGTCTGTTAACATTTTAATGAAACACGGTTATCGCCCCTGATATCAGTGTGAAAATTTACGTCTGATATAAAATGTATAATAATGCCAATCAATACGTGGGGTAAAGATGAATGAATGCTTATTTTCCCAGAAAATGTTTCAGATGATTCTCTGATATAAATAACATTTTGTGCTTACTAAGTGGGCATGTACCTTTAACAACATGCATGTGGGCCAACCTAGTATATTCAGTACAAGCACCTATTGAAACTCGCATTTCGCCGGGTCATTATTTATTTACGAAATTGCAACTATTCCTAACCAACCAATATACAGTGGACAAAATACGCCAAGCGTATCAGTCATTTTGGCTGTCTTCAGCTTACATTTCGCTAAGGCCTAAAACAAGCAACCCGATCCTATTTATGAATATGCCGCCGATCCTAGACTTGCTTTGATCGTTTAAGAAAAACATGAAAAAAGTTCAGCTTCCATCCTTCGTGTGCTTCAAGCGTCCTTTGCGTACTTTAGGCGCTTGTCTTCCGTGAGCCTACAGCAATAACAACAACGTACCAAATAGTGAACATATTCCACCATATTGGCACACACAGTTGTATAGTACAGTAAAACCTCTCTAAACCCGACACCATGGGAGGTCCCCAGGGTGTCCGGCTGAGAGAGGTTTCACTATAATTCCAGCACAAAAATATTTACACAATTCCCTAACATTTGTCCAAAATTTATATCCCAGTAAACTCCCACGCCGAACTACTTTCCGTAACCATGAGGCGCAGTTAAAATAATTCTTAAGAAAACGGAAAATAAACACATTTTCTTGATGAATTTATTTCAAATGTTGGAATTATAAGGAATGAATGGCCTTTTTGTGGAATTTATCAGGGATATAAACTTGGAAAAGTCGCGGGAATACGTCCAGTATTCCCGCGACTTTTCCAAGTTTATACCCCGATAAATTCAACAAAAAGGCCATTCATTCCTATAGTAAATCAGGCATATTTTCTGGACCGTTGCCCGTACCACAGTCCTAACTCATGTAAAAATAGATTGAAGCAACTTGATTCACAACTAAATGGCATGCACAACTAAAACATTCAATGAACTAGATTACCATATTACTACAAAGGAAATTCAGCAGGTCATTAATAAATTGAAACCTGGTTCCTCACCTGGGTTGGCACTAATCTCCAATGCTATGCTTAAAGCCGGTCAAACAGAATTGTTACATCCTTTGGAAAAAATATTTAATAAAGTTCTTTCTTCTGGTATTTACCCTATTGACTGGACTCGCGGATATATAACACCTATATTTAAAGCCAAAGATCCCAAAAGTCCTGATAACTATAGAGGAATTGCTGTTACTCCACCCCTAGGTAAATTGTTTAACAGTATACTTAATGCAATATTAGATATGTTCTTAGAAAAAATAAAAAGCTTTTTGCATGTTTTATTGATTTCAGAAAGGCATTTGATACTGTAATTCACACAGGCATAATTATTAAATTACTAGACATGCACATTGGTGGACTGTTTTATTAAATAATTAAGAATATATGTATCAAAAGAGCATTTTATGTGTAAAGGTAGGAAATAATTTATTAACAGACACATTTTGTTCTCACATTGGTGTTAGACAAGGAGATAATTTAAGACCAAATTTATTCAAAATATTCATAAATGATTTACCAGACTACTTATCTAATACTGCTGATCTTGTGTTTCTAAACAATACAAAATTAGATTGCCTAATGTATGCAGATGATGTTGTGCTTTTGTCTGCATCTGCCACTGGTTTGCAAGATAAGCTAAACAAACTTAATCAGTACTGTGATGATTGGTGTCTAACTATAAATGCCTCAAAATCTAAAGTACTTATTTTCAACAAGTCCGGCAGACGTATAAATGAAACATTTACAGTTCAAAACAAAACGTTAGAATGTGTATCTTCCTATAAATATCTTGGAGTAGTATTTACTGCTTCTGGCTGTTTTAAACAAACACAGAACGATTTGTACAAGAAAGGTCTGAAAGCACTATTCATGCTTAAGAAAAACTTTAATTCTTTATATCCTGGAATTTCCACGAGCATGCACGTATTTGATCATACTATTAAACCAATTGTATTATATGGCAGTGAATGTTGGGGGTCTTTTGGGGGTAGGAATTTTAATTTAAACATTTGTAACTTCGCCTCATTATCCAAGAAATTTGAGTTTGAAAAATTGCACATTAAGTACTGAAAGTATAGTGTAGGAGTGCATAAAAGAACAGTAATGTCTGACTTAGGACGCTTTCCCATTTATTTCAATATAATAATGTCAATGTTAAAGTACTATTATCGTCTTACTGATGATTCATCTAATCTGCTATCAGAGGAGCTAAAATCTACCATAAGTTTGCATGAAAATGGGATAAAATCATGGTATACTGATATTTTGTCAATTCTTGAGACGTTAAAGCTGGATATTGCACTTTTTTCCACCAACTCATTTGCGCCAACATCATTTCCAATACTTGTCAGGAAAATTAAATTGAAATTATTAGAGCAGTTTCAAAATAATTGGGCAAAAGAGAAGACAAAGTTAACTACTGGTAAATTAAGGACTTACTTTACATTTAAATATAATTCTCAGCTAGAACACTATTTAGATGGTATTGACAATTTTGAAATGCGTAGTGCTATAGCCAAGTTTCGTTTCAGTGCTCATAAACTAAAAATAGAAACTGGTAGATACAACAAGACTGCGGTAGAATCTAGATTGTGTGAGAATTGTATGAATAATTCCATAGAAGATGAACTACACTTTTTGTTCAATTGTCCTAATTTTATTTGAAATATTGGCAAGATTAGCGCAGTCGGTGGTGTATATCTGACGAGTTTTGCCCACCATGAAATAACTGAACGTTTGCAATGCCGGAGCACTAGCCGTGATCAGAGGCCCTAACTCAATGACAATCACATTACCTTTGCATCTAATGGCTGATTTTGGCAAGGCAATTGCACAGCCATGCAAGTGCGAAGTAAAGGTGTTGCCAAGTTTGTTACATCAATTTTGCAGGTCCGGCTTCGTCAATTTCGCGTACCTGCATACCACACTCGCCTCATTTACTGAAGAGCTTATGGGGAAGTTTTCCTGTTTACCTATATAATTTAATCATTTTTTGAACGCTTCAAACAACTAAATTCCAATCGCTAAATCAAATTGAAATGCAGATTCATAATGTTAAATAATCATTTTAAAATATTCTTATGACCATTTAGTATTATCGTAGTTCTAAATGTGAAATAGTCTAGCATGGAAATGATGTATTTTAGAGCAAAATGTATCGAGTGACCCCCAAACAGTTCAGGTCACGTGTCTACAGATACGACATGTCGACTTCCAGAATGCTGTAATGATACGATCAATGTAAAGCTGGTTATAAACCATTCTTCAAATTAATATATTAACAAGAACGCCGCCAACGACATGTAGTGGTTGTGGTGGTTGGATTATGAAAATGCACATGATATTTCAAGCCAATCGCTCATACAGCAAAGAAGAACGTCTTTGCTGTATAAGCAATTGGCTTGAAATATCATGCAAATTTATTTGCTGTATGAGCGATTGGCTTGAACTATAATGTAACTTCTTTGCTGTATGAGCGATTGCCTTGGAATATATTGTAACTTCTTTGCTGTATGAGCGATTGGCTTGAATTATAATGTGTATTTTTATGTTCCAACCAGAAAGAAGAACGTCTTTGCTGTATGAGCGATTGGCTTGAAATATCATGCAACTTCGTTTCTGTATGAGCGATTGACTTGAAATATCATGCAACTACTTTGCTGTATGAGCGATTGACTTGAAATATCATGCAACTACTTTTCTGTATGAGCGATTGACTTGAACTATCATGAAACTTCTTTGCTGTATGAGCGATTGACTTGAACTATCATGAAACTTCTTTGCTGTATGAGCGATTGACTTGAACTATCATGAAACTTCTTTGCTGTATGAGCGATTGACTTGAACTATAATGTAACTTCTTTGCTGTATGAGCGATTGACTTGAAATATCATGAAACGTCTTTGCTGTATGAGCGATTGACTTGAAATAACATGAAACCTATTTGCTGTATGAGCGATTGACTTGAAATATCATGAAACTTCTGGCTTGAAATATCATCAAACTTCTTTGCTGTATGAGCGATTGACTTGAAATATCATGAAACCTCTTTGCTGTATGAGCGATTGACTTGAAATATCATGCAACTTCTTTGCTGTATGAGCGATTGACTTGACATATCATGCAACTACTTTGTTGTATGAGCGATTGACTTGAACTATAATGTAACTTCGTTGTTGTATGAGCGATTGACTTGAAATATCATGCAACTACTTTGCTGTATGAGCGATTGACTTGAACTATAATGTAACTTCGTTGCTGTATGAGCGATTGACTTGAAATAGCATGCAACTTCTTTGCTGTATGAGCGATTGGCTTGAAATATCATGCAACTACTTTGCTGTATGAGCGATTGACTTGAACTATAATGTAACTTCGTTGCTGTATGAGCGATTGACTTGAAATATCATGCAACTACTTTGCTGTATGAGCGATTGACTTGAAATATCGTGCAACTACTTTGCTGTATGAGCGATTGACTTGAACTATAATGTAACTTCTTTGCTGTATGAGCGATTGGCTTGAAATATAATGTAACTTCTTTGTTGTAGGAGCGATTGGCTTGAAATATAATGTAACTTCTTTGCTGTACGAACGATTGGCTTAAACTATAATGTAGCATCTTTGCTGTATGAGCGATTGGCTTGACATATCAAGTGCATTTGTATGATCCAACCTGGAGAATGGAGAAATGAGCACGCATCTACTGGACCTTGACCTTGGGTACTGGGGGAGCATGGGTGGGGAAATTAAAAGAATGGATGATGACAAACATCATACGATGTTTGACATAAATCGCTAATAACGGTAAATAAGAAGTCATAGCAGAAGTAATCTACTGAACCGAAATTTAAAATGTACTGAACGGGAAATTAAAACGTTTACTCACCTTGACCTTGAGGATGGGACAGGGAATGCATGCACATGGATTTTGAAGCCAATCGCTCAAACGAAAAGAAGTTGTAGGAGAATGGAGAAACATGCACTGTAGAACCGCCTATTGTTCATCACCGCTTGGTGTTCACGTGTGAAAAGAAGCCGGCAATGCAGGATCGAATAACTTCGTCATTTCTAGACATTTTATTACCAGTACCGTTTGTCTCCGAAAAACTTAGAAACACTTCCATATACGTTTTTAAACTGGTGACGTAAACGCTTAGTGTTCACGTGTGAAACGACGCCGGCAATGCAGGCTCGAATAGCTTAATCATTTCTGGACGTGTTATTACCAGTACCGTTGGTTTTCGAAGATCAAATTACATATAATTTTTTTGTGAATTCTTGGGGTTGACATCAACGCTTAAGTCCACGTGTGAAAAGAAGCCGGCAAAGCCGGCTTCTTTGAACAATAGGCGGTTCGTTCTACAGCGCACGGATCTATTGGACGGACAGTTCGAATTGATTTGATCTATAACTTGAGCATGGGCGTGCATAGACGGGTGGGACGGGGAATGAAAATATGAATGATATGAATATGCATATGAAGATTGAAGGCAATCCCATACAATGCAGAATGGAGAAACGCGCAGACATCAACATGTTAAAGTTATTTGACCTTGACATTGGGCATATGGGGATCATATGTGGGGCGAGGAATGATGAGAAACGTGCACATGAAGTTTCAAGCCAATCGCTCATACGGTATGAAAGTTATAGCAGAACGTAGCAACGCGCACCATCTACTGGACGCAAATAAAACCTACTGGATGGAAATTTCGAATATGACCCGTTTATAATCAGACATGATCGATCAAATTCATATAAGGGGGACAAGAAAACAACGGTGAACCAGGGAGAAAACGGTCCATATCGAACTAGCCAGCTTTTCTAGGAATCGAAGAGGGGCCCGTTCAACTAAATTGTTCGTAGGTGCAAAATTAAAGTGTACACAATATACATTAGTAGCCGATGTGAGGAGATTGTTGATGGATTTGTTCAAATGTAATTACCCATAAATGGTAACATTAAAGGTACATGCCCACTCAGTAGGCACAAAATGTTCTTTATATCAGATACATCATTTGGCATTTTCCTGGCAAAATTCATTCGCCATTTCCCCACGTAATGATTTGTATTATTATACATTTTATATCGGACGTACACATCAGGGGCGATAACCGTGTTTCCTTAAAATGGTAACCGCTATTACTATTTATTCTCTGTATTTATTTTTTGATGTGCAATGATTATACTTTATAATCTGTCGAAAATAATATTTTTTAGGTGACACATTTAATTTGCATAAATAATTAAAAAATATCATGCCTCATTTGCATATGAAAATAGCCTGATACCACCGCGCGTCACTATCAGTAAAATAAATGTTAATAAATGATTATATTTGTATAGCGGGCACTCGTAATTTTTAGAACTGGTGGAATAGTGACACAATTATACACTTATTTAATTCTTATCATGCTTATAAACCATCAAAAATAAATACAGATAATAAATAGTAGTGTCCGTTAACAGTTTAAGGAAACACGGTTATCGCCCCTGTCAGTGTCGAAATTTAAATATGATATAAAATGTATAATAATGCCAATCAATACGTGGGGTAATGGCGAATGAATGTTTATTTTGCCTGAAATGATGTTTCTGATATAAAGAACATGTTGTACCTACTGAGTGGGCATGTACCTTTAACAATGTTTTCTTGTAAACAATTATTGGATTTACATTTATTGAGCGTAGGCTGCATATGCTCAATAAATGTAAATCCATCAATTGAAATTTACAGACGATCCTAAATTTGCACTTACGAAAATTTTAGTCGTACGAAGTTTAATGAAACGGGCCCCTGGCTACGAAAATTGGTTTTCATAGATAACTCTTACCGCGGTCTACGTTGCTGCTGTTACTACTTAGCTCCCTTGGATTGGATAAGTGTTTCTTTCAAACCATTCGAATGCATAGCAAGGATATGCATGTCAATCGATTTGATTTTACTATTTCATATATT
This sequence comes from Conchocele bisecta, assembly GCA_029237695.1. Classification (NCBI taxonomy): domain Eukaryota; kingdom Metazoa; phylum Mollusca; class Bivalvia; order Lucinida; family Thyasiridae; genus Conchocele; species Conchocele bisecta. The sequence goes on from CM055273.1 coordinate 45,974,926, forward strand.
TATTCCCGAAAATATAAACAGTCCAGTCAATAACGCACCTATCCATGTCTTCTCATCCCGATGGGTGGCAATTGGGGTGGGGAAACTGTGTGGCGAGGGGTGTGGGATGGGTGGCGTTTGGCATATACGGTGTATTGGAATATACGGTGTATTGGAATATAATTCCAGCACACAAATATTTACACAATTCCCTAACATTTGATTGGTCCGTTGCAAGTCTCCGTCCAAAATTTATATCCCAGTAAACTCCCACGCCGAACTACTTTCCGTAACCGTGAGGCGCAGTTAAAATAATTATTAAGAAAACGGAAAATAAACACATTTTCTCGATGAATTTATTTCCAATGCTTGAATTATAAGGAATGAATGGCCTTTTTGTTGAATTTATCGGGGATATAAACTTGGAAAAGTCGCGGGAATACTGGACGAGGCCTTAACAAATTATTCCTATAGTACAAAACCAGTCAGATACAGGAATTAGACAGCCACAAATATCCGCTGGTAGGAAATTAGTTGTCCACAAGTCAGACCATTGTATTGGTTCTGTACGAAAAGACTGCTCCTGTCCCGAGATTTACACATAACTTTAATTCCGAGAGGCGGGGATTTATAGATGAGCGATTTTTTTTAATTTGTATAAATCTGCGGCGGCTGCCCGCCCACTCTTCCCACCCCGGACGGGAAAATTGATAGATAGGTGTATATTAAAAGGACATGAACTTTATTTGTCCCTTTAAAACTACTGTGCCTCCATGATAGTGTATTTTGATATCAAGTTGATCAGGCAAGGCTAGAAAACGCGTAGGAATTTCGAGGTTCGCCGAGGCACTAACCTACTATTATATTTATCCCGTCAAACAAACAAATAGCTTTAAAATGCAATAAAAATAACCCCAGACACCGCATTTATTCATACGCAGTGATTACACTGCACCGTGTTTCACGGCACATACGCACTGTGTTGACGGGATAAATAAACCACATCAGACACAGTTCAAGACCCGTTGGACACATGCTCATCATATGATTTAAACATACTTGCTTCATAAATGTGATGGTGTGTTGATAGGAGTGTGTTGTTCAGCAACAGGCTGATAGCTGGAACACATAATGATGGCTGACTTGGCCACACCATGAGCTATATATATAGTATACAGTCACGATGTGATGTTCACATTCTTATATGTTAGGTATATACTGGATCATTTAAAGGCACTGTGTTTCAGATGAAGTCTCAGATATTCAATATGTGGAATTCGCTTTCTAGACGGCAAATGAGCTGTATCAACCAAACGCATCATTGTATTTGATCAAATTCCAAGTATAGTTACTTTATAGTTATATGTTACTACATACTATCGCACAGAGTCAAATGAACAAGGGAAATAAATAAAAAATGCATTTATGCTAGTACTATGCCAGCAGGCAGGAGAAATGTGGCTTATGGGTCTTGCGACCAATGTAGATCAAGATCAGCCTGTGCATCCGCATAGCCTGATCAGGATCTACACTGTTCACCATTCCACCACACATTCACCACACCAGCCATGCTTCTAACAAGCAATATTTAAACTGGCTAAGCAACTAACAAACAAGCGCAGCTCATCTTCACAAATCCCTTCGCTTTTTGAAAATGGATCTGAAGCTACGACTGATACTCAAAAAACCGAAATGCTTAATTCTTATTTTTGTAAGCAATCATTACTAGATGACAGCAACACAGAATTACCTACACTTGACCAAACACCACCATACTCCATTTCGACTATTTTTCTCACACCCCAAGATGTACGTGGTGCCATATCCAACATCGACCCTTCTAAAGCATGTGGTCCCGACCTAATTAGCCCGCACCTTCTTCGAAGTCTTATCGCAGCCTCTAGCCACATACTTCAACAAGCTCATTGCATCTTCATATTTCCCTTCTACATGGAAACTAGCAAACGTAGTTCCGATATTTAAAAAGGCTGACCCATCAAATCCGCAGAACTACCGACCCATATCCCTACTAAGCTGTATTGGTAAACTTATGGAGCGATGCATTCACAAGCATTTATACAATTATATAACTGTCAATAATATTCTCACGCCTCTTCAATCAGGATTCATTAAAGGAGACTCGACGATCAACCAGCTAACATATATATACAACGATATCATCAAAGCATTGGATGACGGTAAAGAAGTCCGAGCCGTTTTCTGCGATATCTCAAAAGCATTTGATAGAGTCTGGCACCGCGGCCTTATAATGAAACTCTCCTCAATCGGAATGACCGGAACCTTATTTCCTGGTTTAAATCGTACCTAGCAGATAGAAAACAGCGAGTAGTACACTTAAACGCATCTTCCGAATGGTCTAATGTAACCGCCGGAGTTCCCCAAGGATCCATTTTGGGCCCTTTGCTCTTTCTTATCTACATTAACGATATAGTTCAAACTATCAACTCTAAAATTCGACTATTTGCAGACGATACAAGCTTATACATCATTGTAGACGACCCATCAGAATCCGCAACACAACTAAATGCCGATCTTAACACAGTGCACCAATGGTCACAAAACTGGTTAGTAACATTTAATCCATCAAAAACCGAGTCCATGATATTTTCGAAAAAACAAAATAAGCTCTATCATCCTGATCTGTAATAAACACTGTAACCGAGCACAAACACTTAGGTTTAACGTTCTCTGACGATGGAAAATGGACAGCACACATTTCAAGTTCTTTAGAGAAAGCTTGGCAGAGGATAGGAATTCTAAGATCGCTCAAATTCACATTAACTAGAACAAGCATTGAACGCCTTTATATCATAACCATCCGTCCACTACTCGAATATGGAAACATTGTTTGGGACAACTGTACAAACTATCTAAAAAATGACCTCGATGCTATACAAACCGAGGCAGCACGCATTGTAACAGGTGCAACAAAACTTTGCAGCATTGACAACCTTTATAGAGATCTTAAATGGGAAACTCTCTCATTACGCCGAAAAAAACACAAGCTCGTACAACTCTACAAAATGAAGAATGGCCTAACACCAACATATTTAACAATACTTATACCTACCGAAACACAACAGCGTTACGCCCTTAGAAATGTAAACAATATACCGTTACTATATGGTCGCACCCAGCAATATACCAATTCCTTCCTCCCATCCACTATCAGAGACTGGAACAGTCTACCAGAATCTACCAGATACGCCCCAACAATATCCAGCTTCAAATACAGACTTAACAAAGATACATCTAAATCATCCCCTCTGTTTAACGTGGGTACCCGAAAAGACCAAATCCTACACGCTCGATTACGAATGTCTTGCAGTTCCCTAAATTACGATCTCTACAGAAAATCAATAATACTCACCTCTCTGTACATGTGGCGCCCAGAGACTGTCAGTCACTTTCTCACATCATGCAGACAATATCAACACCAACGACAAGTGTACCTCACTGATATTCCATGTATTCCGTCAACTGAAAATCTTTTGAACGGAAACCAACACTTGACTTTCGATCAAAATAAAAAAATGTTTATAAGTGTCCAAAACTACATAACAGCAACAAATAGATTTTAGCATCATAATATCATTCCAACATAGACAACCAAAATATACCATACGTATCATCCTAACAATAGACGACAACTTCCGGCACTATCCATTTACGCCGCTCGGGGGCGACTCCCCGTCCACGGAACGTGAGAGGGAAATTGTGAGGGTTGGGAAAGGCATGGGCGATTCCCCATGTAACCCCCCACTCCAGTGTCCCTGTCTCATTTGCTTGGTGACCATCTCTGAAGCACAGCCACACGCATTCTCATGTCATAAATCTAAGGTTTAAACACTGTCAATCTCATTATGTAAGTACACCATTGTAAGACAAAGTTATTCCACTTAGACTATTTCAACATGTATATTCGCCTGTATGTGCACTTAACTATCTTGTACCACATTCGTGTCTTACATCCACCTTGTGGGAGACGAATTCATATAAGCTTCACGCTTGTTTTCATATCCCTGTCATTGTATACCTTGTATTGTACCATATACTGTCGAATAAATATTGTTTAAACTAACAAGCAATATAACTCATTATCTACATTTGATCAGGAGCTACAATGGTCACAAATGCCATAAGCCCCATTTATCCAGCCACAGACACATTTGATAAACTTTACTTACAGCGACGAAGACCGCGTCATTTGCAGATACTGCTATATAAATCAGGCTACAAGAGTGTGTTAGCAGATTATGAGCTACTGTAACAATGGCCACAAACCCCATAATCCCCATTTCTCCAGACACGGACACAAGTGGCAAGTCCTGTGATTTTGTACCCAAGAAGATACTCGATTTATCCTGATAATGATTTGTCATGTTAAATATGTATAATAAAATATTTGTCATGTTAAATATGTATAATAAAATATATAAACTGTGATATGTTGACGAAATGTTTCTAGAAAATTTATTCGGTATTTGACCCCCTAACCCCCGATTAACGAGAGTCGATACCCCTCTCGTGCTCTCCCCGCCTCCATACTTCGGCTGTCGGAGTATGCCTGCGGCAGTCGAACCCCACTCTCCCACCCACCACCACTGGAAAATTCATGGCGACACCTCTGTTTCGTCTGAACATTTCGTCAACTTTCGACGTCATACACGCCTTACGTACAAAATCACATATGGCATGTCTCTTACAGTCTACACTCGTTTACTCAAAGTCCAGGGGGCGGTTTCACTAAACTTCGTACGACTAAAATGTTCGTAAGTGCACAATTATGATAGTCTGTAAATTTCACATTAACAATGTTTTCTTGTAAACAATTATTGGATTTACATGTATTGAGCATAGGCTGCATGTGCAGCCTATGCTCAATAAATGTAAGTCCATCAATTGAAATTTCCAGACGATCCTAAATTCACACTTACGAACATTTTAGTCGTATGACGTTTAGTGAAACGGGACCCATGGGTACGGAGGAAAATACTTTGAGTTGTCAGAGTTATAGTTAACGAGAGTTACTATTTAGGAAACTATGTACTGGGACCAATCATTTGCCTTTAGGTAATCAGTAGTTTTACTTAAGATTTGATTTGATGTATTAGTGTTAAACGGCCTATCAACATCTAAGGTTATTTAAGGCCGGGCCAATGGGTTCGATCCAGCATTTAACCTGCTGTATGGGGGGGGGGGGGGGGGGGAATCTTTACATCGAAATAAATAATATATATTCAGTTATGAAATTAGAAGTAACATGACATGATGAGGAATAATCATATTAATCTAATATGAGAATAACCAGATTTAAACTCACATGCAATACTGACAAATAGTTTGACTTAAGAGAGTTTGAGCTAACGAGTGTATACTGTATAGTATATACAGTGAAGTACATACAGTGAAATGGGCATGCCAGGACTCAGGGGTGTCAATACGCTTCATTAGCAACGGAATTGGCAAAACTAATCAGATTCTTCTTCTCTTTGCGAGTCTATGCTAAAACAAAGCCCCGAAAACCAATGGCCTAACGAAATAATGTGCATACGTTCAAGTCTGGCGAACCGTACATGATATGCAAATGTGTCAAGAGCAAATGTGGCTGTGATTGGAGAAATGGGGATTATGCGATTTGTGACCAGTGTAGCACAAGGTCAAACAACACACTCGTGTAGCCTGATAACGATCTATATTGCTTTTTAGAAGCATGATAGTCTCATTGACGGAATGGCGAACAGTGCAGATCCTAATCAGACTGTGCGGATGCACAGGCTGATCTGGATCTACAATGGTCACAAAAATCCATACGCCCTATTTCTCCAGTCACGGTGACATATTCCAATGCATATATTGTGGGTAATGTACGTGACGCGCCCATGCGACATTATATGTACATGTATTGTGGCTCGGTTCGATCCAAATGTTCCTACATGTGCCACTATTGATCCAAATGTTCCTACATTTGCCACTATTAAAGGTATACGCCCACTCAGTAGGCACAAGCTGTTCTTTATAGGAATTGAATAAGTGTATAATTGTGTCACTAATCCACCAGTTCTAAAAATTGCGAGTGCCCGCTATACAGATATAATAATTTAGTAATATGTATTTTTATTATATACCTACCCATGAAATACATAGCTATACGATGTAAATAAAAGTCATATGTTCTCATCGATGAAATAAACATCTTCCGGTGAAAATACGACTACTTCCGCTATCTAAACTGCTAATTTCCATGGAGCGGTATATAATAAATAGAATATTCATATGTTTGCAACGAATATGACATATATGTTCATCTCGTGGTGTGGCACTCGTGAAATGTTAGGCACTCGTGAAATATGGACATTCCACACCACTCGATGAACATATATGTCATATTCGTTGCAAAAATATGAATATCCTCTATATAGTGGCTCGCGGTGGTATCAGGCTGTTTTCATATGCACTATTTTCAACAGATTATAAAGTATGATCATAGCACATCAAAAAAATAAATACAGAGAATAACTAGTAATGTCCGTTAATATTTTAAGGAAACACGGTTATCGCCCCTGATATAAGTGTGTAAATTTACCTCCGATATAAAATGTATTATAATGCCAATCAATACGTGGGGTAATGGTGAATGAATGTTTATTTTGCCAGAAAATGCCATATCTAAAGAATATACAGAACTATCTATTTAATTCCTATACAGAGCAGTTTGTGCCTACTGAGTGGGCATGTACCTTTAAATTACTGGAGCAATGCTGTTGCGATGAAGCACAGATACACTCGGTCTAGACAATTATATAGTATCGCATGCCGATGACGTCATCCCCGTAACTGCACAGGTTAATAACTCGTAGTAGGGGTGGAAAAATGTGTACAATTCGCCCATTTTTGTTTAGAAACGAGCAAAGTCAGAAAAATACACATATCCTCGGATAAAATCAACGTATAACGCCAGCGTCGCGTTTTGCATTGGCTAGTTGTACTAGTACGTTATTTTTCAGTATCAAAAACACTCTACGTGAAACCCATCGGTGAAAATGGGTTAAGAAAATCGATACAAACCTATAATTAAATTATTTTCATTGGCTTGCTTCACCGCTTCCTACACATATGAAACTGTGACTGGAAAATGGGGCGTACGGCATTTGCGACCAGTGTAGACCAGTAGCCGATTTCACCAAAATTGCAAAGCATACTTATCTAGCTAAGTATACTTTGAGGGAGTAATCATTTATTTTCCCGAAATGCATTATTTCATATAGAACTAACGACTGCATACAGTTGATGATTAAAAGTATGCAGAATTACTGAATGTATTACATTATCACAGCCAAAATGGCTGTGATAATGTAATAAATTCAGTATAATATAAAAATGAATAACATTATCCTTAAATTGAAAATTTCTCCCTCAAAGTATACTTAGCAAGATAAGTATACGTTGCAATTTTTGGTGAAATAGGCTACAAATCAGCCTGCGCTTCTGGGGATCGTTTCATTAAACTTCGTACCACTATAATAATCGTAAGTGCAACATTATGATAGTTTGTAAATTTCACATTAACAACGTTTTCTTGTAAACAATTATTGGATTTACATTTATTGAGCATAAGCTATGCTCAATAAATTTCATTAATTGAAATTTCCAGACTTAAATTTGCACTTAACAACATTTTAGTCGTACGAGGTTTAGTGAAACGACCCCCAGGTCAGGGTCAGCACTGTTCGCCACACTCGGGAACCCTTGGACCATTCCGCATATATGCAGCCTATGCTCAATACATGTAAATCCAACACTTGTTAACAAGAAAACAGTGTCAATGTGAAATTTACAACAGACTATCATAAGTTTGCACTTACGAATAATTTAGTCGTATGAAGTTTAGTGGAAACAATGAAGTGAACGGGTTTAACGTCCCACCAACAGCTAACGTCATATAGCGACGGGACCACAGTTTAACCCTTTGAACCCGAAACCCGCTATAGCGGTTTATGTAAACAGTGCAGATCCAGATGAGCCGGCTCGTAACGAGCCGTCTCATCAGGATCTGCACTTTTTGCAAGTAATTTTCATATTTCGGAGAACAAAAACACACCCCTTTTCATAAATGGACGAATCTGAAAATCATTTTGTGACCATTGGATTGGTCGGAACATTAACATATCACAGTCCATTCCAGTTCCTTAGGGTTGAAAGGGTTAAAGTTTCATCCGACAGACCTGTTAGTGTGATTTTTTACAGACTACCATAAGTTTGCAGTTACGAACATATTAGTCGTACGTAGTTTAGTGAAACGGTCCCCATGGCTGCTCATGACAAACACGGTCTCCTTATTATACTAGGAGAGTGCTACCAGGTGCTAGACTGGTGACACATGCCATAAGCCCCATTTCTCCTGTCACAGCTACGCTATGTGAGATTAGTAGACGATTTCACTAAATCAGTAAGTGCACTTTGGGGAAGTATTAATTTGTTTGTACCGCCTTGTATTATTTCATGTATTATGGCATTTTCCGATATTTAATACATGTAAATACAAGCATTTATAATTTGTGCAAAACTACTTGCATTCGTTACATTATTGCAAGCATTATTTTGCTTGTAGTCATTTATTTGTGTAAATAAAAAAAATAAAAATAAAAGTTAATTTCTGCATCAATCCAAATTTCTCCCCCAAAATGTTATCGTAGTGCACTGAACTAGGTTACTGATTTTCGTGAAATCGGTTAGTTGATCTATGTAATTCTGTTGACCTAAATGTTCAGTAGCCGATAGTTCATAGTTCATAGTTCGGTGTTTTATGGGTTATTTCGGTATGTGGTGGTTTGGGTGCATTGTTAACAACATACAATTTACGTCACCTCCCGCGAGCTACACGTATAAGTACGAATTCACATTTATTTTGACAGTAAGAAACGGTCCCGAAAGTTCGGAACTGTGAATGTGTAGATAATTGACGCTTTATGTCGTGTGTAATGATGAGCATTAGTAGTTGCACAACACTATGTAAATTACCCAAAACCAACGAAATCTAACCAAATCTACCCAAAATCCACCCAAATACCCATATGACACCAATATTCTGACCATGTGTTCAAACACCTGTGATTTCACCAACATGGTGAGACGAAATACCTTTAACCGCGGTGGGTGATGTACAGCACGCGTAACAGATATTTTGGCCGACAATTTTCGAAATTACTCCGAAAATGCTGGAGTACATAACGTCACGTGATGACGACTCCGACCTCATAGCTGTAGCCGTATATAGGAGTTATTTGTGACACCGGATCAAATAGCACACTCTTGTAGCCTGCTAACGATTTCTATTTCTTTTTAGAAGCATGACGGGTGTTTCCTTGATGGAATGGCGGACAGTGCAGAACCTGATCAGACTGTGCGAAAGCGCAAGTTGATCTGGATCTACGATGGTCGTAAAACACATAAGCCCCAATTCTCCAGTCACAACCACGTTTGTGAAAGATTATATTACAGCGTTGAAGACGGCGTCATCAGCATATGATTGTATGTAATGTGTATGTACATGTGATTTAAATTTATCGCATGAAAAACTATTGCATGAGTTACGGAGTCAGTGTAGGTCGAATTATGCCTCAATAGCACGAGCCCGTTTCACTAAACTTTCGTTCGACATTGTTCGTATGAAAAATTCTATAAATTCAATTCAAACATTAATGCTTACTATTTTTTCACCCACACATATGGGGTAATTAAATGTAGCTGTGCCTGGAGAAATGGGGCTTATGGTGTATGTTTAATTGATGGAATGGCGAGCAGTGAAGATCCTGATCAGCATGTGCGGATGCACAGGCTGATCTGGATATACACTGTTCGCAAAACCCATAAGTCACATTTCTCCAGTCACAGCCAAATGTATCAATCCTCTGAGCGCCAGGACTACTGGCGCATTTATCAACCCTCTGAGCGCCAGGACTACTGGCGCATTTATCAACCCTTTGAGCGCCAGGACTACTGGCGCATTTATCAACCCTTTGAGCGCCAGGACTACTGGCGCATTTATCAACCCTCTGAGCGCCAGGATTACTGGCATCAGCAGCGACAGGCCCCGAATGCCGACATATAATTTACGGTGTCCCCAGAGTAGCATTGCTATCAACTCTTTTGAACGACATTTATAATCTTAGACACGATCCCAGTGCATAACAAGGTTGTTTTTTTGTCAGGACGAGTAGGTGCCTAGCAAGAAGTATAAGTTTGCCGTTTCCGCCAGGTGATTCTGTACCGATTGTTCTGACGGCAGCGCATGATGATTATCACACGGGTCCGAAGTCGTGCTGGTCGAATCACTATTCCTGGGACAAAACGCTACATACAGCAACACTATCTAGAATAGATATTGTTGTTTTTGTAGGTGGCCTTTTGTCCCAGACCGAATGAAACTGGGACGAATCACTCGGCCTGGGACGAAACGCAACCTACAAAAAACATGTTCTACTGTCTGTTACACGTTTTTGTGTCGACGAACCTTTGGCCATTAAACACATTAAATCACCCTCTTCATTTTTGTATTTGATGAAATTGCATCAAAAATTGATTTTATTCCGAAAAATCCATTTTCATATTGGGAGAGTGACATTTTTGTAATTGATGAAAAAGTACTTGTATAGAACTATTTTTTAGATTTAATGTATTTAATAGCCAATAGTTTGTCTGCAGAAAAGTGTGGAACAGGCAGTAGATATTGTTGCTCATACGAGACTTCGGACACCTGTGGTGACTTTATTTTAACCCGAATATCATACCGTTTGTACAGGGTCACCATGTGCCAAAACCCAGATTTACTTTTCGCGTTTGCGCATGTCGAATATGTTGCTCGCATAACAACATATTTATACCTATACATCATAAATAAACTCATCAGATAGCGGGTGTTTATATAGGAATCCAACTTCCAGTTTGTACAATATCGAATTTCCAGAACACCTACGGTCGGCCATTTTGAAAATTAATATAGCACACTATGATTTATTTATAATTCCATTTGTTTAACTTTTCTGTCTGTGACAATACATCATAACTATGGCACACATGGAAGGAAGCAAAAAGACAACACATACGATATTTTTTATGGCGGCCATTTTCTAAACAATTCAAAATGGTCGCCAATTATTGCTTTATGGCACAGTTGAACATGCCAATGAAATAGGGGGTATATAAGTGATATTATTCAGTCGACACTTTCAAGGATTCGTGTGAACCCCAATTCTGGGTAGATAAATACAGAAAGTAAGATATTTTATGGCAGCCATTTTGAAAATAACAATAAGCCAAGATGATCGCCAATTAAGATCGGCTCACAATGGATACCCAGTCTTAAATAATGTTTTCTTACATGAAGAACAGCATGCACAGTTGAAGAGGTCAATGTAATACGGGGGCTAACTCCGTCATGGAGTTAGCGCCCTTATTCCTTTGACATCTTCAATTCTTCTCTGTACCCATTCCGCTTAAAGTACGAGTATATATATATAGTCGGTCCGGTAAATTACGATATTTGACGGTATTAGCGTCAACAGATGTCCGTCTCTATGACAACAGCTACGCTATCATAGGCACCTAACTTGGCGAAATCTGAAAGCCTATCACCTTCAATTTGATTGGCTGATTACCGAACAGCCTCGGGCATCTTCGCCGAAGCAATCGCTCGTTTGGTTACAATACACTTATAATTGAATTCTCCGGCAAACGTGGGGGAACTATTGTCATACGAAATTAAGTTTGGTCTCTCAGAAGCACGTTGCATAAACGCGGGAAAATTATCGCCCCTCTAAAACAGATTACCAATATATATCCTTACGCAGATACTCATACACGCTCTTTTTGGAATCATCGCCGCAACGTCAAAGGCATCACACATTGCTCAAACAAAAATGAATGCATATAAACCGGCGTTTTTAATTAGCTGCATCTTGTTACATACAGTTCCAGAGATTAAAGGGCTACCTTATGGATACGGATCACATTGCAGGTATGTGTGTTTATTTTCCTGTTACCTTTTTGTTTGTGTTTGTTCCACAGGACATGTTTACAAGTCCCAGAGAGCAGGTTGTGCTCATGCTACCGTTGATATTCATGGCGCTCGCAGATCCAGCTCATGCCAGGCCGCGTCGGCGATTTTGCGAGTAAGTACTCGTGAGTTTTATATTTGTACTTAGTTGCGGAAAAAAGTCACACTTATTTATACTTCCGTACCGTCCGCGGCGCGGACGGTAAGGAAGTAAAAATAAGTGTGGCGTTTATATGTAATTATGCGTACCATGCTATATGTAGTATGACGTTATGACAATTTTCTGTATATGTGAAAAGTGAAAGTGAATGGGTTTAACGTCCCAGAAAAAAATCTAAGGGCATACAGTGAGACGGGTCCACAGTTTTTAAAGTTTCATTCGACATGCTAGTGGGATGGAAATAATATGTAAGTACTGTTCACGTCTTGGGTGGGGATTTTTCAACCTCCGGTATTGAAGTTACAATGTCATATCCCATAAGACACGGCCCATCCCTCTGTCTATGGCATTGTGTACCGTCCTATGGTGACTTTATGACAGCATTATATATATGCGCACCTCGCTAGTGTGACTTTATGACAGCATTATATCTATGCGCACCTCTATAGTGCGACTTTATGACAGCTTTATGTCTATGCGCACCTCGCTAGTGTGACTTTATGACAGTGTTCCGTCTATGCGCACCTCGCTAGTGTGACTTTATGACAGTGTTCCGTATATGCGCACCTCGCTAGTGTGACTTTATGACAGTGTTCCGTCTATGCGCACCTCGCTAGTGTGACTTATGACAGTGTTCCGTCCTATGCGCACCTCGCTAGTGTGACTTTATGACAGTGTTCCGTCTATGCGCACCTCGCTAAGTGTGACTTTATGACAGTGTCCGTACACCGCTATGTGCACCCTAGACAATGTTCCGTACTATGTTCGACCTCGCTAGTCCGTCTGCCACCTCGCTAGTGTGACTTTATGACAGTGTTCCGTCTATGCGCACCTCGCTAGTGTGACTTTATGACAGTGTTCCGTCTATGCGCACCTCGCTAGTGTGACTTTATGACAGTGTTCCGTATATGCGCACCTCGCTAGTGTGACTTATGACAGTGTTCCGTATGACAGTCTTTCTAGCGCACCTCGCTAGTGTGACTTTATATGACATGTTCCTATAGCGCACTCCCTATGTGACTTTATGACCATGTTCCGTAATGCGGGGACCCCTCGCCTATGTGTGATGTATGACCATGTCTTTTATATACGGAACCTCGCTAGTGTGATGTTATGACAATGTTCCGTATATACGGACCTCGCTAGTGTGACTTTATGACTCGTATAGGGCGACTTTATGACAATTGTTCGCCTATGCAGACCTCGATAGTGTGAATTTATGACACTTTTCCGTCTATGCGAACCCCGTTAGTGTAATTTGATAACACTTTTCCGTCTATGTGTACTCGTTAGTGTGACTTTACGACATATTTCAGTCTATGTACACCTCGCTAGTGTGACCTTATGACAATGTTCTGTCAATGCGTAACTCGCTAGTGTGACGTTATAACAAGAGTATGTCTATGTGATCTTATAACATTGTTATGTCTATCTGTAACTCGCTAGTGTGACGTTATTACACTTTTCTGTCCATGTGCAACTCGCTAGTGTGACGTTATGACATTTTATTCTGTCTATACGTACCTCGCTAGTGTTTGACTAGTATTTTCTGTTCATGCGTACCTCTATAATTTTATTGTATGGTTGTTTTTCATGGGTATCACGCTAGTACGACTTTTTGACAATATTCCGTCAACGTGTACCGCTATTTTGATTTTATGATTGTTTTATGCGTACCTCCCTAGTGTGACTTTATGACAGTTTTCTGTTCATGCGTACCTCGCCAGTATGATTTTATAATTACTTTATGCGTACCTCGCTAGTGTGACGTTATGATTATTATATGCGTACCTAGCTAGTGTGACTATATGATTATTATATGCGCACCTCGCTAGTGTGACTTTATGATAGGTTTCTGTTCATGCGTACCTCGCTAGTGTGATTTTATAATTGTGTTATGCGTACCTAGCTAGTGTGACGTTATGATTATTTTATGCGTACCTCGCTAGTGTGACGTTATGACAGTTTTCTTTTCATGCGTACCTCGCTCGTGTAACTATGATTATTTTATGCGTGTATACTACATAGTGTGACTTTATGAATATTTGCTGTCTATGCGGGACTCGCTGGTGTCACTTTATGACAATGTTCCGTCTATGCGGACATAGCCAGTGTGACTTCATGATGTTTTTTAATGAACACTATGCGGCCATCGCTAACGTGATTTTACGACAATGTTCCGTCTATGCGCACCTTGGTAGTGCGACTTTACGACAATTTTCCGCATATGCGTACATCCATATGCGTACATCCCTAGTGTGACTTTATGAAACTTTATGAAACATGGATTTCTTTTTATTAATTCGTTCCCACGAAAAAACAATTCGTTCCCTCGAATTAACAATTCGTTCCCACGATATAACAATTCGTTCCCTCGAATTAACAATTCTTTCCCAAGAAATGACAATTCGTTCCCTCAATTTAACAATTCGTTCCCACGATAAAACAATTCATTCCCACGAATTAACAATTCGCTCCCGTGGGAGCGAATTGTTATTTCGTGGGAACGAATTGTTAAATTGAGGGAACGAATTGTTAAATTGAGGGAACGAATTGTTAATTCGTGGGAACTAATTGTTAAATTGAGGGAACGAATTAATATAAAAAAAAGAATTATACGTCCCCGGCGGGGCTCCATACATTTCCGGCTCCGTACATTTCCGCCTATGTGTAACTCGCCAGTATGACTTTATGTTTATGGCTTCATGACAGTTTACTGTTTATGCAATCTTCGTGGACTCCAGGAACATTATGACACGTTTCATAGACGCTACAGACCTCTATAGCAGTGTTTGTAAACGGTGAAGATTCAGAATAACCGGCTCATAATGAGCCGTCTCGCCAGGATCTGCAATTTCTGCAAGATTTTCACATTTTTTAGAAACAAAAAAAACAAACTTGTTTTTACCAGATCATTCGTAGGATGATCTCCGTCCAAATGAAGACAAAACGACTTAATAATGTGTATTCTTACATATCCAAATTCTCCCAAAGACGACATATTTTTTTGCAAAACACTGAAGCTGCTATATTTTCTATTCGTCGTAACAAGTGAGTATTTAAATTTAATAATAAGTCCCAATTACAGAAAAAAGCTAAACCTCCCAACATGGTTGGCTCACATTGGCTGATTTCAGCAAGCAGTTTTGCAACGCGCTGTCAATTGTAACTATAGTCTGTTTCACGAAAGCTGCCCAAATTTTACGGCCATATAAACAATTAAAAAACAATATTGTTTTCGATAATATTAAATTAAAGGAAAATTTAAGAATGGGCCTTCTTTTTATTTCGTGAAATTTGGTCAAATATTGATTTTATTACGAAAACTTGATTTCTCTATGGGAATTTAACATGGGGGGAAAGAGGTAGAGGAGTGTGGGAGGAGTTAAAAAACGAAAAATTTTGGAAATGATCTAACTAAGAAAACAAAAGTTAAATTTCAAAAATCGGTCCAGTATTTCTGAAATTCTAAAAAAATGTTCCCATGTTAAATCCCCATAGACATCTTCACTCTGTGAAGATGTCTATGGGGATTTAACATGGGGAAATTGTTTTTTCGCAATAAAATCAATATTTGACCAAATTTCACGAAACAAAAAGAAGGCTCGTTCTTAAATTTTGCTTTAGTTTAATATTATCACAAAAAAAATATTGTTTTTGCATTGTTTATATAGCCGTACAATTTGGGCAGGTTTCGTGAAACAGACAGTAAACAGTTTTGCAAAAGGCTATGTCGGCCATTTTTAATTTTAAAATGGCACACATATCTGTTATTGAATCACAATTTCAATTTTTAGATATAGTACATAAATAATTTGTCTAACTTGTGGTCAAAAATGGGTTTATTATCTTGATAAAAAGAGTATATATGTGTCTTGAATGGCGGCCATTTTAAAATTCAAGATTTCCGCCACACATGTGACCGAAAAAAATGGTACCAATTTGTTTGTTTGTACTATGTCACATACTCACGTCATAAAACACAACATTTGCGAAGACTATAGCAAACATTTCAGCAGGTTCCTATTTTGTAGTATATGCAGACTAAAATTAGAACAATGTTCTATTCACAAGAGTATACAAGCGACTAGGAAATATAGCTTAGTTAAATGTTGCCAAATAATGGTAATATTATAGTGATTAGGAAATAATTTAACACACACAATGGTTACACTTGCTAAATCATTTAAGTAGTACATGTAGGTCAAGGTCACATGCTATAATTATGTCCGTTCCTTACTTCAGGCTCTAGTGGCAGTGCTTTCAGTACTTTGATTATAAATGTACTGGTCTGAAAATCATTTAGTGACAATTGGATTGGTTGGAAAAATAACATAGCACAGTCCACTCCAGTTATATCTCATGGCTGATCTTAAATCAATGTGTATGATCACGTGGTACTAACAAGAAGAACAAGTACCGATTCAAAGTACATATTCGTTTATAGTGTCCTTATTACGTACCGGATTTTGATGAAATATGGCGCATCAAACTCGTCTTGTTAAGCTGCATTTGGTGGTCTCTGTATTTTCGCCCAAACTTCTGTCGTTTTTACGAAGAATCGATTTCCGTGTCTAAGTCTGTGCCAAACTCCATTGACCACCAAATGCAGCTTATGAAGACGCGTTTGCTGCGCCATATTTCATAAAAATCCGTTGCATATTAAGGAAAATATCAAATAATACTTACTTTGGAGTGGGCGAAGTTGTTGTTGTTGTTGCAACCACGTGATCATGCACCTTGTAAATACGAAGCGAAGGTTCATGTACTGTTCAAAACCCATATAAACAAAAACAACAATACGTGACGCAGGCTTTATAACCCTTGAAGCAAAATACGTACTTCATGTTTTACAAGCAAAAGTAAGCACCATTATACAATTATTCTTATGTTGGTAGTCTACATGAGAATTACGGACCAGTAGCCGATTTCACCAAAATTGCTAAGCATACTTATCTAGCGAAGTATACTTGAGGGAGTAATCATATATTTTTCCCGAAATGCATTATTTCATATAGAACTAACGAATGCATATATTTGATGATTAAAAGTATGCAGAATTGTTATACTGATTGTATTACATCATCACAGCCAAAATTGCTGTGATAATGTAATAAATTCAGTATTATGAAAATAAATATTAAATGTATCCTTAAATTGAAAAGTTTCTCCCTCAAAGTGTTCTTAGCAAGATAAGTATACTTTGCATTTTTTTGTGAAATATGCTACTGGTGAAAGCGAAGACGATCTCCACTTTAGTTACTTACTGTGCGACTGCATATACGTGAAGAGAATACCAGGCTAGCGTGTGTTGATATCAAGTTTATCAGGCAATGCTAGGAAACGCGTATGAAGTTCTAGGCTTGGCGAGGAATTCCTGCCGTTTCCGAGTCATGTCCGATACATTTGATATCAACATACACTAGGCTGATATTCTATTTATCAGGTAACGTTATGTGCTAGTGGGCATGTCTAAGTTGCCTCATTACACTGGCGTCATTCGTTAACCTATTTTGACGCATTTGACCAATGAAACGTTGGTTTGCAATTCGTTGTAACCAGGATATTCATATCAGGCAAATGCGGACGGATGGATGGTTTGTCAGGGCTTTACGGTAACAAATTACAGAGCATCACGGAACAAATTACAAGAGAAAATCAAGAGATCCCAAAATCAGAACTGAATTTTTACAATAAAACATTATATATTCAGCCCTGAAATCAGAATAATCCTGATCTGATGTCATGTCCTCGCTACACCAGAATCACTTGGCCCCCTCCCAAAAGCAGTAGGATCAGTAATAATCTTACTACTTTTATAATGGGCAATAACCCAATTCAACTCCCAGGTAACAAAAGAGCCAAAGATAAAAACCAGGCAAATAGTGATTCCTATAACGAGGAATCCCTACCGTTAATTTACGCCGTCGCGTTCGCCCGACCAACCACCCGCTACCAGAAAATGTACACGACAACCACGGTATCATTGCACATATTCGTACCTTTATCAGGTACATATACTTTGTATTGGCCCAATACGTACTGACTGATAACATAATGTCGTATCAGGCATTGGCCTGCTACGAATAACTGAGTTACAGACTTGAAATCTGACGTTGCATTGGTCGAACTCCATCACATTATGTTATCGAATGACGTTAGTGAAATGACGCACCATAAACAAGTCCGCTTTCTTTTCTTTCCAAGCAAGGCTAGGAAACGTGCAGGAATTCTATTTATCAGGTAACTAATTACGCTACAGAATGAGCAATCATGACGGGTGCGTATCGCCCGTCATGTTTGCTTATTCTGTAGCGTAATTAGTTACCTGATAAATAGAATTCCTGCGCGTTTCCTAGCCTTGCTTGATAAACTTGATATCAAAATACACTAGCCTGGTATTCTCTATGTCACGGTCATGCCGTAGACCAAAACTCAATGTAAATATAACTCAATTAAAGTTGGGGTTCCATCTACATGTATTAGGAATGTTTTTATAGGAATTAAATAAGTGTATAATTGTGTAACTATTCCACAGTTTTAAAAATTACGCGTAACTGCTAACATATATAATCATGTTCATCATTAATTATGTTCTGATATAGACGCGCGTTTGTATCAGGCTATTGTATATGTAAATGAGGCAGGATATTTTTAAATTAGAGATACATGTATATCAATTAACTATCAATTAAATTATCTGAATAAATATTTTATCGACATATTATAAGGTAATAATATGCAAATAAAAAAATAATTAGTGAGAATACATTTTTTTCCAACATATTAAGGAAACACGGTTATCGCCCATGATATCAAGATTGGTAATTTACGTTTGAAATAAAAAGCATAGTAATGCCAATTAACACGTCCGGTAATGGTAAATGAATGTTTATTTTGCACGAAAAATATCATATCCAAAGAATGGAAGAAAATGAAGTCTGCTTTTATTACAACCTGGGGTGTGGGAGTCCAGGTTTAATACAAATTAGGCATACTGCACGCAAGTGACGGTCGAAATGATAGTCGGCAGCAATGGTCACCAACATGTTTAACGGCCTGTCAACAGCTAAGGTAATTTTAGGCCGGGTTCATGGGGTCTTTTACCATGTGTTACCTGCTGTGATGGGGTGGGGTGGGATGGATGTGGGTAAATCCCAAAATCAGAACAGAATAATTACAGAACTAGACATTATGTTTGTAAAACATGGATATGCCCCCCAAGGCATACTGGACTCTAACTAGAGATTGTGTGTAAAAAAAGAAAACTTTAAAGACTTACAAACATGTTGATATAAGAAAACAAAGGTCAATGTCATGCCATTGGTGGTGCGAGTGCGTCACACATGTTCTCTGAATGCACTGTCCAAATAGTAAAGCACTCCTTCAAGTACTATTGAAGATATTGCATGATGGAGAAACTCCTACAAACTTTTTGGCGCAAAAAAAGGGCTAAGTGTTTCATCACCATTTTGAAGGTCACAAGGGTCAATATCATGTAATTGATGGTGTGATTGTGTCACACATGTTCAGGTGAATAAAGTGTCCACATATTAAAGCAATCCTTCAAGCAATGTTGAAGATATTACATGTTGCAGACACTCTTACAAACTTTTGGATACAACAAATTGGCTAAGTGTGTCAGCACCATGTCGAAGGTCATAAAGGCCAATGTCATGTCATTGGTGGTGCGAGTGCGTCAAACATGTTCAGGTGAATGAACTGACCAAATATTAAAGCAATCCATCAAGTATTATTGAAGATATTACATGTTGGAGAAACTCTTACAAACTTTTCGACGTAAATGCATACAAACGTACGTACGGAACATCAAAAGCACCGCAATATGCCCCCTTGCTATCGCATAGGGGGCATACAATATATATTCAGCCCTGCAATTAGAATAACATAACCTGGTGCCAGGTCCTCACCACACCAGAGTCACTTAGCCCCGCTCCCGAAAAGTAATAGGATTAGTACTAATAGTATTATTTTTATTATGGGCAAACCAGGAATTCCGTTAAAGATGAAACACATCGTTAAATGTACCCTCCGCATGCTCCCAACCAACCGCCGGCAGTGGATCCGGAACAGTGTGTAAACACCATAACCATTATTAACCCTTTTATCCCCCATTAACTGGAATGGACTGTGATATGTTAATTTTCCGACCAATTCAATGGTCACAAAATGATTATCAGACTAGTCCAATTATTTAAAAGTCAGTGTTTATTTCTTCTTAAAAAATATGAAAATTACTTGCAAAAAGTGGAGATCCTGATCAGACGGCTCGTCACGAGCCGGCTCACATGGATCTACACTGTTTGATAACGCTGCTAAAGATTTGTGTAGTGTTGAAATTTTTAATTGGACCAATCACACAGAGACAGGAATTTGATGGTCGATTTTATTTTTAAATTTGTCTAAATGAAGGGATGATATCGGGATTCCGGTGAGGATGAATCCCGATTGTTAAATTACCCATCGCATGCACCCAACCAACCACCACACACATGTGCATGTACTAGACGAACTGTTTAAGACCCCGGAATGAAAGAATAGTGAATATGGGACAGTGTGTGAACAGCATACTGCTTCTTAACATTGAGATAATTGCCATCTTCCGCTTGCCGCCTTGTCAATGGCGTGAATGCATGTTGTATTTGGACTTCAAATTGAATTCTCTTGCATCGGTTGCGTAATTCTATAACAAAACCCAGACAGAACATAAGGAATCGCTGGCACTTAAAGGTATACCACCAATTTTCCGCGCGAACGACGATGAATTCTGGCAGTGTCCCAAATAGCCCGCATTTCCTGTCTGTAACGCAGGGCGACCAAGTCGCCCTGCGTCACAGACAGCAAATTCGGGTTATTTCCCAAATAGATTTACTCATTATAGACTGGGAATGACGAATACTGATCCATCAAATGCGCTATTCTATTTATATTCAAATTCCACGGGTATGTGCTGTATTCCGTAATTTAATACACACCACTGCTACCTGTTTCACGAAACCTGTCCAAATTTTACGGCTATATAAATACGTGTAATGCAAAAACAAATTTTTTTTTACATAATATTAAATTAAAGGAAAATTTAAGAATGAGCCTTCTTTTTATTTTGTAAAATTTGGTCAAATATTGATTTTATTGCGAAAACCCCCATGAGTGAAGATGTCTGGGGATTTAACATGGAGACATTTTTAGAATTTCAGAAATACTGGACCGATTTTCAAAATGTAACTTTTGTTTTCTTAGTTAGGTCATTTCCCAGATATCTAGCCAGGTTTCGGAGTCAATTTCCAATTTTTGTTTTCTGACTCCTCCCACAGCTCCTCCACTTCCTTTTCCTCCATGTTAAATTCCCAAATCAATGTTCGTAATAAAAACAGACAGTATTACTTGCCTGATAAATTTAACATCAAAATACGTTCGTTCTTTCGGCTTATATTATAGGAATGAATGGCCTTTTTGTGGAATTTATCGGGGTATAAACTTGGAAAAGTCGCAGGAATACTGGACGAAGGCCGGAAGGCCTCGTCCAGTATTCCCGCGACTTTTCCAAGTTTATATCCCCGATAAATTCCACAAAAAGGCCATTCATTCCTTATAATTCCAGCATTTGAAATAAATTCATCAAGAAAATGTGTTTATTTTCCGTTTTCTTAAGAATTATTTTAACTGCGCCTCACGAGTTACGGAAAGTAGTTCGGCGTGGGAGTTCACTGGAATATAAATTTTGGACAGAGACTTGCTACGGGCCAATCAAATGTTAGGGAATTGTGTAAATATTGTTGTGCAGGAATTATTTAAGAATAGGAATTGGCCCGAACACCTTCCATACCCGGGTTCAAAATACATTAGCCTAGTATTCTCAATTTATAGTAGACGATAAATGCAAACGCATATACTAGTTTTTTTTCTAAATGGTCATACTATGCCACATTCAGTGATGAACTTCAATTATTGACAATACATAGTTCCCAGATGAGCTAATGTGACATGGAGTAGTCTCCCTTATCCACCATCTTTGTGGGCAAAACTAAATGTAAATCAAAGCACTGAAATATGTTATCTCCACAAAAACTGACCACTTGCGGAACTAGAGACTGAACGTTGCATATTTTCTCAATCATCATCCAGAGGCAAATGTACGCTGGTGCTCTGGTGCGAACCCATACCCATCCACACGTTTTCTCTAGAATAAATTACTGTTTGTAACTCCCAGAAAAAAATGTACGAAATTGGCGGCTGACTGGCCACTGCTACCTAACTGTGAGAACTAAAGATAATAGCTGCTGTATTCATACGCACGAAATGTCTTGATTCGTATTTTCCAAAATATAACTGATAAACTGAGCCGCCCAAAACTGTGAAAACTATAGAGAATAGTATATGTAGAGTTTTAGATACCAAGCAAGACAGACCTAAACGCCATAGGATCGCCGTGACATAATATGTTATCTCAAAGGAGATAACATATAATCATGAAAGAACTGAAAGTACTGAATCTAGGTTAGCTCCACAAGATTAATAACACTTATTATTTATTTATATAATGATGTTTAAAGGTACATGCCCACGCAGCAGGTTACACTGTACTACTACTTTTCATTTTCTGGCATGCCTTATATGAGCCATTTGTCTACCCACTAACGAGTTATTTTTAATTACGGCGCGTGTTAATTGGTGTTAAATCGTATTTTATATGCCGCGACCAGAAAGGGTATTTTCCGACCTCTTGTTATTGTTACCAATACGCGTCACGTGACACGGTCAATCATATCACATCTTTGACATGCGCAGTGAAGTATCGGAAGTTGAGAAGAAAAATTTCTGTTCCGAGTCCAAATCTAAATCTCCACGTAACTCTTTCCATTTGGTGATCTGGTCGCCAATATTAACCACTCTCTCTCTGTACTGCCTGTCCCTCAGACACGTCGCCTTTTTTTTGGCCCACGCCGTTTCATACAATTTCCGTCCTGGACGTTTCGACATGTTGATATTCTTGTTTACATATTGGGAAGCCTACTGACGCGCGTAGTATGCTGCGCATGCGCACCGCAAGCCGTGATGTGAAAGTCGTCGTCCCCGCACATTATCAAAATAGGCTGCTACCGCCGCGCGCCGCTAACAGTAAATTGATAATTAATAAATGATTATATTTGTATAGCGGGCACTCGTAATGTTTAGAACTGGTGGAATAGTGACATAATTATACACTTATTTAATTCCTATAAAGAACATTGTGTGCCTACTGCGTGAGCATGTACCTTTAATGGCTTATCATCAGTTAAAGTTAGTTTAGGTCGGTTAACAGGGTCAAATCCTATATTACATGTGTATGGATAGAAGGTTGATCCCACAATCAATGCTTGATGTAATTATTTAGAGCTAGCCATACTTATTTATCAGGTAACCTGCCCTGTATTGACCGAATACGTACTGACTGATAACACATTGTTGTATCGGGCATTGACCTGATATCAACATCCGGGTTACAACAAAGTGAAAACTGACGTTCCATTGGTCGGTTGACGTCACGTGACGTTACCGAATGACGTCAGTGTAAGGACGCAACGTAAACAAGTCCTCGTTCTGTCCATAGATAACGACGTCATCTGTGGTCATTTTCGAGCATAAAACGTTACCTGATAAATAGAATACCAGACTAGTGTATTTTGATATCAAGTTTATCAGGCTCGGCTCGGAAACGGTAGGAATTCCTCGGCAAGCCTCGGAATTCCTACGCGTTTCCTAGCCTTGCCTGATAAACTTGATATCAAAAGACACTAGCCTGGTATTCTCTATTTGAGTTTATGTACATTTGGCGTTCCATAGATTTGTCACGTTCTACGCATATTCGACACAGTCACTTTAATGCAAAGACATGTTGTGTGCATGTGCCAGATTGCATTCAATTTAGTACATTGTTATCCAAGGCCGTCGTCTATTCAAACTGAACCACAATCTTCTCTCGCACGTTCACAATCATGTATCCCAGAACGGAATTTGACTGCAAATATAGGTTATAGAGAATAGTAGGTTAGTGCCGTGAATGAGAAAACATATCTGGCAAGGCTTAGGAAACGGGATGGGCGAGGCTCAGCCGAGCACATCCCGTTTTCGTGCCGCACCAGATATTTTCCCATTCACGGCACTAACCTACTATTCTATTTATCCCGTCAACACCTACAAATGGCTTTAAAATGCAAAAAAAGTAACCCCAATCACCGCATATATTCATACGTGGTGATTAGGTCGTATTGACAGGATATCAAAAATGTTTCACGGCACCGTGTTTCACGGCACATACGCACTGTGTTGACGGGATAAATGTAAAACCTCACCTTGTTTTCTCCCATGTTAAATTCCCATAGAGAAATCACTTTTTTGTAATAATATCAATATTTGACCAAAGTTTAGGAAATATAAAGAAAGCCAATTCATAAATTTTGATAAAATGTAATATTATCAAAAACAAAATATTGTTTTGCATTGTTTATAAAGCCGTACAATTTGGACAGGTTTCGTGAAACAGACAATATAGTATGTTTGGCGCGATGAATGGTTCCAACCCACACATAGCACAGACTCTTGTTTTATATAATTGCAATCAATTCGGAAAAAACAAAACGTGCAGATGATTGTATTATTTGTTTTAAGGCATTTTAATTCTATCTGCGGCCGGTAATGTGGTTACATGTATTTGCTATTTTGTTATTTTCTGTTTTCAGTTGAATCTTACGAAGCCCCGCAGGGGACGTAGAATTGTTTTTTTTATTAATTCGTTCCCACGAAATAACTATTCGTTCCCTCAATTTAACAATTCGTTCCGACGAATTAACCATTCGTTCCTACGAATTAATAATTCGTTCTCTAAATTTAACAATTCGTTCACACGAATTAACAATTCGTTCCCACGAATTAATAATTCGCTCCCTCAATTTAACAATTCGTTCACACGAATTAACAATTCGTTCCCACGAATTAATAATTCGCTCCCTCAATTTAACAATTCGTTCCCACGAAATAACAATTCGTTCCCACGGGAACGAATTGTTATATCGTGCGTACGAATTGTTATATCGTGCGTACGAATTGTTAATTCGAGGAAACGAATTGTTATATCGTGGGAACGAATTGTTAATTCGCGGGAACGATTGTTAAATTGAGGGAACGAATTGTCATTTCGTGGGAACGAATTAATAAAAAGAAATCCATATCACCTGTGGGGCTCCGTAGAATCTAGATTTTTACTTTAAACTATTGAAGTAGAAAAACTGGATTCAACGGAAAACGGAAAATGTGCGCAAATGTGTTCCGTTAACTGTGCGTGTGACTGGATAAATTATTTGGTGCTTATTGCATTTGTGATCAGTTTATACCCATCTATGTAGTGTGGCCAGGTTTTGAACTGTTCACCATTCAGTCAGTTCAACACCAGTGTAGAATCAGAGGTGAATCGGCATGTGCATCAGTACAGTCTGATCAGGATCTGTATTGTTCGCCATTCCATCGATGAAACACCTGTCATGCTTCTAACAATCAATACAGATCATTATCAGGCTACAGGAGTGTGCTATTTCATCAGGAGCTACACTGGTCACAAATCCCATAAGACCCATTTCTCCAGTCACAGCCACAAATGAACAATTTGTTTTCAATTTCAGGATCTTGTTTTAATATTAATGACTACCCTCTTGGATTAATGCACCCGACTTTCTTGGATTCCAGATCGAATTAACTTTCAATAGGCGATGGTCGTAATACGGTTTTACTCGTTTAAGCAAAGCCATCAGAATTGGTTTGGTTTCGTAAATTCCCACGAGACGCTTAACACAATATAGTTTAATACAATAATCCGTTGATTTAGTCAGAGAATGTGAAATGCCTTTGATTACGTTCAAAAGTGAAAATTGCCGTATTCCTTTAGGAATAGAAGAATGAATAGAAGCGTTGCGTTTGGGAAAGTGTAATAGCAATACGTTAAATAAGGAAGTAGTAAATTTAAATTTCAGTTGAATGTATTAGTAGACTATGATTTTTTTTTTTTTTTATTTACATGCGTCTGCAATTGTTGTATTGAATACTTGAAAGTGTGGTCTGTCGACGCACTTAGGTTCCCTATATGTGAGTTGAGAAACTCTTACAATAACCTCCAATAATATACGGACGGACAGACAGACATACAGACGGACAGACAGGGCGAAACCTATAGGGCACTGCAGAATCTCAGCGGGGCCCTAATAAGACTTGCCATCATAGTATTATTGTCAATAATTCGATGCTCAATAATGCTGTGCGCATATTCAATAACTGTGGTTGTGACTGGAGAAATGTGGCGTATGGGTTTTGCGTCCAGTGTAGAGCCAGATCAGACTGTACATCCGCACAGTCTGATCAGGATCTGCACTATTCGCCATTCCATCCACGAAACACCCGTCGTGCTCCTAACACGCAATATAGATGGTTATTAGGCTACAGGAATGTGCTATTTGAGCGACACTGGTCACACATCCCATAAGCTCCATTTCTCCAGTCACAGCCACATATAGGACATCACACTATTTAAAATGAGTTTACTGGTTTTATAGGAAATGAGAATCGGTCGAGCATCTATGAAATCAGTAAACGAGACACTGTATTAAATCCTCACGATTTCTTGATTTCATTTACTGCATAACAGCGGGTCATACACGAAAGCTAGAGTGCACTAGTAAACAGACAGCTAGACTGGCCACATATGCCATAAGCTCCATTTCTCAAGCACGCAGTCACAGTTACAAACAAGTACGTACGTGGACTAACGCTATTTATCCCGTGAACACAGTGCGTATGTGCCGTGAAACACGGTGCCGTGAAACATTTTTGATATCCAGTCAATACTATTTTTGCATTTTACAGCCATGTGTAGGTGTTGACGGGATAAATAGAATAGTAGGTTAGTGCTGTGAATGGGAAAAAATATCTGGCGCGGCACGGAAACAGGATGTGCTCGGCAGAGCCTCGCCCATCCCGTTTCCTGAGCCTTGCCAGATATGTTTTCCCATTCACGGCACTAACCTACTATTCTCTATCTATTTTCCTTATTTCTGAACCAAAGTATATGTTGTGAGACGGTTCAAATGAGTGGTCACAACATATACTTCTGATGAGAAATAAAGAAATTCTTGAGCCTTGCCGGACATTTTTTCCCATTCACGGCACTAACCTACTATTCTCTATATCCCCTCTTGCCTCTTATAGGTGAGGGGATACCTAGACACGTCATCGGATTTTGTACCTACAAACATGTGCGATTTTTCATGAAATATATTTACAGAAACTGTGATATTTTCCGTAAATGACGTCAAAATATGACGAAATTTTCATAGCAAATGCGGAATTCCGCATTGGCTATGAAATGTTCTTCAACTTTCGACGTCATTTACGGAAACTATCGTAAATTTTGTAAATATATTCCTGAAATATCCCACATGTTTTTACGCATAAAATTACACGTCATGTCTCATACAACAGGATAACGATCATTTTTGTTTCATTAACTATAATTAGTAGGAGTCGGCCGCGGGCGGACTTGTGAGTTTAATTACACTTAACTGAATGTTATTCACCAAAAATGCAGTCCCCCGCAAGTTGGATCCACCGCAAAAGCAGTCCAATCAAATGTCACAAGGCAAATAACAACAACATGTGACAAAATGGTGATTCGGATTAACGTCCCAACAACATCAGATAGTTATTTATCCCGTCAACACAGTGCGTATGTGCCGTGAAACACGGTGCCGTGAAACATTTTTGATATCCAGTCAATACTATTTTTGCATTTTACAGCCATTTGTAGGTGTTGACGGGATAAATAGAATAGTAGGTTAGTGCCGTGAATGGGAAAAAATATCTGGCGCGGCACGGAAACGGGCCTCGCCCATCCCGTTTCCTGAGCCTTGCCAGATATTTTTCCCATTCACGGCACTAACCTACTATTCTCTATCTACTTTCCTTATTTCTGAACCAAAGTATATGTTGTGACCACTCATTTGAACCGTCTCGGCGAGACGGTTCAAATGAGTGGTCACAACATA
This sequence comes from Conchocele bisecta, assembly GCA_029237695.1. NCBI lineage: Eukaryota > Metazoa > Mollusca > Bivalvia > Lucinida > Thyasiridae > Conchocele > Conchocele bisecta. The sequence continues at coordinate 46,003,229 of CM055273.1, forward strand.
TACTTCCGATGAGAAATAAAGAAATTATTGTGCCTTGCCGGATATTTTTTCCCATTCACGGCACTAACCTACTATTCTCTATTTATTTAATTCACCAATTGTTTGTAACACAGATGAGACCATAACTGTAACACGGGGCCCCAGTTTCAAATCTCACCCGAACGACTTGTGGGAAATACTATGAATGTACAATTGAGACAAGTCATGCGATTTTGTACCTAAGAACATGTGCGATATCTCATGAAAAATATTTACAAAATTTACAATTTTTTCCGTAAATAACGTAAACAGATGACGAAATGTTCATAGCAAATGCGGAATACTATTCGGTCATCTTTTGACGTCATTTACAGAAAATATCACATTTTCTGTAAATATATAACATGAAAAATCGCACATGTTCTTTAGGTACAAAATCGCATGGTGCGTCTCATTTTGGCTTCGTTTTACACCACCGCCTGCGCTAATCTTGCCAATATTTGAATTTATATTTATTTCACAATACTTGAATATTGTACTTGAAATCAAGCAGTTTGATTGGTTGAACCTGATCTGTGCTATAGCTCAGGCTCAACCAATCAAACTGCTTGATTGCGAGTTGGATTGCCAATAGGTGTTCGGAAACGTTGACATATTGGCAAGATTAACGCAGACGGTTATGTACGAGGGCTTAATCCGATTATGAGCATTATAAGAGTAGTACGAGTATTACTAATCATAGAGCGGGTGGGACTAGGTGAATCTGGTGTGATTTGGACCTTGCACCAGATCAAGCTATTCTAATTTTAGAACAGAATATATTTTGTTTTCAGTTCTGATTTTTTGGATTTAAGACTATATATCGAATGTGCCTGAAGTTTTTGTTTTTACAAACTAACACAGTCTTAGACAGACAGTACATTGCTTAGTTTGCTACCCGTATCACAGAGCCTCGCCCATCCCGTTTCCTGAGCCTTGCCAGATATGTTTTCCCATTCACGGCACTAACCTACTATTCTCTGTCTATTTTCCTTATTTCTGAACCAAAGTATATGTTGTGACCACTCATTTGAACCCTCATTTGAACCGTCTCGGCGAGACGGTTCAAATGAGTGGTCACAACATATACTTCCGATGAGAAATAAAGAAATTCTTGTGCCTTGCCAGATATTTTTTCCCATTCACGGCACTAACCTACTATTCTCTATTTATTTAATTCACCAATTGTTTGTAACACAGATGAGACCATAACTGTAACACGGGGCCCCAGTTTCAAATCTCAAATCCCCAGTTTCAAATCTTTTGGTTTTTACAAACTAACACAGTCTTAGACAGACAGTACATTGCTTAGTTTGCTACCCGTATCACATCTTTGATACATTTTCGAGTTTTGTTTCTGCATTTACACATTATAATACGGTTATATCACGTTTGTCCGCATGTATGATCGATAATCCGCTCGCTAAAGCTCGCGGATTATCTCCCAGTACATATGGACGAACCGTGATCTAACTGTGGCCTATTTGACGAACTGTTGGAATAGCTCTCGTACGAGGAACATTATCGTCGCAGTATATTCGACCAGAAAGCCCGCATGCACTAAATAGTAAATAAACTGTAAGCCTTATAGGTATGACGCCACCAATTACGTTTTCTATGTATAATTCAATAAAGTTCAAACCTACTATAATTCTGTTGAGCATTCACGTGATTTGGTATTTTACAGAACGGAACGGAACCAGTCAAGGGGTACACGACCACGGGGTAGGGTTATGATTGGGTTTAGGGCTAGAGTTGAATTTGGGGTTAGAGTTTGGGGTTTTCGGGGTTATAGTTCGGGGTTAGAGTTTGAGGTTAAAGCTTGGGGTTTGAGTTTCGGTTAAGAGTTTGTGTTTTTTGGGGTTATACAGTGGGGTCAGCGTGTATGTGCACACACGAACGAACACGACAGGTTGGAACCAACCTGTCGTGTTCGTTCGTGTGTGCACTTACACGCTGACCCCACTGTAGTTTGAGGTTACAATTTGGGTTTTTGGGGTTTAGCGTTATGGTTTATTTGGGTTATTGCTTGGGGTTATGGCTTATGGTTTGGATTCCCGCCATAAAATAGTTGTGTTGCGGGCAACAGTCCAGATTATACTGGGTAGGTGTAGTTTATTTTTTTTTAGTAAATACTAGTTGGACATTAGTACGTGTCAACCTGGCATAATGCTTGCTTGCCAACTTGATTCAAGGGATATAACAAATAGTAAACTAGCTTAAACATGGTTCAACGACGAAAGTGACCGACATTGAGATTGTTTGTCCTTTAGTCAGAAGCGTCCAAAAAGTAGGTACATGTAGGGTGGGCAGTAGTTGCGAACAGTAACTCTTGCATCCGTGCCACGTTTTGCTGCCGACGAACTATTGGCTATTAAACACATTGGATCTAAAACATATTTAATTGCAAGTACCTTTTCATCAATAACTAACAAAAAATGTCACCCTCGTCAAAACTTTTCATTTGATGAAATTCCATCAGATATTTATTGTATTGCTATATGTATGAATTTAACATGGGCACTAAGAATATATTTTTTTAAATATTTTTTATTTGCGGACGTATTTTAAAAATCTAACTAATGTTTTCTTAGTTACATCATTTCCAAGCCATCTCGCCAGGTTACGGGGTCAATTTCCAAAAAATATCATCGTTCGAGCCTCCTAGTCACCTTCCTCCTCCTTTTTGCTTCATGTTAAATTCCCATAGGAAACTAGTTTTTTCGCAGTAAAATCAATATTTGATGGACATTCATCAAATAAAAAAAATAAGGGAGGGTGAATTTTTTGTTATTGCTGAAAAAGTACTTACATTTAAATATGGTTTTAGATTTAATAAGTTGAGCAGCCAAAAGTTCGTCAGCAGCAAAACTTGGAACAGACAGTAGGTGGACAGCATATCACTACCGTTGTCCCACCTCTTCCTGCTGACCAACTTTTGACTATTAACCGTATTAAATATATATAATTAAAACTAAGTACTGTTTCATCAATAACAAAACGTCACCCTTCTCATTTTTTATTTGATGAAATGCCATCAGAAAAATATTTTATTGCGAAAGAACAAGGTTCCTATTGGAATTTAATATGGGGCAAAACAGAGCTGAAGAGTGACGAGAAGGGCAGCAAAACGAAGAATTTTGGAAAATGACTCCGAAAGCTGACTAGATAGCTTGGTAATGAAAACAAAAGTTATATTTTGAAAATCGATCCAAAAATTATTTTAAAAATATATTTTAGCCCCATAGAAAAATAGTATTTTCCCTATAAAATCAATACTAAAAACAAATAGGGAGGATGAATATTTTATTATTTATGAAAAAGAAACTAACTGCATAGTTTTGGGATTTAATGTATGGCCGGCTAACAAAGGTAGGTCGGCAGGAAACTTGGAACAAACAGTAGGCGGGGTGGGGTTGCCCGCATCCAGAACACTTTTTATTCCACACTGTCTAACAAGGATTCCGGCCATAATTTGATGTTCATGTGTTGCACTCGGAACCACCCGAACCATTCCGTAAATCGAGAATATTGTCATCTTCGACGCCATTTGTTTCGCAATAAAACGTGAAAAGATGACTCTGTGACCAGAATTCAGGAGTTGGTATCCCATGTCCTGCCGTATAGACATTAGACGGCCAATTACCCGGATAAGGGCCTGTGCAATTATTAAATTGTTGGCCCGGAGACACAATTTGGGGAGCCGATTATTGTTCTGTTTATAACCGCAACAGCTTAAAGATGCAGGGGCCCACGGCTGGGAAAATGTAGTTAACTAGCGTACACGACCAGTATAGACCCTGTTCAGTCTGTGGATACGACCAGTCTACATGCAGTACCTACGCTGTTCGTCGTTTGAGTCACTCAAACATACAGCCCTCATATACAGGATTAGACATTAGTGTAACTGTTTCAATGCGGAAATGAATTGCGACCTAGACGGCGACCAGCATATGCCCAGATCAGCCTGCGCATACGCGCAGTCTGATCAGGACCTACGCTGTTCGCCATTCACCCAGACAAACGTAATGCCGTCAATAAAAGGATTAAACAAGTGAAAATGAATGGGGTTTAACGTCCCAGCAACATATAAGGTCATATAGAGGCGGGGCCACAGTTTAAAGTCTCATCCGACAGACCAGTGGGATGGAAATACTATGAACGTATTTTTCAATGCCAGACCACAATACCCACAACCTCCGGATTGGAAGTTAGGTGTTCTAACCCCTAGGCCACAACCCATCCCTAATAAAAGGATAAACTATTATAATTCCAGCACAAACATATTTACACAATTCCCTAACATTTGATTGGCCCGTAGCAAGTCTCTGTCCAAAATTTATATCCCAGTAAACTCCCACGCCGAACTACTTTCCGTAACCGTGAGGCGCAGTTAAAATAATTATTCAGAAAACGGAAAATAAACACATTTTCTTGATTAATTTATTTCAAATGCTGGAATTATAAGGAATTAATGGCCTTTTTGTGGAATTTATCGGGGATATAAACTTGGAAAAGTCGCGGGAATACTGGACGAGAATACTGGGGAATACTGGACTAGAAACGAAAAGACGAAATATCCCTAAATAGAACAAGACACATTCAAGCGATACACGCTACTCGCCGAACACGTCTACTAGTAGCCGATTTCACCAAAAGTGCTAAGCATACTTATTATCTAGTTAAGTATACTTTGAGAGATAAATCATTTATTTTTCCCGAAAATCATTATTTCATATAGAGCTAACGACTGTATATATTTGATGATTAAATGTATGCAGAAATACTACACTGAATTTATTACATTATCACAGCCAAAATGGCTGTGATAATGTAATTAATTCAGTATAATGAAACTTAATAAATTTATCCTTAAATTGAAAATTTCTCCCTTAAAGTGTACTTAGCAAGATAAGTATACTTTGCAAATTTGGTGAAATCGGCTACGGAGCATTGCAAGTGCGGTGCTATTGCACTTGTCATTTGCATCAAGGAATGTGATGTATTTTCATGACACAAACAACACGGTTACTATAAGCATTACTGTGTGTCAACACAGCGACTCGCACTACATATATTATGGGGGAAAAAACGTGTTTTACTCAAAGGTCCGTGTTTTCTCGTGCTATGAACATATTCAAGACAAAAAGCATAGCCGAATTAGCGAACAGTTGAATTAAGCGTTTCTTCACACGGTTATCGCTGTCCCTCGGGTATCTAGTTAAGTACTCACGTGCATGTGTCTGACGACCGATATTGAAACATGTCACTTTATTAAAACAAAACACGACCATGTGTGCCACATTAGTATGTTATGGACAGACTATCTAAAACGATTGAGCACACGAACGAGGCTTATTTGAGAACATATACTGTTCGAATAATGAGTTTTTCCCAAACAACCGTAGCTAACATTAGTCTTAGACATACATGTATTTAGTATAGTTGCAGTTCTGTAACACGACTTACCACAATACAATACTGTTGCCCAACTTGTATAACACACATTTTGCTTTCTATCTATATACAACTGGTAAACAATAATTTTGAAGGACTTAAAGCACTGTTGGTTCATCTGTCCTTCATATATGTAATTGGTCCAAATGTCAACCGCAGTTTCTTTAACACAGATGTATGGTGTGTATTGCGGTTTTGTCTGTTTTCTGTTTCCAACAGTATATAGTGTCACTATGGGCAGAATGTGTGTATTCGTGCCCAGCTAGCTTAGTCGGTTAGAGCGATGATACGGTAATCCATAGGTCCCCGGTTCGAGCCTCGGAGCCTCGTTTTTGCCCTGTGACATTGGCGCCCAACGTGGGGCCGTGACTGATAAATACTGCCCAAATTGTATAAAAATATGGAATTCAGATACGAATTAAATATATAATTTGGGGGCGAATTTCAGTTTGGCGGGGAAGTATGTCACTGTACATAACTCACTATGGGAGAAGATGTGTATTCGTGCCCGGCTAGCACCGTCGGTTAGAGCGATGGTACGGTAAACCAGAGGTCCCGGGTTCGGGCCCCGGGCCGGAGCACATTTGTCTCCCCATAGTGAGTTGCGTACCGTGACATATTTCCCCACCAAACTGCCAACCGTAGTTCCTTTAACACAGATGAAGGAGATATATTGAGCTTTTGTTTGTTTTACGTTTCCAACATAATATAGGACAACGTAACGATTGACATGAAATCCAACAAATAATTATTATTTCCTGGGTTCAAGAATGATTTGACAGGATTCGCCCATGAACTAGGAATGTGCCGTGGCCTAGGGGATATGACATTTAACTTCAATACTGGAGGTTGTGAGTTCATTCCTCACCATAGGCGTGAACAATAATAACATAGTATTTCCAACTATACACACACATCATAAACTTTATTATCTCCCCTTGATGACTGGCCATGCCTCGATGTGCCTCGATATTGTGACATTCGACACTCTTGTTCAATTTGCGATACTATTTATATTCCGAGGTGTATACACATCAGTGTTACTGATTTATTTTTCCATGAAGTTACCTCCCCTTGTATGCTGGCTACACATCGAGGGGCGTATATTGTGACATTCGGCACTCTTGTTCCTGCCTCCGTTGATTATTTCTGAAGAGACACTGCACCACAAAACACATTTTACACAAGGTTTTGTAACTATCAGCATGCTCACATGTCTCATCTTGGGACAAGAGTTTGTGCAGCAGACCGTTTTGGGAAATGTATTTACGCTGAAATGCCGTCAATCTGACATTTATATGCCTGCAGACAATCGACAGGGATACATGTATAATTCTACTTTGGTACGCCAATGAACAAAGATGTAACCATCATTCAGGCGTTCCTATCTGTGTTTTCCAGAACCAATTTGACAAATAAATAGGCAGAAAAACATAGAAATAATGATTTGTTTTATACCCCCGCAACGAGTTATGGGAGTATACTGGAGTCAGGTTGTCCGCCCGTCCGTCAGTCCGTCCGCATGAGTGCGTCGTTCACTAAACTTAAAATATCTTATAACTTCTATTTCTTTACATATTTAGGGGCACATGTGCCCACGCGGGGGTATTCCGTAACCCTCACTTACTGACATATCTAGTTTTTCATGGTTTCTTGAACATAACCTTGACCTTGAAAGTGTGACATTGACCTAATTGTTTTCAAAACATTTATAAGTTTAATCAGCGCCCTCAACTCATGGACTAGACACCATGTTTATGAAAATAGCACCGCATGGAGCTGATATATGCCGTTAACTGGTTTTTATTGGCGGCCATCTTGGCAAGAAAGGCATAACATGAAGATCATCTGTGCTAAATGTAGGAAAGTTAGCCAGATGTGCGAATTTATGGACTACCGTGAGGCACTAGTGTAATCTTCAGCTGGACTAAGTGTAGGTTACAACCCAGCATTGTGTGTCACTGTATATATTAATATAAACCTATGTCACCTGTAAGTATTTAAAATACATCTAGAATGGACTAGCATTTATGAATTACCTTCTGGACAGTAACAGGGTGTGGGATTACGTTGTTTCCGAACCAGATTTTCCGACGTGACGTAATCGGTGACGTAATTTTTAAAATCTATTTTCTTTATAATCGGATTGTGATAATATGTAGCGCTCCAAATACGATGGCATATGTGTTTTATGTGTGCTCTGAAAGTTCTTTACAATAACTTATAACTTTCACAGAGAATGTACGGTAACCGATTCTTCGTCAAAACGACACAATTATGAGATTAAAGCCGCCTACACGTCACGCAGTTCGGAAACACATGATCCCATACCTTGGGTTAAATATGAGGAGACAATAAGGTGTTAACTATGATGTAAGCAATTCCCAGGACCCGGAAGGCATTTTTGATTAAACAAGCAAACGCTCGAAAATGGATGGACGAATGACAGGCTCATGCGGCGTATGAATAATATAATATGTGACAGGCAGTAAAATGAAAATACTCTCAGTATTTCTGTTGCATGAGTAGTACACTTCTAACAATTCCAATCCGAAATTAACCAGTAACCACGAAAGGTTTGCTCAAAGCAATCATAATAATACTTCACACTATTTATTCATTATGTACTCTTTTTGATTTACTGCAATGTAGCTTGTAACCGTGGTTACACTATTGGCTGATGTTAACCAAAATGCATCATCTTCGGCTGGCAGATAGATGTTAAAGGTATAAATGTACATGCCCACTCAGTAAGCACATAATGTTCTTTATAGGAATTAAATCAGATAGTATATTCTGTAGATATGACATTTTCGGACAAAAGAAACATTAATTCACCATTATCCTACGTATTGATTGGCATTATTATACATTTTATATCGGACATAAATTTCCACACTGATATCAGGGGCGATAATTGTGTTTTCTTAAAATGATAACGGTCAGTTAATACTATTTATTCTCTGTATTTATTTTTTTATGTGCAATAGTCATACTTTATAATCTGTCGAAACAACTATTTGTTCAGGTGACGGAATTTAATTAGCATAAACAATTAAAAAAGATCATGCATCATATGCATATGAAAATAGCCCGATACCACGAGTCACTATCAGTAAAATAAATCTTACTAAATTATTAAATTATTATACATGTATAGCTGGCACTCGTAATTTATAGAACTGATGGAATAGTAACACAATTATACACTTATTTAATTTATATAAATAACAGTTTGTGCCTACTGAGTGGGCATGTACCTTTAACGCAATGTATCTGCATGCGGGGGCCGCTGTTTGAAAACAGGTACCTTAGGACACTATGAGCGAGTCTACATGTAAGTCCCTATCAAATTTCACAATTCAACATTTTCATCAGCATCAATATAGGAATGGATGGCCTTTTTGTGGAAATTTTATTTTTTTATTTTTTTTTTTTTGAGTTTTTTTCGAAAATTGTAATTTTGTAAGGCCTCGTCCAGTATTCCCGCGACTTTTCCAAGTTTATACCCCCGATAAATTCCACAAAAAGGCCATTCATTCCTATAGTAACAAACATCGGTGTAGGATAGTGCGTCGCTTGAAGAAATTTCTTTGGTGGCCATGTTGAAATATGTGACCACCTTCATTTTAACATTTTAACTTCATCTTAAAATGCCTCAATCACAGTTCATAAGAAGAGGTTGTTTAACTTCTGCTGTTGTTTCATTTGTTTTGTCTTTTTTTCTCAAGCACAACATGGCTTGGTAGCACTTCAGAATCATTTCTACTGGAAATGATTCTATCGTGACGCCACACCATGTTGTTGCTTGTAAGAAAAATTGAAACAAATAATATAAACAGCAGACGCCATCATTCAGCATTGTAAGGGTTAAAACTTGGTGGCGGGCATGTACTAAAAAGCCCACTGGTCGATTAGGCTCAAACCATGTCCCAAAGCCATTGCATAGTCATTATTTTCGATTTGATATATCACATGATCTATTTAATCCCCTAGCCATTTTTGACCCCGGGCTACAATTTTAGCAAATGTGAAAGGGCATTGTGTGTTCAACATTCACGCTAAATGTCGTCAAAATATGTCTGGTGGTCCATGAGTAGCTGGCGTTTAAAGAGGTTGACATACGTTTCTACGGCGGCCATCTTTAAGTACTAGTATGTGACGTCCTCCACTATAAAATATTATAAAATGCTTCACTCACATATGTAACATTTTAATATAGCCCGCTGTATCGAGTACTACCGAGTGCACACTAATATTATGACAGAACTCCTAAATGTTAACTGGTAACAAGAGTGCCGTAAGTCACAAAATACGCCCGTCGAAGATGGGCCAGACAGCGAAGATGCAGAAATGTGAAGCTGTCACCAAGGCAAGAAACATTAATGAGAATTTGAAACTTTATAGAATTATTTCTTCCTCTTGTTGTGCTAAACATGTATACTAATTTAGGTAGAGATGTGTAAAGTAGTAATTATATAGAATTGGATACAAGAATGTAGAAAAATGGCTAAGTTAAAAAGGTGATAATTAGTTAAAAAATAGTTTTCGGCATAAAAACACCAAGGTGCACATCTTCAATATGTGTAAAAGATGTGTGTATCAGATCGAATGACGGAACGGTTTCAGAGGAGTTGTGTACACAAACGCTGTACCCCTACATAGAATTGTATATACAAATGTAGAACAAATGGTTAAGTTAAAACGGTGATATTTTTGTTGAAACATATTTTTCGCCATAAACACACCAAGGTGCACATCTTCAATATGTGTAGAAGACATGTGTATAGTTTCAGATCGATTGACCGAATAGTTTCAGAGGAGTTGTGTACACAAACTATGTACGCTACACAGAATTGTATATACAAATGTAGAACAAATGGCTAAGTTAAAAAGGTGATCTTTGTGTTAAACAATACTTTTTCGGCATAAACACACCAAGGTGCACATCTTCAATATGTGTAGAAGACGTGTGTATAGTTGCAGATCGATAACGGAGTCAAATAAAATATATTTGTATGTATTGGGGGGGGGGGGGGGGGGGGCGAATCCCCAAAACGATATTTAAATGGGCTAGAATACGCCAAAGCGACGCACCTGCGATCTTGTATCACCACCTCTAATTATTTCAGTCGACTATGAAAACTAATTATAAAATTGTCTCGGAATTAAATTAACGTTTTTCCACCGTTATAGGCAGTAGTCGAGTAGATCTAATTACTAAAAATGGAAATAATCAAATAATGTTGGTTTATCGTCAGTGAGTATCTACAGGGAATATTTACGACAACAACAGTAAACGAAAAAGAAGAACATTTTGTTTATCATAAGAAGTTTAGGGTAACAGGCCCCAGAGCGGCAGATGTATACCATATATATGTATACAGTCGAACCTCTCTACAACGGCCAGCCATGGGGAGACTGCAAACTGGCTGTTGAAGAGAGGTGGCTGTTGAAGAGAGGTATATCATATAGAAATCAGAGCTACATTTAAGGTGCATATTTTTTCATTTCTTCGCCAAAACTGGCAAGTTGGAAGTGCTTTAGAATCGTCTCAATGAGACGATTCTAAAGCACTCCCAACTTGCCAGTTCTGATGAAGAATTAACAAAATCCCCCACAAAGTTTATCAAATTACGTACACTAACTGTGGTCGCAATTCATCACATTGCGTTTTGAAATTTTGGCCGTTGTAGAGAGGTGGCTGTTGTAGAGAGGTGGTCGTTCGTGGAGGTTCGACTGTACTTCACTTATTTCACATGTTGCGTACTTTAGCCCCAATACGTTCCATTTTACAGTTTACAGTTTTAATGCCTACATGTTCGATAGGAAATCGAGATATTATGATTTTTCAAACATGGATATGCCCCCTGGGCATACTGGACTCAAACTGGAGAAACTCTTACAAACGTTTCGACTTTTCGACATTTATGTACACGGACATACAGACGGACGGAAGGACGGGGACGGACGGGGACGGACGGACGAACCCTCAAGAGCAACGCAATATGCCCCCCTTGCTATCGCATAGGGGGCATAAACCAGATGGCCGCGGCCTGCATGTCGAGCCCGCCGAGGCATTTGATGGTCTCAGAGTGTATTTATTTGAAGTTTGAATTAAGGGTTGTGGAGATATAAGGTATGTAAAAGCTTTAACGCAAATGTTAAAGTCATTTGACCTTGATATTGGACATGTGGGCCGCATGGGTGGGCTATAGAATGAAAATATGGATGATAATAAAGAATTATTTAAAGTAAATCGGAGTAAGTGTTGTTGAGATATACGGCATGTAAAAACGTTAACATCAGTAATTTGACCTTGACCTTGGACATGTGGACCACGCGGGCAGGGTATAGAATGAAAGTATGGATGATGAAAATGAAGTATTGGAAGTATGAAGTAAATTGGAGTGTGGAAAAAACTTAAACCCAAACTTCTAAGTCATTTGACCTTGACCGTGAGGCACATGGGCCGCATGAGTGGGACACAGAATGAATATATGGATGATGACTAATAAGCATTTGAAGTCAATGTGACTTAGGACTGCAGAGGTATTTAAAAACTTTAACGCAAATTTCGGACTGACGGACGTACGGACGCATGGACGCCCGGACACCCGGACGTCATTGTGATCACTATTTCTCGCTTTCTGCAAGTGGGCTAGACAATAAATACTCGGATGAGAGACTGCGTTATAAACCTGGCTAATTATAAGTATGTTATCGTTCACATGTTGGATTTTTAAAGAACTAAATGCTGCCGTCGCTAACGCGCCCTCGCATTTACTTCATTAAAAATCCAATATGCGAATAATAACTTATACCAGTAACCCACGCCGCCGGATTTACAAACATAAACTATTGACTGTCTAATTTCCGCCATTAGGAACTGTGTAGTGGGATCTCTCTAAACCGGACACCAAGAAAACACCTGTTATTATTAGCCGATCTATTTATAGATCGGCTAATATATTGGTCATCCATCGAATTCTGAAAAAGTTTGTAGCAACCCTTTTCTCCGCTATTCGGTAATCTACGAACGCGAATTTTGCTGTATCACTTCCAAATTGCATCAACCGATAAAGTTTGCATTTTTTGCAATTATCTCCGTTTAAAACTTTAAATATAGCCAAATAACACACTTTTGAATACGTAATGAGCTGAACGCCGGAAAAGATTGAACCCGGAAGTTGTTGTTGTTGAAGTCCATAGTTGGCTCTAATGGCCATATACGCCAACATACGCCGATTATTGGGCTAATTTAAAGCTTTTATTTATTAAACAGAACAAGTTTCAGCCACGTATAATCGCGTAAAATGTGTTTATTCGGCTAATTTATAATCGACCTCTGCTCAAAATCTCCTCCGACTAGCAACCCCAGCATCTCGGGTTTATCCCATTGGATCGCGTATGCGCGTCATTTGACGCTAGTTAATATTCACAAAATTTTCCACCAATCAAAACGAAGAATTGCCCTTCATAGCGAACTTTGATTTGTTCACGTATCATGCAGGGATGGCAGGGATGCATCCAGCACGCGCGATTGCGGCAATCCCCCTTACTTATTGTCAATGCCGCAAATTAGTGATTGTCTTGCGCCCGACATCGCGCAAAAAATCACGGATGGGCCCTTTTTAAATGACCAGTGCGCACATTAAAAAAACGTAACTGACTATTTAAACGCGCTGCGTATTTAAATCATTGGAAGGCGTGCAGTTCAATCGAGTTTGTGCGGCCGTTGAACGTAAGCTTCGAGTCGATTTAAACCATTTAAATCGATAAACAAGGGATAAACAAGTGACAACGTTATCAAGGCCAATCTGGGCATGTGCCTGAATACGCATGACGTCAATTCGACTGGTACATTTTGTTGAGTACGTTAATTAATGGTCACTTTGTTAAGTAAGATTTGTATTCGACTGGACTGGTGAATGGGATATCCCTTTGCTAAAAATATGTTTCTGCATGCCTAACTAATATATTGACCGTAGCTCCGTGTTAACTAAAAATATCGATAAATATAGGATGATGTTTATTTTTTTTTTATTTTTTTTTCTCCAAATGTTTATTTTGTTTTCTTCATTTTTTTTAAAAAAAATTATCAATTTTTTTTCTACATCAAATTTTATTTCCTATTAATATTTTTTTCGGGGCCCCAATTTTTCTAATAGAATTCAATTTTTTTCTTGAGAATTTGGTTGGGGAGGAAATCAACACTTCTCTCACTTTTCCCTGAGATTCCGTAACTACTAAAATGTGGACATATATTGAACCCTGATTTGATCGGCTAATAACATCATGCTCTGCATGACTTTTCATCTTTTTTTTTATGTGTTTCTTGGTCATTTATCTCAAGTGATAATGTCTGTTCGTGATCGTATATCACACAGCCATGGCTCAGAATGATCAAATGCCTGATTTACAGTGAAACCTCTCAAAACCGGACAACCTGGGGACCTCACAGGGTGTCCGGTTTAGAGAGGTTGCACTGTATATCTATCTCCGGTGTCACTATAAAGGTTACGTTCCGACATTGTATTGTGCTCTTTAATGCAATGCTAACCTATGTCACAAGATCTGAAATAAACAATATGTAGACAACAATACTCACCACCAGACCATCAGTCTTATGATCTAGTAGCATTTTGACACTGAATTATGCCGAGAAAGCAATATGCGAACTATCATGTAAGAAAATCCTCGTCATCTGAAAGCTTGCTTCAATTTCACGGCCATTTTGCCCTTATCACCTCTATATCCCTACACAGAAGAAAAATCAAAGTACTGAAATATGTTATCTCCACAAAAACTGATCACCTGCGGAAGTAGAGACTGAAAGTTGCATATTTTCTCACTCTTCATCCAGAGTCAAATGTAATGTGATGGTGCAAACCCATTCCCATCCATACGTTTTCTCTAGAATAAATTACTGTTTAAAACTCCCAGAAAAATATTGTACGAAACTGGCGGCTAACTGGTCACTGCTACTTAACTAAAGATAATAGCTGCTGTATTCATACGCACGAAATGTCTTGATTTTTTTCCCTTATATTTAAGGGTGGGAAATGGCTCGAATACCTTCCATACCCGGTTGTCTTGATTCGTATTTTCCAGAATTTAACTGATCCAACTGAGCCCAAAACTGTGAAAATTATAGAGACAAGTATATGTAGAGTTTTAGATACAAAGTAAGGCAGACCAAAACGCCACAGGATAAGTTGGCACAGGGCACTATTTTCTTGGTCGTACTCGCCATCTAGGCTGCCCCTCCTCTCCCCATCCTCTCCCCCCCCCCACCATAGAAATTTGCGTGACATAATATGCTATCTCAAGGGAGATAACATATAATACAAGAAATACAGTTTAAGAAAGATATCACCACCAGCCACAATGACTGGTTTACTTGTAGGTGTCTAATGGGGAAATATGGGATATTTTGCTGTGTAATTCCTCGATTATGCTCCTACTCTGGGCAGCGAGACGTTGACTGACGCATAACTAATTACATGTACGAAACTATTGACAATGTGTCCTAACCCTAGTAGCCGTCGCAAATATTTCTGGGTCTTATGCATTATTGATGCCAACTAGTCATATGTCACCCGTTTAAGGGGCATATTTATTAACAGAAAAAAATACTATTAAAATAAAAACGTGTTTATATCATGACACTGTGAAAAATGGCTTACTTGAAGATATATGACGATATTTCGACCGCTGGGTTGTTTCTATTTTCACCAATATAAGTACAGAAATATCGGGGGCCCGTTTCACTAAACTTCCTACGACTAAAATGTTCGTAAGTGCAAATTTAAGATCGTCTGTAAATTTCAATTAATGGATTTACATTTATTGAGCATAGGCTGCATATGCAGCCTATGCTCAATAAATGTAAATCCAATAATTATTTACAAGAAAACAGTGTTAATGTGAAATTTACAGACTATCATAATTTTTCACTTACGAACATTTTAGTCGTAAGAAGTTTAGTGAAACGGCCCCCAGATTTCCTATCTTGTTGCGTAGCAACTGTTATACTTATGTACCGATGTCTGTGAAAATTGAAACAACCCAGCGGCCCTAGTATCGTCCTGTATCTTCAATTGAACCACTTTACACAGGGTCATGAAGAAAACATGTTGTATAGTATTTTTTTAACCAATCCTGATATGCCACTTTAAATGTGGAAGCAAGTTGCAAGAACATAATTGTCAAGGTATTATGTAATCAACATCATTGTAACTGTAGATGATGATATGTGGCTGTGACTGGACATATGGGGTTTACTGGATTTGAGACCAGTATCACAGGTTGAAGTAACGGACCGAGGTCTATATGTGACCAGTGTGGCTCCCGATCAAATAACGCACTCATGTAGCCTGCTAACTATTCAGATTGCTTGTTAGAAACCTGACGGATTTTCATTGAAGGAATTGCGAACAGTACAGATCCTGATCAGACGGTGCGGATGCACAGGCTGATCTATATCTACACTGATCACAAAACCCATAACCCATTTCTTCAGCCGCATACACGTACGGCAAAAGTGAAAGTGAAAGGGCTTACCGTGTTGGCGGCCATTTTGAATACAAAATGGAAAATTCAAATGCCGCATTCACATACAGCGACACCAAATATGCATGCTTTGAATTTTGCTAATGTAGACGAGCAACCGTACAACTATTGATCCATCACCCGTATCCGTAGTATCATATATGTATATATCTCTCTTGTAGTCATTAGGGAATATATTCAGGAATACATGTGGATGTGGCTGGAGAAACGGGGCTTATGGATTTTACCACCAGTGTAGATCCAGATCAGCCTGTGCATACGCACAGTCTGATCAGGATCTGCACTGTTCGCCATTCCATCAATGAACAACTTGTCATGCTTCTAACAAGATTTAGATCGCTATCATGCTACATGGGTGTGCTATTCCATCAGGAGCTACGCTGGTCACAAATCCCATAAGCCCCAATTTCTCCAGTCCCAGGGATAATTGTATGTGGACTATTCTATTTCTAGGAACTACCCATTTGCCCCACGATGTCTAGGAGTCGCCGCCAAACGAAGTCCACACTTTGAAGAAACACGACCTTTAGATATGTATTCAACTCTCATACGAAGGTACGTGCCACTGCTATCAAGTTATCAGGCAATGCTAGGAAACGTGTAGGAATTCCGAGGCTCGCCGAGGAATTCCTATCGTTTCCGAATCGTGCCTTCATGCATGTATTAATCCACATACGGGCTTTAGACATACATGGGAATTGCATGCCTATTGTTCATTATCAAGTTTATCAGGCACGGCTAGGAAACGCGTAGGAATTCCGAGCCTTGCCGGTCAATTCCCAGCGTTTCTAAATCGAGCCTGATCATTTGTTTTTGTTTCTTTAATGGCGTTTAACACCCTGTCAACAGCATGTACCCACCCTGCCGCCCGCTCGAGCCTGATAAACTTGATATCAAAAAGACACAAGTTTGGTATTCTATTTATCAGGTAACATAGCATTTTATGTCACACGATGTGCTAACGTAGGAACTTTAATGGCATCGGAGATGCGATATGGCCATGTGATTATGTACCTTCATTACAAACATGTGCGATTTTTCCTGAAATATATTTACAGAAACTGTGATATTTTCTGTAAATGACGTCGACAGATGACTTCCGCATTTGCTATGAAAATTTCGTCAACTTTCGACGTCTTTTATGCAAAATATCTTAAATTTTGTAAATATTCGTCTTAAGATACCGTACGGTCATGTTCTTACGTACACAATTAGGCAGTTAGTTATCTTATATTTAAGGGTAGGAATTGGCTCGCAGACCTTCCAAACCCGGGCATATGAGCCCAGAAAATGTGTTTTTCTTTCCGAATTTAGTATTGGTTGCAATGCAGTCGGAATGTGTGCTTTAAAAGTAGTACGTTAAAACAATAAGCCAGTTTTGTTATGCCATAGACACTCTTTGCTTGCAGAAACCAGTTAGCTAAAACATTAATCAACTTCACAGGCATGTTAATGAATCATTTACATCAGTTTCAAGCATATTCTTTGGGATTATTTTGTAAGCCGGAGCATGTTTGTCATGTGAGGCGGTTTCAATTCCAGCCGCTGACTTTTGCGCCACCAGGGTGGTCACAGGAGATCGAGTTTATATTTCTTAAAAATAATTAAACCTACATTTTAATTAGTGAATATCCAGAGCAGAATGGGTGAAGGTTATGTGAATGTGAAAATAGGTCCCATAACATCCATACGAAAAATGAAAGTAGCAGAGAATAGCGAAATGTGTGGTCATTGGTTAGTTTATATAGAAAAAAAATCGATGGTGGTGGTGGACCTCTATGCATCAATAAGGCCCACATAGTGAATTCAGCTGTCTGGAGAAAAAATAGTTCATGGATATGAATTCTTAAATATGTCGATACATCGACGAGAATAGGAACATCGAGGAGAATAGGAATGCATCAACGTAAATCTGCGGTAAAACTTCGCATCACAGAAAATATTGCTCATGAAGCTCTGCTGGACGACATTTTTCTGAACCGCATACGTAAACATTGGAAAAATCGCTATTATCAGTACAGTATTTGCTAACAAGTGTCATTTTAGTGTATATAATTAATATTCATATGACGTTTAATGAAATTCGCAAATCGTTACTTGATATACTGTTTTTTTTATGTTTTCGACCAAAATCGACATCCGTTGGAAAAGATCAAGTCATCAAATATGCCATGGTGACACAAACTGGTCAACCTAGTTTTCAAACAAAGCTAACCTCACGTTATTTTCACACATATTCTCACTATTCATACACTAGCAGTGGCATAAAACAGCTTTGTGGCCTTTTCTGAGCAATAAAGCCATGTGTATGACTGATCGTTCAAAGGCGGGACCCTTTTCCAACAAAAACGTTTTTAGTGGTTAGAATGTTGCTAGATTTGTGTATGTGGTCTGCGACTGTGGAAATGTTAAATATGCTCTTATTTAGGCCCAATTCTTCATATTACAAAACAGATAGTGAAGTGTTCGTTGCAATGTATATTGAAAACTTCAAAGTTGTTTATCATCTGTTCGAGTTGGCGCGAATTTAGACAAGTCACTGGCTGGAGTTGAACGGTCATTCTTCGAAAACTACTGAATACATTGGCCCCAAACTTCATACTATATACTATATTAGGGAATAGGACATAGCTGTGAATAGTGGGCAAATTCGCAAGATCTCTAAACATAAGTTGTCCTTATACCGCAATAACATCACATGTTGTGTCTCATATCGTTGGTCAACGTGCGATCACATCGGCTCCGGTCGGGGACCAGGGAATCACGTCAACGTAGTCATAATTTGACACTGGACAATGCAAGTGTCTGAAAGCCGCCAGCCAAACATATTGGGTACAATATGAGCGGTGACAGTCGTCCCATAATTGTCCCAGTCAACCCTCCCGAGATGCGTCGGAATACCGCGGATGTGTCTAGATGTGATTGGGTTAACAATAAAGTATAGCAATTGCTAGAGACGGCTGTTGCGATGGTGAGCGTGTCATTGAATTAAGGAATTAGGTCATAGAAAGATACACTTGGCTTCAATGATAATTGCTTCATAAGAGTGATGTGATATATGCATATACGATATGTGAATATTGTCGTGTTACTGTATACTATATGGGACATTGAGTTGTCATCTCCGCCATCTGTGTATATACATGCCATCGTACAGTTTCACCACTTCCAGCATTTGACACATACAGCAAATACTATGTCAATAAACCTAAGCAAATTTGGTGCAATACATCATAGACGGATACGAAAACGGTGTGCTATAAATAGTATGCCAGTAAACTATACAAAAGATGAGATATGTGATCATTTCTCCCATCATTCTCAAAAATAAATGTCAATGTGTAAACGTTTAAATCTGATGCACAGCCTATTGTTAGTGTACACGTTACCCATAGCTAAAACCATATTTACTCACAAAGTAGACAGGTAAGCACCAGTGACAATACACTAAGGTAGCCGCTTACATGTCACTAGATTTGATAACTACTAACAGAGTACAGTGGGTGGGTATATATGGTATGTGTTGCGTGGTTAGCCAGGTAACTTGACACACTGTGCCATTTTCTGTGTATGAGGCTATTTACAATGGTGATTCCTGGCTTTTCTACATATGATTAGCTACATTATAGCATATGTTCTACTTCACATTTTGCGTTATTTGTCAAACGGCAGAAGATGTGGAAATGGTTGATGACTGGAACACACAAAGATGGCCGAGTTCGCCACTCAATGTGACGTATTGGATATAGTAAGGAGACAGTGTTCACATATTTATTATACATATATTCCATCACGTTTACGAAGCAATTATCTTTGAATCAAAGGATGATTTCACAATATTTCAATAGAACTGCACTCTACATCTGTAGCCTATTTCACAAACAATGCAAAGTATACTTATCTAGCAAAGTATACTTTGAGGGAGTAATCATTTATTGTTCGCGAAATGCATTATTTCATATAGAACTAACGACTGCATATAGTTGATGATTAAAAGTATGCATAATTATTATACTGAATTTATTACATTATCACAGCCAAAATGGCTGTGATAATGTAACAAATTCAGTATAATAAAAATTAATAAATTTATCCTAACATTGAAAATTTCTCCTTCAAAGTATACTTTGCTAGAAAAGTATACTTTGTAATGTTGGTGAAATAGGCTACTGGTGTAGAACGGGTCCTAAATAACCCTTTCAACCCGATAGGCCATAAAGGTTCCTATATAAACAAAGCATTTACCACACATTTGCATCTGCTACTTTCTTTTTTCATATGGGTGTTGTGGGACCTATTTTACCATAACCTGCACCCATTCTGCTCTGGGTATTCACTAATTAAAATATGGGTTTTATAGATAAATTCAATTTCCTGTGACCTCCCTGGTGGTGGCACAAACAAAGTCGACAGCTGAAGTTGAACCGCCTCACATGACAAACATGTTCTGAATTACAAAATAAACCAAAAACATACGCTTGAAAATGATACATTAACATGCCTGTGAAATCGATTAGTACATCAATTGACCGCTACCTACAAGCAAAGACTGCCTATGACGTAAAACATCTGGATTATTTTCTTTACAGTACTACACCGCGCATGAATAGCTGAATAGCTGACGATTTAGTGCGATTAAACCTAAAGTCAACATTTGCAAACACTGTAGATCCAGATGAGCCGGCTCGTAAACGTTCAATTCTAAAAGGAAATCTGCATGTTCTCATTATGGAACCGTCCAGAAATTAACATGGAGAAACCTATGTATCCAATTGTTTTGGACAACTAGGGCCCGTTTCACTAAGCTTCGTACAACTAAAATGGTCGTAAGTACGAAATTATGATAGTCAGTAAATTTCACTTTAACAACGTTTTCTTGTAATCAATTATTGGAATTACATTTATTGAGCATAGGCTGCAAATGCAGCCTATGTTCAATAAATGTAAATCCATCGATTGAAATTTCTAGACATTACTAAATTTACACTTACGAACATTTTAGTCGTACAATCATGAATGTTTAGTGAAACGCCCCCCTGGGGAGGCATTTGTCGTGTCTTGTCACACGGTCTGTATAACAGTTTATACTTGCTCATTTCCCTGTACAAAATGTTCCTGATATATGTGTGTCTGTGTCTGGAGAAATGGCATGTGTGACCACTGTAACTTCTAATGATCACATAACAAAACCATGTAGCTTGATAGCGATCTAAGTTGTTTGTTAGAGGCATCCCGGCCCGGGTGTTTCATTGATGTAATGATGGAACAGTGCAGATTCCGATCAGACTGTGCGGATGCACAGGCTGATCTGGATCTACACTGGTCGCAAAACCCACAAGCCCCATTTCTCCAGTCACGGCCACATACATAGAAAACCAGGCTAGTCAAGTGTCTTTTTGATATCACGTTTATCAGGCTTGGGCGGGCTTCGGGTTGGGAGCATGTGAAGGGTAATTTGCGGCTGTGATTGGAGAAATGGTGTTTATGGGTTTTGCGACCAGTGTAGATCCAGATCAGCCTGTGCATCCGCACAGTCTGATCAGGATCTGCATTGTTCGCCATTCCGTTCTGGGAATCACCCATCATTGCTGCTAACAAGCAATGTAGTTCGTTATTTGGATACAGCAGTGTACTACTTGATCAGGAGCTACAATTCAATAAGCCCCATTTCTCCAGTCAGAGCCACATTTAACGATGGTTTTTAGAAGTCCCATCTATACCAAATCGGAGTCCCTATTACATGGTGTATGATCATGTGGTACTAACAACAACAACACGTACCGATTCAAAGTACGTATTATTTTATAGTGTCCTTATTAAGTAACGGATTTTGATGAAATGTGGCGCATCAAACGCGTATTGTTAAGCTGCATTTGGTGGTCTCTTTATTTTCGCCCAAACTTCTGTCATTTTTGCGAAGAAACGATTTCCGTGTCTCCGACACGGAAATCGATTCTTCGCAAAAACGACATAAGTCTGTGCCAAACTCCATAGACCACCAACTGCAGCTCATGAAGACGCGTTTGCTGCGCCATATTTCATCAAAATCCGTTACGTAATAAGGACACTATAAAAGAATACGTACTTTGAATCGGTACTTGTTGTTGTTAGTACCACGTGATCATACACCTTGTATTTGTGTGTCTCAGAAGTTAAAGGTACGTGCCCACTCAGTAGACACAAACTTTTTATATCAGAGACATAATTTGAGACATTTTCTGGCAAAATAAACAACATTCACCATTACCTCACGTATTGATTGGCATTATTACACATTTTTATCAGACGTAAATGTCCACATTGATAGTATGGGCGATAACCGTGTTTCCTTAAAATGTTAGCGGACACTATTATATAGTGGGCCCAAACTTCTGTCGTTTTTGCGAAGAATCGATTTCCGTGTCTACTGACACGGAAATCGTTTATTCACAAAAACGACATAAGTATGTGCCGAATTCGTTGCCTATTAAGGAACCACGTGATCATGCACCTTGTTATATCTGTATAGCGGACACTCGTAATTTTTAGAACTGCTGGAATAGTGACACAACTATACACTTATTTAATTCCTATAAAGAACATGCTGTGACTACTGAGTGGGCATGTACCTTTAACGAACAGGATCGATGTTCGCTTTATGTTTACCATTGGACCTAAATGACAAAAGTAACGAAGATATTCATCCAAATTGGATTTGAATGGCCCATTTCAGTCATTATCAACAATGAAATGAAATTTACATTAATTTGACGACGATTGTGACTGTGAAGCCATGTTTCGGAAGTACTTGATTTTGGTTCTTGTTTTATCGGACTCGGTATACGTGGAAAGCTATACACGTCAGGTAATTATTAAATTCGTTTAATAACATTTAAAAAGTAAATGTTCAGAACTCCGTCCCTTCGGTGGCGTCTGTAAAGGGACCGAGGGACAACTTGGGCGCGTTTATCACACACGAAAACGGCATGGTCCATCGAGTGCGCGAGGAAAAATCGATTTAGCTCCAACATCAACCCATTAGCGACGAGATACAATTATAGTAGTATGAAACTTTTGAGGAACAAATTCCTTATTTTCTGTATTTCTTCTCAGAAATATATGTTGTTACCACTCATTTGAACCGTCTCGACGAGACGGTTCAAATGAGTGGTAACAACATATACATATATGGAGTAATAAACACTTTCTCGATATTTTTTTCAACTAAAATCATTGTGTCCTTAGGCTGAAGTGGGTTAAACATACAATGAACACCATTTCCTATAGGAGTTTAGGAAACAGACTATATAAGATTGAATCAATGTTTTTGATACCGTCTCATAACCTTAATTTAAAGCACACATGTCGGTGGCATTGCAACAGAGACATATAGACATAAATCCTTGATTGCAACTACATGTATAATAGTAAATTCGGAAAAGAAAACGGACGAACGGCCATTGGTTTGACAACTTTTCTGGGCTCAAATGCCCGGGTATGGAAGGTTCTTTGAGCCAGTTTCCACCCTTAAATATACGATAACTAACTAACTCTTTTATTGCAGGGTATTTAACGAAGTTAACCGTAAGTCACCACCCTCTGCCCAGGATGATATGGCCCCGTTATACGAAGACAATTCGCTGCTAGATACAATTGCCTCCATCATCGAAACGTCACCCACCCAGCGCTATAAGGCCGACGGATACATGGTACGTCAAATAGGGGTTACACAGTTACCAAAATGGTTTCCAGGGGTTCAGTGGTTCATACGACGAATGCGACCTCAGCGCTCCAGATAAGCTGCGTACTCGCTTAAAGACCCAATAAAAAGTGCCAAAATCCCAATTGAATTTAGAAGTAGCGAGTATCAAAAAGCAATACAAAATGTGTGGTACCTTTATCATGTTGCAGAAAACATTAAACAGACCAAAAATATAGGATTTGTTTTCTTATTTTCCATGAAAACACATCTTGGTATTTCATTAGAATTGTCTCCCTGGAGACAATTCTAATGAAATCCCAAGATATGTTTTCATTTTGCAGCAAATTATTCAATAAATGCTGTCTGTTGATGTGTAAACAGTAGTGCTTTTATTTTACCCAATTCAACTTTTGAAATACCCAATTGCTTCAGAAATGATGGAGTAACAATACTCAATTACTAATTCCTTATCTGGAGCTATGCGACCTAATTCTCACCCTACCATCATAACATCACCCACACAGCGTTGTAAGGCCGATGGCTACACGAAGCGGGTGAACTATGGGTTACCAAGGTGCCAAAGGGTTCGAAGGGCTTTGGTGTTCATACGCCCCCGTGTGATATAATTCCCACAT
Organism: Conchocele bisecta; assembly: GCA_029237695.1. Lineage (NCBI taxonomy): Eukaryota > Metazoa > Mollusca > Bivalvia > Lucinida > Thyasiridae > Conchocele > Conchocele bisecta. Next base: position 46,027,595 of record CM055273.1, read on the forward strand.
AACCCGAATTTGTAACGTAGAGTGACTTACCGTAAGTCGCCCTGCGTTGCAGACAGACAAGTCGGGTTAATTCCCACGCTATCATCATAACGTCACACACCCAGCGCTATAAATACAGACAGATACATGGTAATTAACCCGAGTGTCCGGTTTAGAGGAGTTCCACTGCAGTATTTACCCAAGGCTGTGAATGTACAAAGCCACCCCATTTCACTATCAAAAGTTCATCCACCTAGCGCTACAACCCCACCTCCCCGCGTTAATATTGCCAGATGTCAAGGCTTCTGAAGATATACAGTCTTAACCCTAAGTAAATGGAATGGATTTTGATATCTTAATTTCCAGACCAAACCAATGGTCACAAAATGATTTTCAGACTAGTCCATTTATGAAAAGGGGGTGTTTTTGTTCTAAAAATATGAAAAAATAAGTGCAAAACGTGTAGATCCTGATGAGACGGCTCGTCACGAGCCGGCTCATCTGGATCTACAATATTTGCCAATAACACTATACATGCATGTGGTGTTTACATGGTTGACTGGCAATCAACTAGTTGTCTGAAATTCATTATTCCGATAGAGTCGCGGTGTCGTTATCGCTGAACCGTAGGTCAGAATACACCATTTAATCGGGCAATTCCGTATCCCGGTAAGATATTCTGTTTTTGCGGAGGCGAGTGATCTAAATTCGCAACGCTATAAGTACGTGGCTGTGACTGGAGAAATGGGGATTATGGGTTTTACGACCAGTGTAGATCCAGATCAGATTGTGTATTCGCACAGTCTGATCAGGATATGTACAGTTCGCCATCACTGAAACAGGCGTCATGCTTCTAACAAGCAATGTAGATCGTTATAGGGCTACATGAGTGTGCCGTTTGATCAGGAGCTGTACCTAAGAAGATGTGCGATATATCATGAAAATATTTACAAAAGTTACGATATTTTTCGTAAGTGACGTCCTAAGTTGACGACATTTTCATAGCAAATGCGGAATAGAATTCTCTATATTGTCGTTCGTTGTGGACGTTTTAACACATATTTTAGGACGTATGTGGAAATTAATTTATTCTCATTCGATGGAAATGTCGTATTTCGAAATCAATATTGTCGAAACACATCTAGTAGATGACGACATGCGCCAGTCAATTCCAAAATTGCGTCATACGAAAAAAGAGGTTTTATGACGTCTGCGGCCTGCGCAGCCCCGGATCAGCCTGCGCATGCGCGCAGTCTGATCAGGGACCGTGCAGTTCGCCGCTCAGACGCTGAAGTATGGTTGTACAGGTTGCACAGAGTAAATGATCAAGTGGACGAAAGATCTACAATGCTTACATTTGAGTCACGCCATGTGAGTTTGTACCTTCGGACATCTGTGTAATTTCATGAAATACGTTTACAAAATGTACATATATTTTATTTTCCGAGTTCATGCCGAATTGTACTCTGACAACTTTTGACTTTAGTTATAAATAATGGAAAGACGGATTTTTTATGAAACAGAGCGCATGCGCAAATGCGGAACAGGTTGTTCTTTATCGTATAGTTTTCTTTAAAGGTGAATGCCCACTCAGTAGGCACAGAATCTTCTTTATATAGGAATTAATGGCCTTTTTGTGGAATTTATCGGGAAAAGTCGCAGGAATACTGGACGAAGGCCGGAAGTTTATATCCCCGATAAATTCCACAAAAAGGCCATTCATTCCTTATAATTCCAGCATTTGAAATAAATTCATCAAGAAAATGTGTTTATTTTCCGTTTTCTTAAGAATTATTTTAACTGCGCCTCACGGTTACGGAAAGTAGTTCGGCGTGGGAGTTTACTGGGATATAAATTTTGGACAGAGACTTGCTACGGGCCAATCAAATGTTAAGGAATTGTGTACATATTTTTGTGCTGGAATTATTAGGAATTAAACAAGTGTATAATTGTGTCGCTATTCCACCAGTTCTAAAAATTACGAGTGCCCGCTATACACCATTACCGCACGTACTGATTGGCATTATTATACATTATATATCAGACGTAAATGTCCACACTGATATCAGCGGCGATAACCGTGTGTCCTTAAAATGTTAACGAACATTACTATTTATTCTCTGTATTTATTTGTTTGATGTGCAATGATCATACTTTATAATCTGTCAAAAATATGTTTTTTTAGGCGACGTATTTAATTAGTATAAATAATTAAAACACACCATGTCTCATTTAATTATGAAAATAGCATAATACCACCGCGAGTCACTATCAGTAAAATACATATTACTAAATTATTATATCTGTATAGCGGGCACTTGTAATTTTTAAAACTGGTGGTATAGTGACGCAATTATACACTTATTTAATTCCTATAACGAACAAGTTTGTGTGCCTAATGAGTGGGCAAGTACCTTTAATCTTATAATTATGTCGGTTTGATGATGAATCGGTTAGCGTCAATGTAAATAAACTAGATGGCCGCAGCCCGCATGTCGCGCCCGTCGAGGCTTTGATAATATACCAAAAATAAAAAATAATTTAACCAAAAACTTTAACCCGGACGCAGAAAAAGCGGCGACTTTCGTCGCGACTTCTGCTAAAGCAGGTGCAACAAAAACCGGACGCACGTACGGACGTAGTACCTACGTACGCCAATTTGTCGACTATATCGCGCTGTCCGCAAGTGGGCGCGACACAAATTAGAATCTATGTTTGTAAAACATGGACATGCCCCCGTGGCATACTGTGGGCTGTTACACTAAACTTCGTACGACTAAACTGTCCGTACGTGCAAATTTAGGACCGTCTGGAAATTTCAATTGCTGGAAATTGACAGACTATCATAATTTTGCACTTGCAAACATTTTAGTCTTACGAAGTTTAGTTACCCCCCCCCCCCCCCCCCCCCTCCTCCCCCCCCCCTTCTCCCCCGCCCTCCCCCCCCCCCCCCCCTCCTCCCCCCCCCCCCCCCCCCTCACCCCACTTCCCTTAGACCGATTTAAAAGGAAATCTAAAGAAAACAAATGAAGCCACGTACTACGTCAAGTCGGAAAATCTGGGGGCCGTTTCACTAAAGTTCGTACGACTAAAATGTTCGTAAGTGCAAAATTATGATAGTCTGTAAATTGCACATCAACACTGTTTTCTTGTAAACAATTATTGGATTTACATTTATTGAGCATATGCTGCATATGCAGCCTATGCTCAATAAATGTAAATCCATCAATTGAAATTTCTAGACGATCCTAAATTTGCGCTTACGAACATTTTAGTCGTAAGAAGTTTAGTGAAATGGGCCCCAGGTTCGGAAACGTTCGGATTAACTACGTGGTCCCATACCGTCGTAGATATAATGTCTGTTTTCAAAGATGGTGGCCCAAATGTCGTCTATAGTTTTGCTTTAAATTTATTGAACTTGTTGTTTCAGGACACGTCAAACCGATGGAATGGCGGCTTCGAAGATCCACAGTAGCCACGCAACACGTGACGTCATATGACGTAACACATCCAGAAATAGTTGGTGTTTTTTTCAAGACGAATTATGTTTCTGAAGTTGAAATGTTGTTTTCTTTCTCGAGCAAATGCGTGAAGAAAGGGTTATTACAATACATAGATCTATAGGTTATTTGATTTGTATGTGGATATATGCACGAGTTCCACAGCGTGCGATATTGCGCGACGTTAGGAGCGCAATATCGTCGCGCGGCGGAACGAGTGGCATATATCCACATACAAATCAAATAACCTTTTTACTATATACGTACATTACTCACAATTTATATGCGCCGCAAAAAGTATACAAAATATAAATGAAATAAACGAATGTGTTATGATTTAGAAGGAACTGTAGTTCCGGCACTGACCAATATGAACTCACGAGACGTCAATATAGGAAAAGATATTGACCACTTTCGTTCCATTGTGTTTCAATCGGAAATGGAAGTACAAATGTACGTATATAATATGCACACATACTTATTAGTTTTATCATTTCTTCAGTAAATATTGATTGTGCCATGCCAACGTTTTGATCATTTTAACAATCAGATAAAAAATGTTTTTGTTTGTGGACAATGGTTTAGTATATTGTATGTGGTGTTCAAATGGTTTAGTTACAGTGCCTGTGATTATAGCAATTTCTGAGCAGGAACTCTCAATTTAAATACGACATAACGCATAAACCTTGCGGGAAACGAAAATTGACGTCTGTTGTAATATATTCTTCTTTCTCAATGAGAGCATGGTTTGACATCGGAAATTATTATAGGAATGAATGGCCTTTTTGCGGAATTTATCGGGGTATAAACTTGGAAAAGTCGCGGGAATACTGGACGAAGGCCGGAAGGCCTCGTCCAGTATTCCCGCGACTTTTCCAAGTTTATATCCCGATAAGGCCTCGTCCAGTATTCCCGCGACTTTTCCAAGTTTATATCCCCGATAAATTCCACAAAAAGGCCATTCATTCCTTATAATTCCAGCATTTGAAATAAATTCATCAAGAAAATGTGTTTATTTTCCGTTTTCTTAAGAATTATTTTAACTGCGCCTCACGGTTACGGAAAGTAGTTCGGCATGGGAGTTTACTGCGATATAAATTTTGGACAGAGACTTGCTACGGACCAATCAAATGTTAGGGAATTGTGTAAATATTTTTGTGCTGGAATTATTCTAAAGTGCTGTCAAACCATTATTTTGATGAGAAACATGGAAGTAAAAAACCAGCAGATGACAAAATTTAATTCAGCATTGCATTTTCTCAAAAGGAAAACAAATACAAATCAAACTTACTAATTTCGACAGTTCTTGTTCTCCTATTTGGAAGATACAGAAAGTATTATACCTCTTCAACTAGGAGATACGAATGTGATGAAAAGCAATGTGTATCCAATTATTTGTCATATTATAAGTTAAGAACGTGTGCTTGAATGTTCTATCATTACTGGTTTACAACTGGGATTTGAATTAGACAATGAGCTACAGGGTGTCCGGTTTGGAGAGGTTTCACTGTATTTCCAAACAGGTAAATATTGTAATCAACTAGATAGGATGTTCTAACTTCGGCAGCATCAGAAAGACCGCATGCATGCATTTTCATAGACAAGGCGAAGCTTCGAACGTACACTAATGGTTATTACCCCTTTTTTATGTTTGCGTTTTCCGTCAACAACACGATTTGATAACACTTTAGAATCCTTTAAAGTGATTCTATTTTAAAGTGCTGTCAGACCATGTTGTTATTGAGTAAATTAAGCCACGTTTTATTGAGAATAAAGAAAAAATATTAAACAACAGCAGACGACAATTTTCGTTTCCCTCATTCTAAGGGATAAGGCATGGTTACAGCTACATTGGTCAAATAAGTGCAGAAAGGATGGAATATGGGTGAAGAGTGATAATGCCGATTCCACGAAGTAGCGAAGCTGTGCCGGGCCGATTGATCTCTACTTGGGACGAAGTGGCAGTGGCAATACGGATGCATTGCATTTCGCGAAGCATTGGTACAGACGATAAGTGTAAATTACTTGTATTTCTCTTTCAAAGTGACTCTAGTGAATACCGAAAAGACGTTAACCGCTACCACATAGTTTCGTTCCAAGCTAAAGACTCGACCCCCACAACTTCGTCACCAAACAAATTTCTGCAGACTGGACCTGTGAAATCACGTAGGCATACTTGTACATCGTCGTTACTGGGTGGAATATTCTTGCATTGCGCATCGGCGTAAAATGTTTCACGTCGAAAAAACAGGTTGCCTGACGAGAGCTATCGCATAATTGCATTTTGTTTTCTCGGATATCTACTACATGTAGTAACCCTCGCAAAATTCTTGCTCCGGTTACTAGACGAAACTGTGCTTAGACATTATCTTCTGCATGTAGTTGCGTAGGAATTCGTCAGGAATTTGGCGCGTGTTTCGACGTGAAACATGTTACGCTGGCGCGGAGTGCAAGCATCAGTAGTATTATGTACAATGTACATGTAGTTTACACGTGCGTGTTAAACTGAAAGTTTAAATCAGAAAAGGCGATTACTCTTTCACAGTAGACAATTAAGTTTGTGTTTTCCCCGCACACGAATATTTAAAATATGTATATACAGTTTCTGAACACATTTTAATAACTTAAATATTGCTTATTATTAAATGTAAATGACAATAAATTACATTTCTGAAGTTAAAATGTCGAATTATTATTTAATTGCGTCCAGAGGGGAGGGCTTCCAATGCGCAGTGACGTAAAAACGTCAATCATATATGTGGCTGTGACTGAAGAAATCGGGCTTATTGTGACCAGTGTAGATCCAGAGCAGCCTGTGCATCCGCACAGTCTGACCAGGATATGCACTGTTCGCCATTCCATCAGCGGATTGTGTGTTTGTTTGTTTGTTGTGGGTTAACAGCCTATCAACAGCTAAGGTAATTAGGTCAGTTAAGGCCGGGTCAATGGGTTTAGTACTAAATCCCATATATTACCTGTATGTATGGGTTCCAAAATCAGAACTGAATATATTAAAATAAAAAAACTATATATTCAGCCCTGAAATCAGTATAATCCTTATCTGATGCCAGGTCCTCGCCACACCAGAATCACTTGGCCCCCTCCCAAAAGCAGTTGGATCAGTGATAATCAAGCTACTTTTATAATGGGCAATAACCCAATTCAACTCCCAGGTAACAAAAGAGCCAAAGCTAACAAGAGTTGTTAGAAGACAACGAAGCTCGCTTGTTGGCGGCCTTCACTCAAACTTGGCACAGTTGTATAAAGAAAACATGAATATTATATAACTTGACCTTGGGTTAAGGGGTGTGACATTGGGGTCAGTGGTGGAAGGTGGGTCGTGGATTTGCTATAGCAAGATATAGCATATTAAGATCAATGCATGTATGAAATATCAATGCGCTCCCTGAAAACAGAAGTAAAACACAATTTAACCCAACGTTAAGTTTATGAACGAACTAAGTTGGTGATTTTCTACAGCATGATAGCTATTCACATGAGGAATGCATGTATGAATGTACTAAGTTTGTGACCTTGACCTTGGGGAATGTGGTGGGTCATGGATATGCTGTAACACAATAGAGAATCATCAGATGAATGCATGTATGAAATATCAAGGCGTTCCTTGTAAAGAAACAGAAGTTATAAAAAGACATTTACTCCAACGTTAAGGTTATGATGTTGATCTTGGGGAAAGGGGTGGGGGTGTGTCATGGATTTGTTGTAGCACAATAGAGGATCATCAGATGAATGCATTTACCCCAACGTTAAGTTTATGAACATGCTAAGTTTGTGACATTGACCTTGGGGTAAGGGTTGGGTGGTGGGTTGTGGATTTGCTACAGCATGATAGAGGGTCATCTGAGGAATGCATGTATAAATATCAAGGCGTTCCATGAAAGAAAACAGATGTTATAAGACATTTACCCCAACGTTAAGTTTATGAATGTGCTAGGTTTGTGACCTTGACCCTGGAATAAGGGGTGGGCTGTGGTTTATGGATTTGCTATAGCACGATAGAGTATCATCAGATGAATGCATGTATGAAATATCAAGGCGTTCCATGAAAGGAAACAGATGTTATAAGACATTTACCCCAACGTTAAGTTTATGAATGTGCTAAGTTTGTGACCTTGACCTTGGGGAAAGGGGTGGGGGGTGGGTCATGGATTTGCTATAGCACGATAGAGTATCATCAGATGAATGCATGTATGAAATACCAAGGCGTTCCCTGTAAAGAAACAGAAGTTATAAAAAGACATTTACTCCAACGTTAAGTTTATGATGTTGATCTTGGGGAAAGGGGTGGGGTGGGTCATGTATTTGCTGTAGCACAATAGAGGATCATCAGATGAATGCATGTATGAAATATCAAAGCGTTCCCTGTAAAGAAACAGAAGTTACACAACATTTACCCCAATGTTAAGTCTATGAACATGCTAAGTTTGTGACCTTGACCTTGGGGTACGGGTTGGGTGGTGGGTTGTGGATTTGCTACAGCATGATAGAGGGTCATCTGAGGAATGCATGTATAAAATAACAAGGCGTTCCATGAAAGGAAACAGATGTTATAAAACATTTACCCCAATGTTAAGTTTATGAATGTGCTAAGTTTGTGACCTGACCTTGGGGTAAGGGGTGGGCGGTGGGTCATGGATTTATTATAGCACGATAGAGTATCATCAGATGCATGTATGTATGAAATATCAAGGCGTTCCATGAAAGGAAACAGATGTTATAAGACATTTACCCCAACATTAAGTTCATGAATGTGCTAAGTTTGTGACCTTGACCTTGGGGTAAGGGGTGGGGTGGGTCATGGATTTGCTATAGCACGATAGAGTATCATCAGATGAATGCATGTATGAAATATGAAGGCGTTCCCTGTAAAGAAACAGAAGTTACATAACATTTACCCCAACGTTAAGTTTATGAACATGCTAAGTTTGTGACCTTAACCTTGGGGTAATGGTTGGGTGGTGGGTCGTGCATTTGCTACAGCATGATAAAGGGTCATCTGAGGGATAATGGGTCATCTGAGGAATACATGTATGAAATATCCAGGCGTTCCATGAAAGGAAACAAATGTTATAAGACATTTACCCAACGTTAAGTTTATGAATGTGCTAAGTTTATGACCTTGACCTTGGGTTTGTGACATTGACCTTGGGGAAAGGGGTGGGGTGTCATGGATTTGCTATAGCACGATATAGTCAGATGAATGCATGTATGAAATATGAAGGCATTCCCTGTAAATAAATAGAAGTTACACAACATTTACCCCCAACGTTCAGTTTATGAACATGCTATGTTTGTGACTTTGACCTTGGGGTAAGGGTTGGGTGGTGGGTCGTGGATTTGCTATAGCATGATAGATGGTCATCTGAGGAATGCATGTATGAATTTGAAATATCAAGGCGTTCCATGAAAGGAAACAGATGTAATAAGACATTTACCCCAACGTTAAGTTGATGAATGTGCTAAGTTTGTGACCTTGATCTTGGGGTGAAGGATGGGTGGTGGGTCATGGATTTTCTATAGCACGATAGAGTATCATCAGATGAATGCATGTATGAAATATCAAGGCGTTCCATGAAAGAAAACAGATGTTATAAGACATTTACCCCAACGTTAAGTTTATGAATGTGCTAAGTTTGAGACCTTGACCTTGGGGTAAGGGCTCGGTGGTGGGTCATGTATTTGCTACAGCATGATAGAGGGTCATCCGAGGAATGCATGTATGAAATAACAAGTTGTTCCATGAAAGGAAACAGAAGTTATAAGACATTTACACCAACGTTAAGTTTATGAATGTGCTCAGTTTGTGACCTTGGGGTAAGGGATGGGCGGTGGGTCATGGATTTGCTGTAGCACGATAGAGTATCATCAGATGAATGCATGTATGAAATATCAAGGCGTTCCATGAAAGCAAACACATGTTAGAAGACATTTATCCCAACGTTAAGTTTATGAATTTGCTAAGTGTGTGACATTGACCTTGGGGTAAGGGCTAGGTGGTAGGTCATGGATTTGCTACAGCATGATAGAGGGTCATCTGAGGAAAGCATGTATGAAATAACAAGGTGTTCCATGAAAGGAAACAGAAGTTATAAGACATTTACCCCAACGTTAAGTTTGTGGACGCCGACGCCGACGCCGACGACGCCGGGGGTATGCCATAAGCTCTTCTGCACTTCGTGCAGGCGAGCTAAAAACGTACCTGAGAGCCAAACCAGGCAAATCGTGATTCCTATAAGGGGAACCCGCCGTCGCGTTCTCCCGACCAAGCACGTCATGCTTCTAACAAGAAATATATATCCTTATAAGGCTACATAAGTGTTTGACCAAGAGCTACACTGGCCATAACTCCTATAAGCCCCATTTCCCCACTCACAGCCCCATATCAAGAACAAGGGCTTCGTTAACACACAGCTAATCCCCTCGCTGGCAGCCTGGATAATAACACAGATTTTCAGTGACATTGATGGCTGACACATCACTCAAAGTTATTTGACCTTCACACTGAACACACTTGGGGTGTTAGCTACAATAATTCGCCTCCAATATGTAATATATGGCTACAATTTGACCCATTCAAAAACTGTGAGCAACCGAAGTGGATACCCAAACCAGTTGCATGTGGCTCAGAATTTCGTAAACTGTATATTTTATACAAATAATCTACGATGTAGAAGTAGTAAATTGCCAAAAATAATAGAACAAGGAAATAATTTCCCCATGGAAGCTATCTTTTCTCTAGTAGTTGTTCAACATTCAACATAACGAAATGAAGCGTTCAAAGGTACAATATATACATGTAAATGTCAGATAAACACCTTGACACGGTAAACTAACCAATTGCTACATGTGTATGTTCTTTATTAATAAGTTATTGATACAGTTTTGACAGTTTTATATCGCTAACATATCAAACACGCCGGACAACCGATTGCGAAAATCACTCTTCCATGCGTTACATTAAAGAGATTGTGTTAAAGTGTTACCCTCACGAGAGGTATGGAGCGGGGTAGTAACTTTGTTTCTAGTCGGGTGTATGCGAAACAAAGAACTATCCATAGACACACGTTGTGGTCAGATATTATTAAAATTGGCAAAGTGGTTCATAAGTTATTAAGAAATGAAATGTGTTACAAACGCACGCACGTACGTACTACGCACGCACGTACTGCGCACGTACATGGACTATCGGTATATCAGACATGTCATGTGATTTTGTACCTAAGAACATTGCGATCTTTCATGAAAAATATTGAAAAAATGTACAATATTTTCCGCAAATGATGTCGACATAAAACTGAAAAATGGAGTTGGTCATATGATTCTAGAAGGAACACCAGCAATAACAACGGTCACATCAGTTCGCAGAGGTGAAGAAGCCAGACCGGTATTACCATGCCCAGCTGCTGCTATACTACCATGCAGAAACGAGACTGTAGATCTCTGTGATCCAACATATGAACATATAAACTAAAATTTGAGGAAAACAGAGCACGCCATGAATATCACTCGGAAGCAGTACATGCAGCAATGGATGAGATAACAGAATATGGTGCACCAGAAGATGCAGACCTCGCAGCAAAGCCAGTGCAAGCCAGACATGAAGACCAACTTGACGGGGTCCATCCTGACCCAAATAGTGTGCTTAGTGCTTTTGATTCTTCACAGGACTGAAAAGCTGCCAGAGACCTTGGTCTGATTCCACACCAATATCAGCATCTAACTGAACAGATGTCCAATCAACAGTGGTTTCAAATGATCCTTTCACTAAACACAGCTCAGTCGTCATTACATAGATTCATCGTAAACTGATGCACCAACATGATCTTAAGCCATCTTGTCAGAACCATTGTACAGACAGTGGCAAATCTATTCTCAAGAAATAAGGAAGAAACACATATGCTGGTCTGTGTACCAGTTTACAACATACCTGGCTACACTCTACATGCTGCGTTCTTTCTGCCATTGACCATCACCAATAATGACGATTACATCCACATTTCCAACGAAAAATTGACAGCATTAAACGAAAGTTTAGGGCATCTAAAGATTTTAATTATTAATGAAATCGCAATGGTTGGTTCGGACTAAAACACTACCGTTTGTATGACATGATGGGAAATGACAAGCCATTTGAAGGCGTTTCGGTGTTAGCTGTCGGCGATCTGTTACAGCTTCCACCTGTTGATTAGAGACCTGTACTCTCAACACCTACTGATGAACCTGCAGATATATGGCTCTCTTTGTCAGACACATTTTCAGTTACTGGAGTTGACAGAAATAGTACGTCAGCAGAATGACAATATATTTGCGCTTCTATTGAATGTATTCAGAACTGGCAATCACACAATTAGTGACATTGACTTGCTGAATACAAGGCAGCCAATTGATGTTCCCAATTGTTCAATGAGACAACACATATTTTGCTTACACCAGACTTGTCAATGCAGACATTGCCATATTGGATAGCCAGACAGGCCGTGTCGAAGTGACATCATTTTCTGACATATCGGTGGACTCGCGAAACAACCGCGTCTTACTGTTCAAGCAATTGTTATTTTAACAAATGTATAACCTTGTATTATCAATTCAGCTGCCGGTGTTGTGACAGGCTTTATACCAGAACCAGTGGATGAATCCGAAAACTACAAGCCCAAATGCATAATGGTTCAATTTGATGAGGGAAAGGGTGTGCCACACGTACCGGCAGCTGCACAAATACCGTCTCTAGAGTAAACAGTCCGCCCCAATTCCAGCTGTAGAAACACAAGTACGTGTGATCTGGCGGTCCAAAGTTACAGCCAAGAATTTAAACAGTGTTCACTTGCCTTGGCATGGGCTATAACAATACACAAGGAACAATGCAATGCAGAAGAACTGGTCATAACATGTACAGGTGCATTTCGACCTGGTCAGTTTTACACAGCTATCAGCAGGACAAAAACTCTAAATGACCTAGTTAGTATGTGTGATATAGCAAAGAAGATCAAAGTGAATTACAAATCTCTTGCTGAACTTCGCCGCATGAAGTCAGATTCCACAATTAAACTCACAAAGCATTCAACAATGACCTGTGATGAACAATTATTCTTCAAAATTGACTTCATAAACACCAATGTGTTGTTGTCACATTCTGAATGTGTTGTTACTCATATCTACCTTACGTCTTCCAATGCTATATGCCTGGCTGAAATGTGGTTGACAGCAACAGACGTAAACCCCGACATTCGAAACCATTTTCATGTTCGTCAGGATCTACCTGACAGTGCAAGAAAGTGATCGTAGGCGAGGAGGACTGTTGATGTACATTCTCATCATGGCTGTCTCTCCTTGAAGCAGTTTCATGTCCCAAACACCGATATCCATCGCCGTAGCATTCACCTCTCTCCCAGATAGAACCCTCATGTCAGACGTTGTGTAGTTTGTCTGTACATGAATCCAAACTCAATGGTTAAGAACTTCCTACCTGTAACCGATTTCATCAAAATTGCAAAGTATACTTATCTAGTAAAGTATACTTTGAGGGGAGTAATCATTTATTTTTCCCGAAATGTATTACAAATGTATATCATATAAACTAACAACTGCATATATTTGATGAGTAAAAGTAAACAGAATTATTATAATGAAATTATTACATTATCACCGCCAAAATGGCTGTGATAATGTAATAAATTCAGTATAATAAAAAAGAATAAATTTATCCTTAAATTGAAAATTTCTCCCTGAAAGTAAACTTTGCTAGATAAGTATACTTTGCAATGTTGATGATATAGGCTACTGAAGACTGCCGACTTCACTGCCAGTACACGCTGTTCCAACATTTGTTTGTCGAGATTTCAATGTCGACCTTCAAGCTGATAACTCTGCTGTGAAACAGTTGCTTCTCTTAAAATAATAATAATAATATAATTTATTTAATGAGGGGGACTCATTTAGGAAAAGCATAATCTCCCATGAGTCCCTCAATGTTGATGTATTGACTTCATGATACGGACTAAAACAACATGTCACGCTCCCAAACCACCGACGAGGTGGACTTATGGATCACGTGTTTTAGAACCATCACTATGATCGATGGTGTTCAATTGACTTTGAACCCAGTCTACTATAGCGACCACCTTCATGTGTCGGCTAGTGTACCATTCCAAAACTTCCATGTGTAGTGAACGTTTTTGGCGGGAGACATACTGTCTCCACGCTATTGGGATCGTGATTCTGGCCGTTTGCACGGGTCAACTTTCGGAAGTGGCTCTCTGTTCATCGGGGGACGTCTCAATAGGCTCAATTTGCGTTCGCAATTAACAACAGTCAGGTGACATTTAAAGTCAGTGAGTGAACTGAAAGCAAGTTATTAATAGCAACGGCAATGCTCCACATTATGTGTAAAATTGTTGGCATGCCCAACTTTACTTTTGAAGAGAACAAATTGCTGTTATTGAGACGCCCCCTTTCGGAAGTGGCTCTCTGTTCATCGGGGGACGTCTCAATAGGCTCAATTTGCGTTCGCAATTAACAACAGTCAGGTGACATTTAAAGTCAGCGAGTGAACTGAAAGCAAGTTATTAATAGCAACGGCAATGCTCAACATTATGTGTAAAATAGTTGGCATGCCCAACTTTACCTTTGAAGAGAACAAATTACTGTTATTGAGACGCCCCCCGTGCTGTTATTGAGACGCCCCCTTTCGGAAGTGGCTCTCTGTTCATCGGGGGACGTCTCAATAGGCTCAATTTGCGTTCGCAATTAACAACAGTCAGGTGACATTTAAAGTCAGCGAGTGAACTGAAAGCAAGCTATTAATAGCAACGGCAATGCTCAACATTATGTTATCCGTATAAAGGCGTATATCACCACTTCAGTTCTGGGTTCTACCCCAATAAATACGTTTGCAATATACCTCGTAAAACGGTTTATTAGTCGGACATAAAGCACCTTTGCTTCATCAACCTATTTGTGTTTAGAGCAGGCTGTATTTTACAAACACCAGTAACTGATCAAGTTCTCCAAATTTTCAGATTCTACATCCAATAATCAACATCGAATATATTTCTAACAAGGAATTTCTGAGTATGCAAATTCACAAGTGGCTACTTGTCTCCCGCCAGTCAGTACTTCCAGTACTTTGATTATTGTTTTATTTGACAATTCTGCAAAAACCAGGAACCCACTTTTCCACCATTTCGGCACAATACCGTTATCAAGGAATTTATTTCTACTAAGCGCTAAGTAGCACCCATTTTAGATTTCTGAAATCTAAAATGGATGCCACTTATCGTTTAGTAGAAACTAATTACTTGATAACGGTATTGTGCCGAAATGTTGGAAAAGTGGGTTCCTGGTTTTTGCTCAACATATCGTATAATTTGCAGAAAGCTTATTGTTTTATTGTTTAGATTATACAACTGGAAGTGAAGAAAAGTTCAACTTTATTTAACTGGTATATCAACGAATCACCATTTTACTAAAAACAATACTACCAACTGTATCACTCCTACATAGGACTGGCAACGAACATTCCGTTGGAGGATACTGCAAGCTGCGTAATGACGAAATAGGACTGACAAGTGACTATTATACATCAAGCCCGAGTAAACAAACATTCAGTGGGCGTAGCACTCGTATTTTAATGATACCTGTACCTGATTGTGTGCATATATAGCCTAATTGTTTAAAAAAAACAACACCGAATGCTATATGAGGCAACATCTAGGTGAACTGGACATATCATTTTTTACATTCTTTGGGGGGGGGGGGGGCTCTTTTGTCATACATTTTCAGTATAAACACCTTGGGACCGTTTCACTAATCTTCGTACGACTGAAATGTCCGTAAGTGCAAATTTAGGTTCGTCTGGAAATTTCAATTGATGGATTTACATTTATTGATTATAGGCTGCATATGTTCAATAAATGTAAATCCAATAATTGTTTACAAGAAAACATAGTTAATGTGGAATTTACAGACTGTAATAAGTTTGCACTTACGAACATTTTAGTCGTACGAAGTTTAATGAAACGCCCCCCTGATCTCTAAATCAAACACATACCTGATAGGATGTTCTTCAAGCTTCAATCCAAATGCGAAATGTAAGCATGTGTAAAGCTAATATTGCTATCATAGAGTGTATCAATTACATCTATTATAGAAATATTAAATTCACATTTAACTCTAAAATCGACGAAAAAAATGTTCCAAACCCAGTGTTATGCTGGAATGAGTTCGCCATCCATCATATAAACACAATCCGGGAAGAAAATATGAAAAGGTGTCAAATTTTAATGTCAACAAGGTGATGTCACCTCAATGTCGCTGCATGGATAGCCATCAATGTGAGGAGGCAATTTGTGAAGTTTTGTAATGATCCGACGAACGGATCAATAGATAAGCGAAATTTGGATTTACGTCAAAATTTTACGTCCAACTTGTCGTCGACCACTATCGTGGGTGAGACATTGTGGCCAAATATTATTAAAATCAGTGAAAGTGGTTCATAAGTTATTAAGGACCCGTTGGACACATACTCATTATATGATTTAAACATACACGCACGTGTAATTGCTTCCTAAATGTGATGGGATATATGTATAACATATATCGATGGTCTAGTAACATAAGGTCGTAAGTGCTATGCTTTAGCATAGCAGTTACGACCTTATGTTACTAGACTATCGATATATGAACATCGTGTCGTTACTGTATACTATACGGCTCATGGAGTGGAGTGGCCAAGTCGGCCATCTGTGTGTGTACCAGTCATCGGTCAGTTTCACCTCTTGTGGCGTTTGACACTGGACGGAAAACGCGAAGTAGAACATATGACATATAGAAGTTAATCATATGTAGAAAAGCGGGGACAACATACTTTAACCAAGGGAAATAAATATGTAAATATTGCAATTGTAGGTCATTTGATTCACAGTGGGTTGTGGTGCACATCACTGACCCATGCTATATAGTGTGCAAGTATGGTGGCTATAGGCATAATACTATTCAAGATAGCTCAAACAAAAACTTTAACCTTGTGGCGGACGGAAAGGCATGATAGTGATAGTTGCCCCAAGATAGTGCAGGGGGCATTTAGTGTTACCCTTGCCCGTCCGGCAAGGGTAACACTAAATGCCCCCTGCACTATATTGGTGGGGCATAAACAACCAGCAACACAATGTCCTTCCAAATACGTAGTATAGTCCAACCAGATGGATCTGCCTAATGATGGAATGGGTTCAGGGGTGCGGGTGGGGAGGGGTCAACCGCATGTGGTTACACTAGTACTATCACCATTACGGAAACATAACACATAAAATAGCATCGCATCATCAGTAGCATATATACCGTTGACTGTAGTGTAGCGATGCAACTACCGTAGCAGATGATACTGTAGCTGATATAAGCTAGGCTAAACTAGTTCCGTGTACATAACTCTAATTACATTTCGTTACACTGCATTACATAAGAGTTATGATAGAGTAGTCTTTTCAAATGTGCGTGTGAAGCGTTATTTGGTTACTTTCTTCTTTGTGGAGGGTGACCTAAAAAATTAGCTAATACGCACATTATTAGGTACGTTTATGGTACTATTTTGGTGTCATATTGTAGAATTGTCTCTCAATAATAATATAGCGAAGTAGGAACGTCAACACCCTGCAGGTGTTTTCTATATTTTCTATATTTTAGTGCGCGAAGTGAAAATGCTATGACGCACATTTTTTACTGTGTAGCGTGGTGTAGCGATATAGTGCAATTCGTTGCCTATAAAGCGGAAAACGTGCAGCTAGGCTAAACCGATGTGCTTTCCTATTCTCATTTCTGCCTTTTATATTTTATAGTTCCTGTATCAATATAAGGATACAGAAAATATAAACGCCAGATGAAATAGTAAAAGTCTTAGAATACAGAAAATATGTAAGACAGTCAGTGGCGGATCCAGGATTTCACCAAGGGGGGGGGGGGGGGGGGTGGGGTGGGGCACATGGAACTTGAACGAGGTATGCTCGTTCGTCGACTGAGCGGTGCGAGGGAGTTGGCTAGGAGGGTCCGGGGGCATGCCCCCCCCCCGGAAAATTTTGAATTGAGGAAGCCATTCCCTGCATTCTACGCTCAATATTTCGTAAAAAAAAAAAAAAAAAATGAAAAATCGGGATATGCTCGTTCGTCGACTGAGCGGTGCGAGGGAGTTGGGTAGGGAATTTTTGACTTGAGGAAGCCATTTCCTGCATTCTACGCTCAATATTTTGTAAAAAAAAAAAAATCAAAAAAAAATTGGGATTTCTGAAGGGGGGGCCCGGCCCCCCTCCCACTGAATCCGCTATTGGACAGGCTAAATAGCAGACACCATAGGATTAGAAAGATACAGATAATATAAAAGACAGATGAAATAGTAAAAGTCATCCATTTAGCTGAGATTATCTAAGTTATCATATCGTCCGTAGTAGAACAGAGCTAAGGACAACATGGGAGTTATTGAAGAGCTGCGTGTCTTCTCCTAGCAAGTAGATAAAGTGCATGAACCAATATGTATCAATATGTACAATATAAATAACATATGTAGCCTATTTCACCAACATTACAAAGTTAGTATACTTATCTTGCTAGGTACACTTTGAGGGAGACATTTTCAATTTAAGGATAAATTTATTAATTGTTATTATATTGAATTTATTACATTATCACAGCCATTTTGGCTGTGATAATGTAATAAATTCAGTATAATAATTCTGCATACGTTTACTCATCAAATATATTCAGTCGTTAGTTATATATGAAATAATGCATTTCGGGAAAAATAAATAATTACTCCCTCAAAGGATACTTTAGCATAAGCTAGATAAGTATACTTTGCAATGTTGGTGAAATCGGCTACTGAACACATGCTAATTCCTACCTAGACATGTACATCGTTCAGTTGGCCGTGTCGATAAATTGGCGTGTTGACCACTCAGCAATGCATGTAAACTGAAAGTGTGCACGTGAAGCGCGTGGGTAATCACAACTACAACTGTCCAGGTGCGTATCTAGTCAGTGATATGAAAGAGGTTGCATACATGTGTGGATAATATATGTGGCTGTGACTTGGGGAATGGGGCTTATGGGATTTGTCCCCTATAGTTACCTACATCATTTACGTTACCTTTTTTATGGAGTGGCACTATATAACCTTCAGACCAGGCCTCCGGAAAATAACCATTTCTGAAAGTTGTATTAAACAGTTTGTGCAGAAATTCTGAAATTAGTATATTTCCATGAATTAGAAATTCGTTTAAATTCTTATCTGGTCCCCCACTCCGTCCATTCGATAACTGGGAAATTGATTGTAAAAGTTCATCCTTAGAAATTTCCATATTCTATTTAGCAAACATTATTTTTATTTATTAGAAGTTACTATATCCCCGATAAAGTCTCCACAAATTATATTTTAAATCTACGTTTCATAGACCATTTTTCCAGATCCCAACAAAACTGTACGCCAAAATTGTTGTTGTTGGTTATGCTAATGATCGATGATGATGATGATGATTGTGATGATGATGGTAATGAGTTGGCTTCGATTGTGATGATGCGACGACGACGATAATAGTGATGATGATGATGATGATGTTACTTATTATGTTACTTACTCACGTAACCAAAATGTTCTGGCTGTCACCAGGGCGACTTTTATACGTAAGTCACCTTGTGTGAAGCCAGAATATTCGGGTTAACTGCCATTATGGTGATGATGCTGATAATTATGAGTATGGCTCAGATCAATCACTGTATTGAGATCCCTGATGATGGTGTTTTGAAGCGTATTCGACTCGTTCCATCACGTAAAACAACCTATCGACGCCCCTGGTGCGTGCGTAGCGAACTAATGAAGACAAATCCAGTTGTGTTATGGTCATAAGCTAGCTATAGTTGTCTCCCTTGCACCAGGACTGGTAATTAGCCATTGAATCGAAAATGACGGTGACAATGGTGCCGATAATGATGCTGGGGATGATGGTGATGATGGTGATGATTAAAATGTTTGTAATGATGACGACGGTGATTATGATGATGACGGTGATGAAGATGTTTTGAGACTTGTCACCAGTCTTATGAGTTATGTAGTCGATGGATTAGAGCGACTGATATCAATGATGTCGGTAGTGAGTTCGAATCTTAGATTTTCATACATAGATCTATACATATAGATATATTTTTATTTGTTTATATTTTATTATATATTTTTGTTTAATGTGTTGCTCTTACAAATTACATTAACTTCTGCATGAGATAATTTACATGTAGAAAGTTAGTCTCACTGTGAAGAAAGCTAATAACTAAATGCACATTTCATTTGTGTCCATCATTTGACAGTACATGACGAATCTGGGAGTATGTTCTCGGCTAGACATAGCACTATAATATATGGCTTTACTACCGTAACAAAGAAAATAATAAATGATAAAAGTCATATAATGAAAAATAGAAGTTAAACACGATATAGAGACATGGCATGTTAGTCTAGTTCTCGGCGATTATGTCATACAACACAGGCGCGGATACAGGGGGGGGGAGAGGGGGGGGGGGGGGGGGGGGGGTACGGGGTGTCGGACTTTACGATTTCGTGCGCGCGGAGGTCGGGTACGCCGAATTTTAATTACAGACCCCACCCCCTGCAATTATTTCTGTATCCGCGCCTGCAACAATAGTGATAACCCTCGCCGTTTCACATAGTTCCCTATCCACCAACCAGTAAAAAAAAAAGAGCACAATACTATCGACAAAAGTAATGTGTTTTGTGAGGCCCGAACTATCGACCAGATAGAACAAAAAATCTGCAAAAGTATGGATATTCACCGACTTCGACTCCACTGAGCCACATGTGATTCTAGCTTGTCTTGGATGGTCAATTATTGTTTGTATATACATGAAAAACATTTCTAAACAATGTACAAAACAATTCAAATGTGCCCGGGTGTAAATATAATAGTACTCTAAGTACTATTATATTTACACCCGTAGTACTAAGTACTATTATATTTACACCCGGGCACATTTGAATTGTTTTGTACATATTATTTAGAAAGGTGTTTCATGTATATACAAACAATAATTGACCATCCAAGACACGCTAGAATCACCTGTGCACTGAGCCACACGCTGCATGTCTATTTGTGCAGCAAGATACACTATTATTGTGACTCACACGAGGCTATGATATGATAATACATATGGTTTACCTATTTTTGGACTCATCGATTGACCTCCAGCAACTTATTATCGTCTGTCATTTACAGTGAACTAGCAGAGACAACTCCAGTAGTGTTATGGTCATTTGTTAGCTCGAGTTATCTATCTTACACCAACTCGGAAAATATCGACTGAAACTCGAAGATTTTGTTCTGCATGCTTTCATCTAGATTTCATTTTTTGTTTTTAAGGCCAAAACTACTTATTATTACACAAAAAGGCGTTAGGTCGAAATCTAAATAAGCTAATAAGTTTTCTATTATTAATTAATGCGTGGGCGCAGCCATCTTGCCCGACTCCAGAAAAATAGAACAAAAAATGATTATGTAAAAAAAACACGTGTTGCCTATATTGTATATACTATTTGAATAAAGTAATAAACATAATTTACGACCGAAATTCTTTATTTTTCATTTAATTATGTTTGCTTAAAAATAAATATTCACGTTGAAAGAATGCGGAAGTGTTACTCCGCAGTAAATCGATGAGGTCAAAGGTCAGAGCTGTGGAATACACAAAAATTGTCACAGTGTGAAGAAATCTTTTCGACTAATTAAGTTGTTTGTCACGGTTTGAAGCATACATTTCAATCTTGTTATATGTCAGAATGTTTGTGAAACACTTTGACAGAAACTGATCACTTATTTAGCTCTTATGACAGTCAGATCATTGGATATTATTGGAATAGTTCAGCAATTAGTGAATACATAAACAATTGATTGTGAAAATTACAGTTGGATTTCATTTCATAGTCAGCAGGTCGGTGACAACTGCGTGTTAATATCATTCAAACTCAGGAGCAGTAGCCAATGCTTCATTATGTAGACATCTGACTTAAATCAATATGATACAGTTACAGGTTTTCGTCTGATATTCACACGTTTGCATCAAACTCCAATACTGCTTTCATCGATGAAACAAAACCATCAATTATTAATTCCCGATTTCATCATGATAATGGACGCAACGCGGTGATATACGCCCCGCTGCCACAGCGGATGGCTGCCCAGGATTACCGGCATCAATCAAAGCCGGTTCCAGCGCCCAGGGGCGGGCTATCTCCGAACGTATCGCCGCGTGGAGCAATGCCGATGGCCGAGCGACAGAACCTCTCTCGTACAGCACAGGCGATGGCGTCCGCGTCTATGACAAGCCAGCAGATGAACGATTCAAAGGCGAAGACGGTTTTGAAGGAAGCGGTTGACGCTGTGGTTAACAGTTTCGCAAAGCATACTCACGGTTATGGACGTGGTGAGTAGTCAGGGTTTT
The DNA here is from genome assembly GCA_029237695.1 of Conchocele bisecta. NCBI lineage: Eukaryota > Metazoa > Mollusca > Bivalvia > Lucinida > Thyasiridae > Conchocele > Conchocele bisecta. Next base: position 46,049,578 of record CM055273.1, read on the forward strand.
CATTGGGGAAAAAGGATGTATTGTGGTTTAGGGGTATAAACTTGGAAAAGTCGCGGGAATACAGGACGAAGGCCGGAAGGCCTCATCCAGTATTCCCGCGACTTTTCCAAGTTTATATCCCCGATATTCACCTGAATAAATATTTTATCGACACGTAATAAAGTATGATCATTGCACAATAAAAAATAAATAAATGGGATAAATACAAATGTACATGTAGTTGTTTACATTATCATTTAAGAAAACACAGTTATCCAATATGATACTGTCAATTAGCATGTCTGGTAATGGTAAATCAATGGGTTTTTTTTACTGAAAATGTCATATCTTAAGAATAAACAAAAAAAATCCCTAAGTCTCCCTACATGTATATTATAACCCGGCATGCGGGACTCTACATGTAGGTTTAAGATCTGCATACCCTCCCATCCTCCTGTGAATGACTTTGGAAGTCGGCATAATTAAAGCTTCAAAACAAAAACAAGGCGGAACTGCGGCTTGATATTAGCCTATTGGTTTTGCGACCAGTGTAGATCCAGATCAACCTGTGCATCCGCAGTCTGATCAGGATCTAAAACTGTTTGGCATTCCATCAATGAAACACCCATCATGCTTCTAACAAGCAATATAGATAGTCTACAGGAGTGGGCTATTTGATCAGGAGCTATACTGGTCACAAATCCCATAAGCCCCATTTCTCCAGTCACAGACACAGATGCCAAAAGAATGAATATTTAGTTCAACAATTTTCGAGGGGCAAATATTTCAATTTGTTCCCGGTAATGGATTATTCCTCCAATTCATGTTTTCTCTGCTTGGCAAACAACTAATGTTATATTTTATCAGGTGACAAGCTTTGTATAACGCTCATCTGCCTAGCAATGAATCTACTATAAATAGAATGCCTAAATCTGACAGAGTAGGACAAACATTCAGGCTTACACACTTTAGCCTGCATTAAATGCAGTTTGCATTGTTCTGGACTTACACTGACCATTATGAAAGTTTACTGATGCATGTATTTGTCCTGCTATTGGAAACACACAAATTGGTGACGTATGTGCAGGTGAGCGCTATTGGCCAAATACGTACTGATAACATACATGTATTGAAGTATCAGGCATTGACCTGATATAAATATCCGGGTTACAACAAATTGAAAGATTCATTGGTCGAACATGACATCACTGGAATGATGTCACTGAAAGTGAAGTCTGTGAAAACATAATTGCTCATTATGTAGCCTAAAACATTACCTGTTAAATAGAATACCATTCTAGTGTCTTTTGATACCAATTTTATCAGGCTCGTCTTGGAAACGGTTCCGCATTTACCAGCCTTACCTGATCTAACACTTACCTGGGCCCGGTTGCTCAAAACAGTCCGTTAAGGATTTAACAGTCCGTTAAGCTAACTGGTGTTTTGAACAACCAGGCCCTGGTATTCTGTATACCAAGTTTATCAAGCTCGTCTCGGAAAACGTTAGGAATTCCTAGGCAATCCTCGGAATTCCTATGAGTGTTCTAGCATTACCTGATGAATTTGATATTAACCCATTTAATACATGCGGAATACACCTTTAAGAGTATGATTTTTTAAAAATATTTTATTTTTATTTTTCTTAATAATTCTCATTGAAAGTATATGTTGCGACCACACATTTGAACCATCTCGTTTCAAATGGTGGTCGTGACATATACTTCCGAGCGCATAGAAGGAAGATATTTAGGATTTTCTGCAAACATATGGCATATCTTCAGCATGAAATGGGTTAATAGACACTAGCCGGGTATTCTATATGCAGTGCTCCAGCTAAGGAATTAGTAATGGAGTATTTTCACTCCATCATATCTAAAGCAATTGGGTATTTAAATATTTTAATTGTGTAAAATAAAATCACACTACTGTTTACACATCAACAGACAGCAATTATTGAATAGTTTGCATCGAAATGAAAACATGTCTTGGCATTTCATTACCATTAATGAAATACCAAGATGTGTTTTCGTGGAAAATAAGAAAAATATGCTATATTTGTGGTCTGTTTATTGTTTTCTGTAGCATGATAAAATTTGGTACATGTACCACAAATTTGTTATTGCTTTTTGATACTCGCTACTTCTGATTTTAATTGGGTTTTTGGCAATTGTAATTGGGTATTTACACAAATACGCAGTTTATCTGGAGCTCTGTATATGTTCACATTTACATGTACAAATGTGCCAAGGAACATCCTGTGATTTGAAGAAACACATTTCCAACGCTATCCTCAGACTCGGCTCGGAAACGAATTCTTCGGCTAGCCTCACCTGATGAATTTGTTATAAAGAAAACAATAGCCTGGTATTCTCTGTGTCATTTCAGTGAACGTGGTGGAGGCCCTACAGGAGTTCTGGCAGATGAAGCTGGAGCGAGGGGCAGAGCTGAAGAACGGGGCCCTGGTAGTCTACGAGTCTCAGCCCTCCAACGCCGCCCCGTACGTCTGCTTCGTGTCGCTCCCCGGGGGTAGCTGCTTCGGCAGTTTCCAGGTAATCATAGTCGTTTGTAGCTGCATATCTTTTCCGCTTTATAGGCAATAGGTTACACTATATCGCTACACCACAGTCAATGGTATAAATTTGCAGATTAATAACGTTTACATATCGCACACTAAAATATAATTCCAGCACAATAATATTTACACAATTCCCTAACATTTGATTGGTCCGTAGCAAGTCTCTGTCCAGAATTTATATCCCAGTAAACTCCATGCCGAACTACTTTCCGCAACCGTCAGGTGCAGTTAAAATAATTCTTAAGAAAACGGAAAATAAACACATTTTCTTGATGAATTTATTTCAAATGCTGGAATTATAAGGAATGAATGGCCTTTTTGTGGAATTTATCGGGGATATAAACTTGGAAAAGTCGCGGGAATACTGGACGAGGCCTTCCGGCCTTCGTCCAGTATTCCCGCGACTTTTCCAAGTTTATACCCCGATAAATTCCACAAAAAGGCCATTCATTCCTATAATAGTATCGCACACTAAAATATAAGAATAATCTGCAGGGCGTTGAACTTCATACTTCGCTATATTGTTATTTAGAGAAAATTACACAATATGAGACAAAAATATTATCATAAACTCATTTAATAAAGTGTGTATCAGGGTTCAAGCTAGCCCTTCAAAATAGGGAGAAGTTTTCACTAACAATTTGAGAATATAGACCAATTTTTCCAAAATTTCTGTTTTAAATAGAGAAAAACTTCTCCCTCAACTCAAAATACAAATGTAGGGAGAAGTCAGATAATTTAGCGAGAGAATTTTGCCCTGTCAAATGATCCCTGCATGATGCAGTCCTTTTAACGTTATTAATAAGTACAAATAAACTTATAACGACCTGATCATCAAAGGTATAATTAGCAAATTTCTTAGGTCATTCTCCATGAAGTACAAAGTAAACAAAGAATGCTTCATACACTGGAAATACGACTCTGTCATAATGCTTACATGTACATGTATGTAATGTAGTGTAATTAGAGTTATGTACTCTGAACTAAGTCATTTGCTGTTGTTTACCAATTTGTACCGTAAGTACATATATGTGGCATTGTCGCAGCCATCCAGTGTGGGCTACGTATATCCACAGGTGGAGGACGCGGACGTGTGAGACAAAAAATTCCCATTACCCCACCCACCTGGTCTCATACTGTACATTTTACTATATTTTTATGCCACCTGTCTCGAAGAGCCGGGTGGCATATTGTTTTTGGACCGTCTGTCTGTCCGTCCGTCACACTTTTCGGTTAACGACTTGAGTGTCACAGTTTCTCAAATATGCTGCAGGTGGCATCCGCGTTTGACAGACGCATTTCTTGTTTTATATTTATTTTATTTTTAGTCACAAGCGTACATGTATATGTTACATAATAGGAAATATATACATGTGTAGTCACTGGAGTGTGCATGACAGCAGGGTACCAGTCCACTTTAGTTCAATTATTTTAATACAGTGGAATCTCACTATACCAAACACCACGGGTACCATCGGCATGTTCGGTATAGAGATGTTCAAATGTATAACTCGTGTACCTCAAAGCCCCGCTCTTCCAACAGGGAAACTATATAGTAAACAGTACAGGACGAGACCAGGTGGGAGGGTTAATGGGATTTTTGTAATTGGCATTTTTTTGTGTGTCATAGATCCGAGTCTTTCACCTGTGCATGTATCGGCAGGGCTCCAGATAAGGAATTAGTAATTGAGTATTGTCACTCCATCATTTCTGAAGCAATCGGGTATTTCAAAATTTTAACTGTGTTAAACTTAAATAGAACTGTTTACACATCAGCAGACCGCATTTATTGAATAGTTAGCTTCTAAATGAAAACACATCTTGGTATTTCATTAGAATTGTCTCCTTGGAGACAATTCTAATGAAATACCGAGATGTGTTTTCATGTAAAAATAAGAAAATATGCTATATTAATATTTGTGGTCTGTTTATTGTTTTCTGTAGCATGATAAAGATACCACAATTTTTTTGTTGCTTTTTGATACTCACTACTTCTGCATGATTTCAATTGGGTTTTTGGCAATTTTAATTGGGTATTTACGCAAATACGCACCTTATCTGGAGCTCTGTATTGGTTTCATGTCCCTCCCCTGGTGTATATGAGACCGTGATGTTGTAACCACTCATTGGAACCGAGTCCATTTTGACCCGTTTTTTAGCTCACCTGAGCAAAGCTCATGTGAGCCATTGTTACCGCAATGTGTCCGTCGTCGTCCGTGAACATTTTCAAACGTCTTCTCCTCAGTAACCATTAATTGGGCCTATAGTCACCAAACTTCATGGTCATGGTCCTTAGGTAGGGGGATTACAAAATTGTTAAAATGACGTCATTACGTAATCCAAGATGGCCACCGTTAAAATGGTGACCCCTGGGTCAAAAATGGGCGTGGCCCGTGGGGTGAAATTGGGGTCAAATTTTATTTTTGACCGAATATGGTCAGGTCATATATCAAATCGAAGATATCAACGAGGCGATCACTCTGGTGCATTTTCTGTCGAAATCAGATGGTTATGTCATCCAAGATGGCCGCCGAAAGGTCAAAAGGTTGTTCTTTTATCAGATTTCAAAATTCTTCTTCACATGAACCGCTTGGCCCATGGTTGCCAAACTTAAAAGTTATGGTCTATGGGTGAAGCCTTTTCAGATTTGTTAAAATGGAGGTCATCGCTAATCCAAGATGGCCGCCGTCTAAAAATATCATAAATTCTTAAAAAATCTTCTTCTCATGAACCGCCAGCCGGATTTCGACGAAAATTGCTAGGAATGATCGATGTACAATGCTCTTTCAAAGTTGTTAAAATGGTGACCCCAGGGTCAAAAATGGGCGTGTCCCGTGGGGTAAAATTTAATTTTTGGCCGAATATGGTCATATCTATATCAAATCAAAGGTATCAAAGAGGCGATCGCTCTGGTACATTTTTTATCTAAATTGGATGGTCATGTCATCCAAGATGGCCGCCGAAAGGTCAAAAGGTCATTCTTTTATTAGAGATTTCAAAATTCTTCTTCACACGAACCGCTTGGCCCATGGTGGCCAAACTTCACAGTTATGGTCCATGGGTGAAGCCTTTTCAGATTTGTTACAATGGAGGTCGTCGCTAATCCAAGATGGCCGCCGTCTAAAAATGGCACAAATTCTTTAAAAGATTTCTTCTCATGAACCGCCAGCCGGATTTCGACTAAACTTGGTAGGAATGATCGATGTAGAATGCTCTTTCAAAGGTGTTAAAATGGTGACCCCGAGGTCAAAAATGGGCGTGGCCCGTGGGGTCAAATTTTATTTTTGACCGAATATGCTCATGTCATATATCAAATTGAAGGTATCGATGAGGTGATTGCTCTGGTGCAATATTTGTTGGAATCGGATGATTATGTCATCCATGATGGCTGCCAAAATATCCATTTATTCAAGATTTTGAACGTCTTTTTCTTGGGAACCACATGGCCGATGCTGGCCGATGCTGGCCAAACTTCATAGTAAGTTAAGATCCTTGGGTGAAGCATTTCCAGATTTGGTAAAATGAGAGTCATCGCTTAATCCAAGATGACCGCCATTTAAAAATAGCACAATCTTTTTAAAACACATATGAACTCAATGTCACATTCTCCTCTGGTGTGCATGGAGTCAGGTGAGTGAATTAGGGCCATCATGGCCCTCTTGTTTTTGAGGCTTTTGAAAACATTGGATCTAAGAATATTTGTTTTAGGTGATTAGTGATCAATGTATGCTTTGATCAGACTGCACGTATATGCAGGCTGATTTTGGTGCTACATTTGTTGGGAACGCAATAAACGGCGGTGGGAACTTTCAGGATATATCCTGAAATCAGGATTTGAGGTTCATGATAATTGCAGAAAAATATTAACCCTTAGACCGCTACTCACTACTCTGCTGTTGCATTTATATCTTGCCTTATTTCTAAAAACAACAACATGCTTTGACAGCACTTCAGAATCATTTCCAATGGAAATGATTCTGAAGTGCTGTCAAAGCATGTTGTAATATGATAAAAATGGAAAATATAAAATAATCAGCAGACGATAAAAAAAATAAGATAGCGGTCTAAGGGTTAATGACGAATAATGTTTCAACATGTGAAGTACACTTGTATGCATCTGTGGGTGCAAAAATATATTTGTTTAGCCATTTTCAGGATTTGTTCCCACCCTAGCTACAATACTTCGCCTCCGATATGTTATCTACGACTACAATTTGACCCATTCAAAAAATGTGAGCAACCGAAGTGCATACCCAAACATGTACATGTAGGTTAAAATTTAGTAAACTGTATATATTTATACACTCAAGCGAATAATCTTTAATGTTGAACTAGTAAATTACCATAAATAATAGAACACAAAATCATTTTCCCATGGAAGCCATCTTTTCTCTTGTTGTTGTTCAACATTCAACATAACGAAATGAAGCTTTCAAATGTACAAGATATACATGTAAATGTCAGATAAACACATTGCCACTGTAAAATAACCAATTTATGCATGTGTATGTTCTTTATTAATACAGTTGTGACTGTTTTCTATCGCCAACATATCAAACACACCGGATAACCGATTGCAAAAATCACTCTTCCATGTGTTACATTAAAGAGATGGGGTTAAATTGCTACCCTCGCGAGAGGTATGGAGTGTGGTCGCAATTTTGTTTCTATTCCCACCCTTGAATAAACCACTTTTTGCCATAGCATACATGTATGATCAAATAACGGTAGTCACAGCCACGCATGCATATACTCTTTGTGTGGGAATGTTTAAGGTTTATGTCAATTTTAATTTCCAAAGGTGTGCAATTAATACAAGTGTTCAGCTTAACGTTTATATTAAAGGAAATTGTACAGGTATTATGTAAATGAGTCGGCAAGCGTGAATAAAACCACAACAAATATTCCCAGTCTATAAAAATTAGGCCATAAAAAAGTACCTTGGTTGTCAGATATCGCTCTGCGCGTCCGATCATTTTAACATCATGGAGAAATAAAATCATACAGTAAATTCGCCACATGATCAATCAAAAACATGCAAAGATATGTTAAATACAATCATCCCTGGCAAAAATGCATCTGTAGCCTATTTCACCAACATTAGCCGCACACCAGCATATAACAGTTCAATATCAGTAGCCTATTTCACCAACATTGCAAAGTATACTTTTCTAGCAAAGTATACTTTGAGGGAGAAATTTTCAATTTAAGTTTTAATTTATTAATTTTCGTTATGCTGAATTTATTACATTATCACAGCCTTTTTGGCTGTGATAATGTAATAAATTCAGTATAATAATTCTGCATTCTTTTAATCATCAAATATATGCAGTCGCAGGCCCGTAGCCAGACCTGTTTGAAGGGGGGGTCGTTTCGAAGGCTCAAGGGGTCTGAAGTATCTGCCTGTTTGAAGGGGGGGTCATTTCGAAGGCTCAAGGGGTCTGAAGTATCTATGGGGGTCTAAAAAAGTGGACCTCAAGGCTAAAAAAGTGAACCTCGAGGCTGGGCGGGGGGGTCGTCCGACCGCTTCGACCCCCCCTGGCTACGGGCCTGAGTCGTTAGTTCTATTTGAAATAATGCATTTCGGGAAAAACAAATGATTACTCCCTCAAAGTATACTTTGATATTTTGATGAAATCGGTTACTGAAGACTTGAAAAAAGTCAGAGAAAATCTGAAACAAACAAATAGTATATTAAAAAGAACTGCCCTCCTGCGTTATATACCGCAAACCCGTGTCTGAGAACGAAAGTACTTTTTTATGGCCTTATTTCACAGTGGCTAAAGTTTAACCTTATTTATTTTACAACGTTTACAAACAAGCATGAGAACACTTCTACAAATCCTTTCGTTGGCATAGATGAAGATGTAAGGGTGGTTTTTAATGTTGGAGGAAACTGGAGTATCCGGATGAAACAGACTTGTCTGATCTGGTGACCGCCATGTCTGGTCGAGTCGGTTCAAATGAGTGGTGATACATATACTTTCATTGAGAAGAAAAAATATAATAAAATATTTTTAAAATTGTATACCCGTGAATTCTCTTCCAAATTGAATGGGTTAACCCTTTGAACCCGAAAGCCCGCTATATCGGTTTATGCAAACAGTGCAGATCCAGATGAGCCGGCTCGTAACGAGCCGTCTCATCAGGATCTGCACTGTTTGAAAGTAATTTTCATATTTTTGAGAGAAACAAATACCCCCCGTTTTAACGCGCCTTCCGAAGGAAGAAGTGCTTATGGCATACCCTCGGCGTCGTAGGCGTCCGTCTGTCTGTCTGTCCGTCTGTCCGTCTGTCTTCAAAAATTATAATGGCCTATATTTTCCTTGCTTGGATTTGCTTCATATTTCACACACGCATTGCTCCAAGGGTCCTCTACTGCGCTGTGGCAAATCCATGTCCGTGCCACCCCTTCTAAGCCCAGGGTCAAGGTCACATACTTTGTGCATCTCAAAACCTTAACGCTCGGACGCTCGGGTAAATGGCCTATATTTTCTGTTTCCTTGCTTGAATTTGCTTCATATTTCACACACGCATTGCTCCAAGGGTCCTCTACTGCGCTGTGGCAAATCCACGTCCGTGCCGCCCCTTCTAAGCCCAGCGTCAAGGTCACATACTTTGTGCTTCTCGAAACCTTAACGCTCGGGTAAATGGACTATATTTTCTGTTTCCTTGCTTGGATTTGCTTCATATTTCACACACGCATTGCTCCAAGGGTCCTCTACGGTACCTCTGCTAAGCCCAGGGTCAAGGTCAAATACTTTGTACGCTCGAAACCGTAACACGCTCTGGTAAATGGCTCATAAATTTTGTTTCCCTTATCCAGCACGTTGTGTTTTCAAATGTGCCCTCGGTTCCTTTGCTGCCACCGGGCGCGCTTCGTTGTCCTCTGACAACTCTTGTTATAAATGGAATAGTCTGAAAATAATTTTGCGCTGATTGGATTGGTTGCAAAATTAACATATCGCAGCCCATTCAGTTACTTAGGGGTGAAAGGGTTAATGTATATGCATGCCCCTACATGATGCTGTCATACATGTACAGGTATATGTGGCTGTAACTGGAGAAATGGGGCAAATGGGTTTTGCGACCAGTGTAGATCCAGAACAGCCTGTGTATCCGCACAGTCTGATGAGGATCTACACTGTACCAGGGCTCAGTTTACAGGGAGAAGTGGGCGAAATTGTCTAAATTGTCTGACTTATCCCTATTTTGAGTTGATGGAGAAATTTTCACTACCGTATATAAAACAGAAATTTTGGAAAAAATGGTATATTTTCTCAATTTTTTGTGAAAACTTCTCCCTATTTTGAAGGCTACATGTAGCTTGAACCCTGCTGTACACCAATGAAACACATGTTATGCTTCTAACAAGGAATACATATTGTTATCAGGCTACAGGAGTGTGTGCTATTTGATCTGGAGCTACTCTGGTCACAAATCCTATAAGCCCCATTTCTCCAGTCACAGCCGTACATGTAGAGGTGTACCGCTTTGAGCTGGCGCGTTATTATTGTAAATATTATCGTAAACACATGCTATTTTTAAATAGTTTACGTCATATGTTGTAGACATGGTATTTGTTTACCAGCGCAAACACATTAACATTCGATAGAATTGCTAATAATAGTAACATCGTTTAGTGCTCTAGTGGGTAGATCTGCTGTTTGGTGATCGGACGGTCGTGAGTTCGAATCCTGCCAAAGGCATACATTTTTCTCTCGCTTTTACTATTTTGGCGCCAGAGGTAACGCACACATCCCGAAACAGTCGTGCATTTACACAACATTATAAAACACTTCACTTTGAACCTAATCATTGTGAAATGCATTCTGCACATTCGTGTGTTATTGTGAAAGTCCACCTCGACTCACTACAAATGCAAATATGTTACGGAGAACACCATGTCGAAAAATAAACCTCTCACTTCAGATAATAAACAAATAAATAAATAAACGTGGATGCATGTGGTTCATAATTACCATGTCAATTGTTGTTACATGTAATAAAGATGCATTAAAAATGAAAAGAAAACACAAAACAATATTTAAAAAAATATATAATGGCCAAAGTGAGGATCGAACACATGCAGTGCAAAATTAAAATCAAGTGCCACCGTTGGCCGCCAGTTTACCCATTGCTCCAGTATGAGAAACTGTTTTGTCAATCGCAATATATCGATCATGACTATAGCGACACGCCATAATAAACAGGGAAATACCTACAGGAATTCCATGTTTATTTATACACCAATGTTTATATAAACAAAGCATGTAAACAACGCCATGTCAGGCTGGTATACTTATAGGCTTATAAAATGATCATTATAGATACACTTATTGGATCTACATTACACTGGTCAACAGTTCTTCTTGATGTCCAATTGTCCAGTTTTTGTCTGTCCCCCTATATAGGTGCATGTACTATACACTACTGCCGGCGCTAATCCTGCCAATATTTGACGATTGTATTCCTTTCAAAATGCTTGAATACCGTGCTTGAAATCAAGCAAATTGATTGTCTGAGCCTGAGCTGTGCTACAGCTCCGGCTCAGACAATCAAATTGCCTGATTGTGAGTTGCCAATGGGTGTTCAGAAACGTTTACATCTGGGCAAGATTAACACAGGCGGCCGTGTACATTGTATACCCCCTGTGTGCTATCACCGGCTTATAAACTAGTCATTATATAGCTATAATTATTGGGGTTAGTACTTACAAGCTTAGGAACAAACAAACACACACAACAATATGTGTCAGTGGGTATTTAGATAAAAATCCCCCAGCCAAATTCTCAAGGAGTGAGACATCAAGAAAGTTGCAAAACTGTATAAAATCCTGTGGAAAAACAACCCATTGATGGGCTGTCATCAATCATGGATTCCACTGGGGAAAATAAAAAAATCGCCGCGGGAATGATACTTTTTAAAGGGGGGAATGGGGCCTTATACATATATATCTCTGAATGTTTGGTTGAAAAAACAACAACACTGCTGTCAACCAATTTGGGCCACTGTAGTTGCAAATAGTAACGACCCCGCCAAGTCATTTGGCCTATTGCACCAAACACTGAAAACATGTAATTAGGAAGGTTGAAAATATTTTCCTAAATATTCCAATTCTATGGATCTTCTTCCTTTTTTTAGCGAAACTTTGATCTCCCTTGTAGATATAGTAGGAATGTGAGAAATTATAATGTCATCATACAATGTAATAGCTCCCACTTAGGCAACAGCACGAGAAAAGGGCACTTTGCGAGAATTGTAAAACCAGTAAGCCTATTTCACCAACATGGCAAAGTATACTTATCTAGCAAAGTAAACTTTGAGGGAGAAATTTTCAATTTAAGGAATAATTTATTAATTTTTATTATACTGAATGTATTACATTATCACAGCCATTTTGGCTGTGATAATGTAATAAATTCAGTATAATAATTCTGCATACATTTAATCATCAAATACATGCAGTCGTTAGTGCTAAATGACATAATGCATTGTGGGAAAAATAAATGATTACCGTACCCCCTCAAAGTATACTTTGCTAGATAAATATACCCTGCAATTTTGATGAAACCGGCTACTGGTAACACAAGGCCGCTTTTGTTCACTGAGGGATCGGTGATCATATTTTCTCCAGAGGCATATATTGAAATATCTGCAGTTATTTTGAAAAGATAACTGTGACAAGAAATTTCACACCGCTTGGGAAAATGCGAATGGCTGCATTTATGACCGACCAGTCACGACCCTGATCAACCGGTTCATGAATTGTTTACAGAAAAATATATATTCAGCCCTGAAATTAGAATATCCTGACCTGGTGCCAGGTCCATTCCACACCATAGTCAATTAGCTCAACCCCAAAAGTAATATGATCAGCACTAATCTTATTGCTTTTTAATGGGGCATAACAGGATTTAGCTCTCAGATATCAGAAAGCCGACAATGTACCGGTAAATGAAGGCCAAACCATGTGAGTCAGCATTCCGGTAAGGATAAACCCTGATCGTTAAATTACCCTTCACATGCTCCCGATCAACCACCCATGGCATGAGGAAAAATACTTACAGAGTAACATAGCTCCAGATAAGCTGCGTATTTGCGTAAATACCCAATTAAAATTGCCAAAAACCCAATTGAAATCAGAAGTAGCGAGTATCAAAAAGCAATAACAAATTTGTGGTACGTTTATCATGCTACAGAAAACAATAAACAGACCACAAATATAGCATATTTTTCTTATTTTCCATGAAAACACATCTCCAAGGAGACAATTCAAATGAAATGCCAGGACATTTTTCATTTCGAAGCAAACTATTCAAGAACTGCAGTAGTGTGATTTGATTTTACCCAATTTAGATATTGAAATACTCAATTGCTTCAGATATGATGTACAAATGTAGTGAAAATACTCAATTACTATATTCCTTATGTAGAGCCCAGTAGCCGATTTCATCAAAATTGCAAAGTATATCCTGAAATGCATTATTTCATATAGAACTAACAACTGCATATATTTGATGATTAAAAGCATGCAGAATTATTATACTGAATTTATTACATTATCACAGCCAAAATGGCTGTGATAATGTAATAAATTCAGTATAATAAAAATTAATAAATTTATCCTAAAATTGAAAATTTCTCTCAAAGTATACTTTGCAATGTTGGTGAAATCGGCTACAGGAATAAAATATATTTCCATGTGCAACATTCATATACTTGTGGCTGTGACTGGAGAAATGGGGCCTATGGGTTTTGTGGACAAATATAGATGCAGATCAGCCTGTGCATCCGCAGTCATCCACACAGTCTGATCAGGATCTGCACTGTTCGCCATTCCATCAGTGAAACACGCGCCATGCTTCTAACAAGCAATATAGATCGTTATCAGGCTGTAGGAATGTGTCATTTGATCAGTAGCTACACTGGTCATAAATCCCATAAGCCTCATTTCTCCAGTCATTCTAGGAATGAATGGCCTTTTTGTGGAATTTATCGGGGTATAAACTTGGAAAAGTCGCGGGAATACTGGACGAAGGCCAGAAGGCCTCGTCCAGTATTCCCGTGACTTTTCCAAGTTTATATCCCCGATAAATTCAACAAAAAGGCCATTCATTCCTTATAATTCCAGCATTTGAAATAAATTCATCAAGAAAATGTGTTTATTTTCCGTTTTCTTAAGAATTATTTTAACGGAAAGTAGTTCGGCGTGGGAGTTTACTGGGATATAAATTTTGGACAGAGACTTGCTACTGACCAATCAAATGTTAGGGAATTGTGTAAATATGTTTGTGCTGGAATTATAGCCACATATAAGCTACATTTGTCTCATCAATACAGTGCGTACATGTATGTGCCGTGAAACATTTTTGATATCCTGTCAATACGACCTAATCACTGCGTATGAATATGTGCGGTTGTCATACTAGTTGATTCTCCGATTTTGAGGATGCGGCTGGCGTTATATTTTGCATTTTAAAGCTATTTGTAGTGTTGACGAGGTAAATAGAATAGTAGGTTAATTCCGTGAATGGGAAAAAATATCTGGCGTAGCATGGAAACGCCTGGCCAGATATTTTTTCCCATTCACGGCATTAACCTACTATTCTCTATATAATTATGTCCGTCCATCCCACTGGTCTTTCAGATGAGACTTGAAACCGAGGATGGATGGGCCGTGACCTGTCTGTCTCACAAAACCTGCCCAAATTTTACGGCCATAGAAACAATGCAAACAAAAATAAAAATTTATTTTGTTTTTATTTTGTGAAATTTGGTAAAATATTGTGTGACTGCTATTGAGACTAACTGCTTTTTGGAGGTGGCCTTCAGCACAGGTTCGACTGTACTGGTAGCAATGACCACAGCGTCCAATTATTTCACAGTGGGCATCAAATTATCGCCATTATCGGTGACATAAGCTGTATTCAATAGCGACTAAGCAGGCAAGGACTGAGGTGCAATTTGAGAAGATAATGTCTATTTTAAAACTATTTAAACATGGTCAGTCCATGAGATAACATGTAATATCACATAGATGATATATTCCATGAACAGATTTGAAAAATTTAAATGAATTTTTTAGACATTTTTGGAAGTTGGGAAAATTTCATAGCAAATGCGGAACAGTTCCGCATTTGCTTTGAAATTTTTGCCCACTTTTATTGTTCTTTCAATATTATTTTGCCGATTTTTTAAATTAATCTTTCGTAAAATTTGTCAATGTCACGATAAGGCATATTTTCCGACATAGTTTTTGTCTGTGTCAGATAATGGGTATGCGTAATGTAATATGCACATCATGTATTCAATGTACAATGTAGCACAATTTCGGAACAAAAATTATTTCATTCTTTATTTCACTTTTTTGTTACTCCGACATTCCATGATGGCTTATCAGTGGAGCGTTTGTACCCAATACTTGTATTAATTACGCATTTACCGGTACAAGTCAGTATAATGTATTTTAACCCTTACAATGCTGAATTAAATTTTGTCGTCTGCTGTTTATTTTTTAATTCCCATTTTTATCAAGAAAAACATAGTTTGACAGCAGTTTAGAATCATTGGAATGATTCTAAACTGCTGCCAAACCATGTTTTTATTGAGAAAAATGACAAAATATGAAACAACAGCAGACGACAATTTTTGTTTCCCTCATTGTAAGGGGTAATATATGTCCATTTTGTCGTATTTGTGTGCCTATGTAATTTGTCTAAATAACCAGGGGTTGTCCACTCACCAACCACACCCCCCCCCCCAGTCAGAGTCAGAAATACATGTACAAATCTATAATTAAATATTTTATTTTTTCCTATTATGTTTTATCCATTTCTAGGTATATCTGAGACTCAGAGCCTTCAAGTTATGTAAATATTTTACTTCAGCACTGCCCAACGAAGGCCGAGGCTCGGCGCAGTGCGGCCAAGATCGCGCTGATGAATTCCGTCTTCAACGAACACCCATCCAGAAGGATTACAGACGAATTCATAGACCGCGCAGTCGGAGACGCACAGGGATCCTTTAAGGTTAATATTATAATTTAATATTCTGCAAGCTATGTTACCCGATACTGGAAACACAAAATTTCAATATTCATGTAAATCAACCCTCACTATGCGGGAGACGAAAATTGTCGTCTGCTGTTTTTCATTTTTGCCTTTGATTCTTAACAAAAAAAAACTGTTTTGGCAGCACATGAGAATCGTCTCCAGTGGAGACGATTCTCATGCGCTGTCAGAACAGATTTTTATCGAGAAATATAGAAAATAAAACATTTCCAGCAGACAACAAACTAATTCAGCATAGTAAGGGTTAATGGTAGGAATTCCTTGGCGAGCCTCGATGTTTCCCGGCCTTACCTAATAAACCTGATATAAAAAATTCATTCATTCACACAGGAGACATTAACTCGTTGCATGCTAGCGGCGAAAATATCCGCCAAACAAATTAGGACTATATGTTTTATTTCTCTCTGTAAATATGTCTTGGAATTTCATTAGAATTGAGTCCTCAGGACTCAATTCTAATGAAATTCCAAGACATATTCATGATATTTACAAGGAGAAATAAAAGAAAATATGATGAATTTTTGTCCGCTATTTTTGAACTAGTTATAGCCCACAAGTTTCCCAGCATGCAAAGAGTTCAGCACGGCTCGGAAACAGTAGGAATTCCTCGGCAAGCCTCGTAATTCCTACACGTTTTTTAGCCTTGCCTGATGTTCTTTCTCTTCACCATATTAAAGAGAAGTCATTAGAAAATCCATTCACTCACATGAGACACATGTATCAACTATATAGCCGGCATGGGTTGGAAACAATAGGAAATCCTTGGCAGGCCTCGGAATTCCGATATGTTTCCTAGCCTTGCCTAATATATCTCTATCACCATAGCAGAAGGCATTAGAAAATCCATCCATTCACCCACATGAGATACATGTATGCACTATATAGCCGCCGTGGCTCGGAAACAGTAGGAATTCCTCGGCAAGCCTCGTAATTTCTACACATTTCCTAGCCTTGCCTAATATTCTCCCTCTCACCATAGGAGAACGTGCAGGAGTCCGACAACCCTGCGACCGGTATCGGCGCATTCCGCTTCATGCTCGGCTCGAACCGGGGCCGCACGATGCTCGAATTCCAGGAACTCATGACCGTCTTCCAACTCCTGCATTGGAACGGAAGCCTGAAGGCGATGCGCGAACGGAATTGTTCGCGACAAGAGGTTCTCGCGCACTACTCGCATCGCGCGCTAGATGACGATATGCGGTCACAGATGGCATTGGACTGGATCGCACGCGAACAGGAAAGCACAAGCGTGATCGTACAGGAATTAGAGGTTTCGGAGAAGGAACTCGAAAGTGCGCGCTTGGCTGGACGCGAATTGCGGTTTTTCAAAGAGAAGCGGGATATTTTGCAGCTGGCGTTGAGTCAGATTGGTCCAGTGGAAAGTCTGGCGTAACACTTGTTCGAAAGTATGGCATTATATAATTTATACCACAGAAAGTATGGCATAATGATACTTGTTCCAAGGTACATGTATGGCATTATGCAACATATCCTGAAAGTATAGCGTAACGTGACCTAACCTGCAGAAACGACGACATAAGTCACATAACGTTATTTATTCGGTGGAAAGTATGGTGTCATGTGAATTATCCCGCAGAAAACGACATATCCTGCGACAAGTATGATATACGAATGTAACGTTATTTGTTACGCAGAAAGTATGGCATAACGTTAAATGTCCTGCAGGAAGGATGACTTGGCGTTACTTGTGTACATAGTTGCGTAAAGAAGCGTTTATATTTGGACACAAAAATAGCAAGTTTTACACATTTTAAATGATTTATTAACTGACTACACATTTGTCGTCTGCTGTATTATTCTCAATAAAACCGTGTTTTTTCAGCACATTAGAATTATCTCCATAGTAGGTGATTCTCATGTGCTGATGAGACTTGTCAAAAATTAATTCAGCGTTGTGAAGATAACTGATATTTTATAATAATTCCAGCACATTTATTTACACAATTCCCTAACATTTGATTGGCCCGTAGCAAGTCTCTGTCCAAAATTTATATCCCAGTAAACTCCCATCGCCGAACTACTTTCCGTAACCGTGAGGTGCAGTTAAAATAATTCTTAAGAAAACGGAAAATAAACACATTTTCTTGATGAATTCATTTCAAATGCTGGAATTATAAGGAATGAATGGCCTTTTTGTGGAATTTATCGTGGATATGAACTTGG
This sequence comes from Conchocele bisecta, assembly GCA_029237695.1. Classification (NCBI taxonomy): domain Eukaryota; kingdom Metazoa; phylum Mollusca; class Bivalvia; order Lucinida; family Thyasiridae; genus Conchocele; species Conchocele bisecta. The sequence continues at coordinate 46,067,389 of CM055273.1, forward strand.
AAAAGTCACGGGAATACTGGACGAGGCCTTAAAAAATTACAATTTTCAGGGGGAAAAAATTGTAATTTTTTATCGCGACTTTTCCAAGTTTATACCCCGATAAATTCCACAAAAAGGCCATTCATTCCTATAATATTGCAATCTTTGCAGTCATTGCCTCTGTGCTGTCGGGTCTGGGACTGCATGTACACACAGGTGGAAGACTGACCTGCGACATAAAAAATGCCTATTTAAAATCCCATTACCACACCCACCTGTTGTCGTACTGTTCGGGTTGGGTAATGAATATATTTTTCAATGGGCATCTTATGTCACAGATCCGAGTCTTCAACCTGTGGGACTTTACTGTTCATGAATGCATTTAATCCTTTCTGCATGGTATATGATCACGTGCTATTAACAACAACAACAAGTACTGAAACTTCCAGAATCCATCCAATTCATAGTATCGGTACGTATTCTTTTATATTGTCCTTATTACGTAACGGATTTTGATGAAATATGGCGCATCAAACGCGTCTTGTTAAGCTGCATTTGGTGGTCTCTGTACTTTGTCCCAAACTTATGTCGTTGTTGCAAAGAATCGATTTACATGTCGGTAGACAAGGAAATCGATTCTTTGCAAAAACGACATAAGTCTGTGCCGAACTTCCTGGACCACCAAATGCAGCTCATGAAGACCCGTTTGCTGCGCCATATTTCATCACAATCTGTTGCATATTAAGGAAAATATCAAATAATACTTACTTTTGAGTGGGCAAGATTTCAACACTTTCAGCCATTGTTGTTGTTGTTATAACTACGTGATCATGCACCTTGTTCTATAGACCAGTAGCCTATTTCATCAACATTGCAAAGTATACTTTAGTAGCAAAGTATACTTTGAGGGAGAAATTTTCAATTTTATGATAAATTTATTATTTTTTATTATACTGAATTTATTACATTATCACAGCCAAATTGGCTGTGATAATGTAATAAATTCAGTATAATAATTCTGCATACTTTTAATCATGAAATATATGCATTTGTTAGTTCTATATGAGATAATGCATTTCAGGAAAAATAAATGATTTCTCCCTCAAAGTATACTTTGCTAGTAATGTTGATGAAATAGGCTACAGCTTACACATGCTTGTCTGGCGCTGGTTGTATAGTGTATATCTCGGAACTTAGATCTATGTACATGTATAAATTACCAAGGGTTGTTTATGAGATCCATGTTATATTGTGTCGATGCAAATTTTCATGAAACGGATTAAAAGATCTGAAATATTTTCTAGATATGATGTCAAAAGTTCACTCTCTGATTGTGCTCGGGAGTTCCTTTAAGCTTTTGACATCGTGTAAAGAAAATATAACTATTAAACTTGCGACTGTGAGTATCGTAATGGGGCTTATGGTATTTGTGGCCAGTCCAACTCCACTTCGTACGACACAAACATTTGTACAACGATTAATTGATTTACAATTACTAAACACATTCATCAATGCTACCATTTTCACCCACATGTTGTGGCCATTAAATCTCAACAATTTCACTATATATTTACCTAAATTTGCCGCTAATGCGAACTTTGTTATCAATGTTAGTTTTGCACTTACAAACGGGTCCCTGCTATCCGTCTCATGAAGTCGAATGAGGGTTTACCGTTGTTTTTATAATCACGACAGATGTTTTACAAACTCATTGGCGAACAGTGCAGTCCCTGATCAGACTGCGCTGATGCGCAGGCTGATCTGGGACGGCACTGGTCGCAAATGCCAGAAGTCCCATTTTTTTCAGTTAGGTTGGCGCTACTCGTAGCCATAGTAACCATTTGGTTACTCAAATAGCCATTTCCAGCATTTACTACATGTAGGATGTTTTACAAATATCGAAGCAAATAGATATTGCATTTGTTTCCAGCAAACAAGTCTGGCTACTACATGTGATTTCAAAATCCTAGTGCCAACATAGCAATTGTGACGCAATATGATCGGGTTGCTCTGCGACTATACCGGGTGCAGAGCCTGTGGGGGCCATTGAATTGAGGACCCAAATGTTACAAGGGCTTTTGTTCTGACATAAGTTTTGTTGTTTAAAACCAGATTTTCATTTCACAGTTGTGGAATTTCAGGGGCGGATCTAGAGGGGGTGGGGGGGAGGGGGGTTCCGGGGTTGGAAACCCCCTGTTCAGCCACAGAGTTTACATAGATCACAGTATACCACCAGTTGGAGGGCAAACCCCTAGTTGCGAACGGTAACTCTTGCAATTACTCCCGTACCGTCCGTAGCTAGCATACGGACGGTATGGGAGTAGATTGAAAGAGTTACCTTCGCAACTAGACACACCCCCCCCCAAATGCTGGGTCCACCCCTGCATTTTCATTTTCATTTATTACAATACTCTACTAAGCCAGTAATTTTTGTTGTATTCATAGTTGTAAGCGAGTGCATTTTGTCACTCCCATGGGTGGTCTTTTAATACAGCAGAGCTCCAGATAAGCTGCGTATTTGCTTAAATACCCAATTAAAATTGCCAAAAACCCAATTGAAATCAGAAGTAGTCGGTGAGTATCAAAAAGCAATACAAAATGTGTGGTACCTTTATCATGTTGCAGAAAACAATAAACAGACCAGAAATTAGCATATTTTGCTTATTTTCCATAAAACACATCTTGGTATTTCATTAGAATTGTCTCCAAGGAGACAATTCTAATGAAATGCCAAGACATTTCGAAGCAAACTATTGAATAATTGCTGTCTGTTGATGTGTAAACAGTAGTGTGATTTTATTTTACCAAATTAAAATTTTGAAATATCCAATTGCTTCAGAAATGATGGGAGTGACAATAATCGATTACTAATTGCTTATCTGGAGTGACAATAATCGATTACTAATTGCTTATCTGGAGCCCTGTTACAGGTTTGACTATGTTTTCTGACTCATTTTCATCTCTATCTTTATTATGGTGGTGGTTTGAAGTTACGCTTTTTTATTTCAAATTTCACAGAAGCTTATAATACATGTACCGGCAGTTTAGGGTAATATTATATGATTTTATTCATCAACATGCACGCTTAGCAAATTTATCCAATTAACACTCAAGTTCGTACACCGAGGTTTAACTTTTCTCCTGAAATATTTCTACTGTTTCATATGTAGTTTACATACACTACACCCACAGGTGACATTATCGGGATAAGATTTCCCGATAATGTCACCTGTGACTACACCAGTAGCCTATTTTGCCAACATTGCAAAGTATACTTATCTAGCAAAGTATACTTTGAGGGAGTAATCATTTATTTTTCCCGAAATGTATTTTTTCATACAGAACTAACGACTGCATATATTTGATGATTAAAAGAATGCAGAATTATTATACTGAATTTATTGCATTATCACAGCCAAAATGGCTGTGATAATGTAATAAATTCAGTACAATAAAAATTAATAAATTTATCCTTAAATTGAAAATTTCTCCCTCAAAGTATACTTTGCTAGAAAAGTATACTTTGCAATGTTGATGAAATCGGCTACTGAGTGAAGATTTTGATTACTTTATCATAATACATTTTGTTTATTTTTTACCATGCATGGGTGAAATGCATGGCATTATACAACAAAGTTATAAGCTTCAATGTACATGTTACCAAGGGGAAGTAATTATTGTGCCAATTTCTCATCGCTCACTGGGGCGTGGATTTTTATCAACATGGTATACACTTACTGACACAATCACTTGTTTCTTGTACACAAATTGCACCACACTACAATGTACATGTATATATGAGACACGACATGTGATTTTGTACCTACGGACATGTGCGATTTTTAGCCATTATTTTTTATTTTTTTTTAAAAACCCCAGGCTATTGGATTGGCGAAAGCCGGGTGGGCGGTCGTCTGTTGGGTGGCGGGCAGCGGGCGGCGTCTACAATCAATGTTAAGTTTTCGTGTTTTCGTCCATTTCTTTGGTACTGTACCACCTAGGACCACCAAACTTTCACATCTTCATAACCAAGGGGTGCCCACCACATACAACTATCCAACATGTGACCATTTGTTTTACCTTGACCTATTATTTCTACGTAATTGACTTAGCCATTTTTAACGTACGTCTGGTTAAAGTTTTTTGGCTTAAAAGTTTTTCGTTATACTATATCTCTGCAACTGCTTCGCCCATTACCTTGAAACTTCACATGGGTGTTTATCATCATCCATATTTTCATTCTACCCCCCAACCGTGTGGCCCCTGTGCCCAATGTCAAGGTCAAATTACTTTGAATTGTTTGTTAAAGTTTTTTTGTGTACTATATCTCTGCAACTGCTTCACCCATTCATTACCTTGCTACTTCACATGGGTGTTTATCATCATTGTCGCGCCCGCTTGCGGAAAGCGCGATATAGTTGGCATTTTGGCATACGTCCGTCCGTCCGTATGTCCGTGTGTCCGGTTAAAGTTTTTTGGTTAAACTTTTTCCATCTACTATATCTCTTTTTTTAGTGTCCATGCCTCGCCCCAAGGCACGACATGCAGGCCACGGCCATCTAGTCTTCAAAAAGTGGGTATAATTATGTTATCCAAGTGTCTATGCTTGGAAAAAAACCTGGCCTTCGTGGCTTTGCCTCGTTTCTTGTTCATGATATATATTTACAGAAACTGTGATATTATCTGTAAATGATGTCGAAAGATGGCAAAATTATCATTGCAAATGCGGAATTCAATTCCGCATTTGCTATGAAAATATTGTCAACTTTTGACGTCATTTAAGGAATCTATCATAAATTTTGTAAATATATATCACGAAATATCCCACATGTTCTTTGGTTCAAAATCGCATGGCATGTCTCATAATGTGACTGGAGAAATGGCGTGTACGGTTTTGTGGCCAGTCTATTTGTGCTGGTGTGCTGTACTCTTCTGCAGCCTGGTAATGATCTAATGTATACATGATTGTAGAAGCTTGATATGTTTTCCATGATTGAATGACAAACAGTGCAGACCCTGACCAGAATGACTGGGTCTACACTGGTTGCAAAGGCCGTAGGCCATATTTCTCCATCCACTGCCACGTATAAACGAAACATATACTTGTATATATACACTCATACTCCATTGTGTAGTCATACAATGTGATCTTGGATTCCTTGACCCTCACTACGCGGGTAGACCTGGTTTGGCCCTCATGTTCGTCTTTTTGGAATTTTGTATGCGACAGTTGAATCTGGTTATACCCCTTATATGAGTATTACGATTATTCGTAATGCTATTTTAGGGGAAGGGGCCAAGTGACTTTGGTGTGGTATGGACCTGGCACCAGGTCAGGTTATTCTAATTTCATGGCTGAATATATTTGTTCTCGATGTAAATATTCCGTTGTGATTTTGGGATTTTCCCCCCCAATGCAGCAGGTTAAAAAGGGATCGAACACGTTTGCCCGGCCTTACATGACCGTAGCTGTTGATAGGCCGTTAAACACCAATAAACAAACAAACAAACTCCTTGGGCCTGAGGACTAGGTACAGAACTGGGGGCCGTTTCATTAAACTTTGTACGACTAAAATGGTCGTAAGTGCAAATTTAGGATCGTCTGGAAATTTCAATTGATGGATTTACATTTATTGAGCATAGGCTGCATATGCAGCCTATGCTCAATAAATGTAAGTCCAATAATTGTTTACAAGAAAACATTGTTAATGTGAAATTTACAGACTATCATAATGTTGCACCTACGAACATTTTAGTCATACGAAGTTTAGTGAAATGCCCCCTGATGTAGACTTTCAATCTTATATTCATAGAATTATCGTAATACCCCTAAATATTCAGAAACACATGTCATTCCGAGAACCCTGTATGGATATGTGGTTTCTGAAAACGTAAAGTGCCCCAATATTCAGGGTCAGTATCGCTGTGCGGAGTCAGCAAAATAATTTATGTACATGTAGTTGGATACAGTTTGTTTTGGGAAACTAGGCCCGTACGCAAAGGGGGTACGACAGGTGCGTAGTCGCACCCACTTAACCCACCAAGGCCGTCCGTGGATGTGTAAACAATTATTTTTGCCTTAATTCTTAACAAAAAACCTGTTTTGACAGCACATGAGAATCGTTGGAGACGATTCTCATGTGCTGTAAAACAGGTTTAACAGGATTAAGTTGGTGCGTACTACGCACCTGTCGTACCCCCTTTGTGTACGGTCCTAGTTTCCCAAACCAAACTGTATCCAAAGCCATAAATTATTTTGCTGACACCCTTCGCCCTGTCGATAATGCACCTCCTATATAAATTCCTGCGTACAGGCCTGGAAACCCATATTTTATATGGTATTCCCAAAACAAAGTGTGTCCGAATATTTAGGGTTATTGCCGTATCATCAGCTATGTACTTACAAGATTATTTTGTGGAGTATATTCTTTGTTACACTCTTGCAAATTATTTGCACGAGTTTCGCTGTGAGAGAAAACCCGTAATCAACTCCTTACAAATAATACACCGTGAAGAGAATACCCGTAATTGCACGCCTGTTTTCTTGGAAACCACAAGCTACCATGCAAACTGTTTAATTTTTATTACAGTCAAAATAAAGTTATTTGAAAATTTGGAAAGGGCCTCATCTAATCTATGATGTTAATGTGATTGAACACATTCCAAACATGCACTCGAACATATCTGGCTCATAGAAACAGCTGCGTAATTTGGATTTCAAAAATTTTACATGACGTCACACAACGTAACGTCAAAACGCGGGAAAACATGTCAATGTATAACTATTCATGTGCACATCACAATTCATTGACTAATCTCAAAAATAGACTAAATATGTATATATATCCGCCGTGGAAGTGTAATAAATAGGATATTCTATCGTACATGTTTGAATAGCCGTTCAAAATGTACGATGGAATATCCTCTATATACAAGGTGTATGATCACGTGGTACTAACAACAACAACAAGTACTGAAATTTCCAGAATCCATCTGATTCAAAGTACGTATTCTTTTATAGTGTCCTTATTACGTAACGGAATTTGATGAAATATGGCGCATCAAACACATCTTGTTAAGCTGCATCTGGTGGTCTCTGTATGTTCGCGGAAACTTCTGTCATTTTTGCGAAGAATATTTCCGTGTCTGTGACACGGAAATTGATTCTTCGCAAAAACGACATAAGTCTGTGCCAAACTCCCTGGACCACCAAATGCAGCTCATGAAGACGTGTTTGCTGCACCATATTTCATCAAAATCCATTTCATATTAAGGAAAATATCAAATAATACTTTCAAGATTTCAACACTTTCAGCCACTGTTGTTGTTGTTGTTATAACCACGTGATCATGCACCTTGATATATTGATATGATTTTTTGTAGTTATTGATATTGTAAAAAAGTACGTTGTATTTTGTTGCTTCGAGTGATTGTACTACATTTGAATACACTTGCATCGAAATGTTGAAAACTGTCCACTGCATTTACTATATGTTTATTGTGTAGGAGAGTATTAATGTTGGTGTGTGGCTGATAAAAGGAACACAACACCATTTGCTACAATAGTAGATATTGGTTCTACGACTGTCACACTTTATAATTAGAGTCCACAGAAACAACACGACATATTCAGACACAATTTATTCTGGGAAACGCACATTAATGTGTGGTTTCTCACAGGAAGGGTGTCCAAACATGTATGGTTACTATGATTGAGCTTGTTTATCATAGTGACAATGTATTTGGATACAATCTGTTTTGGGATACATGTACCACTATTTTATGTGTCCGAATATTTGGGGTTATTGCGGTATTGAATGACAAACAGCGTAGCCCCAGATCAGACTGCACAAAGCAAATTGTGTCTGAATACATTGTTATTGTGATGAAACCAGTACTGCCATACTAACCATAAATATTGGCATGCTCACTGTTGTAGGGAAACCATATATTGTATGTATTTCCCCAAATAAATGGTGTCCAAATGTTTAGGGTTATTACGGTAATTTAATGATGGTGTTCATCCTTACCAGAATCCTGATATCCCTGGTTTGGCCATCGGGTATTTTTTACTTTCTAGTACACTAAAGTTAATACTAATCCTATTACCCTCCGGGCGTGGGCTAAATGACTTGGTGTGGTGAGGACCTGGCACCAGATCAGGATATTCTAATATCAGGGTTGAACAGATTTTTTTTTATAAATATTCTGTTCTGATTTTGGGATTTCCCCTCACACATACATGTGAGTGAAATACGGGATTTGACCCCGTTAACCCGGCCTAAAATGACCATAGCTGTTGACAGGTCATTAAACTCCATTAAATTAAATACATACACTGGTTGCAGACGTTGTAAGGTCCTTTTTCTCAGCCGTTGACCTATTTGTATGTTGGATGTACATGTTTTTCTGGTATGGTTTATTTGCTAGGCATTGAACAATAGAGCTGTTCGACTTTTGCTAGATTCATTGGTTATTAACCCTTATAACGCGAGAAAACAAAAATTGTCGTCTGCTGTTTTTTCATATTTTGTCATTATTTTCAATAAATTATGGTTTGGTAGCACTTTCGAATCATTTCCTTTCAAACCATGTGTTTGTTGATAAAAATTAATAAATAAACAGCAGACAACAACATTTGATTCAACATTGTAAGGGTTAACTCTTTCATAAAACACATTTATCTTGAAATTATTTAAATTTCTTGGGGACTCCTTCCCATCTTTGTTGGTAAATTATATTAACCCCAATCAGTCAACCAATTAATCAACCAACCAACCATCAATCAATAAATATTCATGTCTGTTCAGTGATTTTTGTGTAGTGTGAAAAAAAATTCTGGTGCTTTCTCGTCTATCTGTAAAATTTCATCCTTGTGCAATACTCCACGTTTATCGTTCGTTGTCAAGGTTACAGTAAATAAGGTTTGATGATAAAATGGATCAAAAAGAAAAACCTTACACCTGCATACATTTTTGTTTCCCTGTTCCAGAGGCGAGCATGTGCTCTACTTTTGTGTTAACCCTTAGACCGCTGCACACAACAATTGTCGTCTGCTGTTGCTTTTATATCTTGCCTTATTTCTCAATAAAAACATGGTTTGACAGCACTTCAGAATCATTTCCAATGGAAATGATTCTGAAGTGCTGTCAAAGCATGTTGTAAATTATTCTAAAGTTCTGTCAAAGCATGTTTTTGATGATAAAAATGGAAAATAGAAAATGAACAGTAGACGACAAAAAATTAAGATAGCGGTGTAAGGGTTAAAACATTGTTAAACATGATTAAGTGCTGTTAGTTGGTTTTGAACTGTTGACGGGCTGTTAAACACCATTAAACAAAAACAGAACCATTTATATTCTTAAACACATGGGCTAACAGCCAACTACAAGGTAATTTACTTGTCAGGGCCCGGTTGCTCAAAGCTTTGGTTAGCTTAACAGACTGTTAAATCCTTAGCAATGCTAAGGATTTAACAGTCTGTTAAGCTAACAGAGGTTTTGAGCAACCGGGCCCAGATTGGTGAGAATCAGTGGTTTCAGAAGGATACGGTACTTGCCGAGTTTCATTTACCTTCTCTTTATCGCCTGGTTGTGAAACAGACTTCCCCAATCAAATGATGTCGGTGTAATGACACAACATACTTGCTCATTGTGAAGCATAAAACATTACCTGATAAATAGAATAGTGTCTTTTTTATTTCAATTTTATCCGACTCTGATCGGGAACGGTAGGAATTCCTTGGCCAGCCTCGAAATTCCTGTTTCCTAGCCGTGCGCGATAAACTTGATGTCAAAAGACACAAGCCTGGTATTGTCTATGTATGTTTAAATATAGTTCTTTCCATTTTCTCACAACTGTTGTACACACATCTCTGAACATCATTGCATAATACTTATTACTTATATTTTGTAAATAAAACTTATATAAAGCATTCCATTGTGCGTGTTTTCTTGTACCAAAGTCATAATATATCACATAGCACTACAGAAAGGGGTATATTGATTTTCCTCATTCATACGTGATTCGACCCTGTTGACAGGCTGTTGAACACCATTAACCCTTTAAACACTACATACCTCTATAGCGGTGTTTGCAGACAGTGTAGATCTAGATGAGCCGGCTCAACGGGATCTGTAATTGTATCTCCCAGACTCCGTCGGGGGATACTATGGATTTAACAGCAGGCCGCGTCCGCCGCAGACACTTCTTGTCCGGAGCATAACTCGAACACCATTTGAAATATTTTCATGAAACTTCACACATGCATAGACCACGACCCGATATTTTTATGAATATTTTTATGAAACTTCACACATTCAATTAGACCACGAACCGAAGGTGAGTCGTGCACAAGAATGACAACTCTTGCATAGCTAATTTTTTAGTTATCTCCCTTTTTTGTTTTCGCGCACTGATTTCCTGTCCGGAGCATAACTCGACCACCCTTTGGAATATTTTCATGAAACTTCACACATGCATAGACCACGACCCGGAGGTGTGTCGCGCACAAGAATGACAACTCTTGCGTAGCTATTTTTTTAGTTATCTCCCTTTTTTGTTTTGCGCATTCTACAAACTGGACAATAATGCATGAAGACCCGTTTTCTCGTCTGCTCTGTACACGTTTTCTCGTGTGCTCTGTACACCTTACCTGTAGAGAGAACAATAGAGACTGGGAGAACCATTCACCTGTGCATGTGCTAGCATGTGCAAATGTCCAGTCTTGACCAGTCTGACCACAGGTAATTTATACAGGTAAATTACTACATTGGATATTACATTTCTGTAAACTGTGTTGAAAATATTGTGGCATTATGTGGACCTGTGCAGATATATGTAGATAAATATAGGACTATTAAAAAAAAATTCTGGGCTCCAGTAGCAAGCTTTATTATTTTTAATTTTTAAACTTTTTTTCCATTTGATTCCGTGGAATTCTTGTTTACTTATCTCCCTTTGTTGGTTCATGCTCTGATTTTGTATCCAGAGCATAACTCGAACACCCTTTGGAATATTTTTATGCCCCACCACGATAGTGGAGGGGGCATTTAGTGTTACCCTTGTCCGTCCGTCCGTCCGTCCTCCGTCCTTCCGCACACACGAATGGGTACTTGTTGTAAGCATCAAAAACTTTAACACTCAGGTAAATATCTTATAATTTTTTCTTTCCATTCACGGATCAACTTCATATTTCATATACGCGTTGCTCTAATGGTCCTCTACCGCCCTGTGCCAAATCCACGTTCGTCCCGCCCCCGCCAAGCCCAGGGTTAACATCACATACTTAGTGCTTCAAAAACTTTAACGCTCAGGTAAATATCTTATAATTTCTGTTTTCTTTCACGGATCAGCTTCATATTTCATATATGCATTGCTCTAATGGTCCTCTACCGCCCTGTGCCAAATCCACGTTCGTCCTGCCCCCGCCAAGCCCAGGGTCAAGGTCACATACTTGGTGCTTCAAAAACTTTAACGCTCAGGTAAAAGAAAATTTTGACTTGGAATTTGGCCTCATTTATTATCAAAGCGATATGTGGGACATCCGTGTTCTATGAACACATTTTCTAGTTTATTAAACTTCACACATGCATAGAAGACGACCCAAAGGTGTGTCGCACGTAAGAATGACAACTCTTGCGTCGTTAATTTCTTAGTTATCTCCCTTTGTTGTTTCGTGCACTGATTTCGTGTCCGGAGCAGAACTCGAACACCCTTTGGAATATTTTCATGAAACTTCATACATGCATAGACCACAACCCTAAAGGTGTGTCACGCAAGAATGACAACTCTTGCATCACTATTTTTTTAGTTATCTCCCTTTGTTTTTTCCGTCACTGATTTTGCCTCCGGAGCATAACTCGAACACCCTTTTTTCAAACTACTTGTGTATCTGGGGAGGGGGATACACATGCGCTTGTCGACAAGCGTCCATTTCTAGTTTTCGTTTGTTTCAGAGAAGAAAAAACATCACCTTATAAATAGACTAGTCCGAAAATCAATTGGATTGGTCGAAAAATTAACATATCACAGTACATTTCAGTTATTTAGTGTTGAAAGGGTTAAATCTAAATCTGTTTGCTATTAAACTTTATCCTTATGACTGTAATACTGCCCTCCCAAGTCAAAGTCAGTATCTGTTAAACTGCAGTATCTGCACTATGATGCTATGCGGACCCTGTGCAATCATCCCCAGGTGGGGATGATTGCACAGGGTCAGCATAGCATCATAGTGCAGATATTGCAGTTTAACATATACTGCAGTTTGACTTGGGATGATTGCACAGGATCAGCATAGCATCATAGTGCAGATACTGCAGTTTAACATATACTGCAGTTTGACTTGGGATGATTTCACGGGGTCAGCATAGCATCATAGTGCAGATACTGCAGTTTAACATATACTGCAGTTTGACTTGGGATGATTGCACAGGGTCAGCATAGCATCATAGTGCAGATACTGCAGTTTAACAGATACTGCAGTTTGACTTGGGATGATTGCACAGGGTCAGCATAGCATCATAGTGCAGATACTGCAGTTTGACTTGGTAGGGCAGAATACATGTAACCCTATACATGTATATCCAGGGGCTTCCCAAAACAAATGGTGTCCCGATGTTTAGGGTCCGACAGTATGGCTGTGTGGGGATAGCAAAGTAATGATATATTGGGATACAATTTATTTTTGGAAACCCCGATTTTATATAACAAATGGTGTCTGAAATTTAGTGTTATTATTATGGTTGGTTCCATTAGCAAGATGGCTGAGCATGAGCGAGACTGATTAGGTCAACAAGCCCTTTTTAGCTCGACTATTCGAAGAATAGTTAGAGCTTATGTAGTCACCCCGGCGTCGGCGTCATTGTCACGCCTTGGTTAAGGTTTTTAGTCAAGCTTGTATATGGAATACATGTACATATACATCAACAACCCCTGACCTATATTTGACCTTGACCTACATTTAACCTTGAATTACTTAGTTAATTCCCTTTGGTTAAGGTTTTTAGTCAACCTTGTAGATGGAATACTATTGTGCATACATACACCATACTTGGACAAACTTTTCTCATAGGGATGTACATCAATAACCCCTGATCTATATTTGACCTTGACCTACATTTCCCCTTGGTTAAGGTTTTTAGTCAACCTTGGTTAAGGTTTTTAGTCAAGCTTGTACATGGAATACTAATGTGCATACAGACACCATACTTGGATAACTTTTTCTCATAGGGATGTACATCAATAACCCTCCTATATTTAACCTTGACCTACATTTAACCTTGAATTACTTAGTTATTTCCACTTGGTTAAGGTTTGTACTCCAACTTGGTTAAGGTTTATAGTCGAGCTTGTATATGGAATACTCCTGGGCCTACAGCAACCATACTTGGACAACTTCATCTCGTAGTGATGTACATCAATAATCCCCGACCTATATTTGACATTGACCTACTTTTTTTACCCTTGGAGTACTTAGTTATTTCCCCTTGGTTAAGGTTTTTAGTCAAGCTTGTATATGGAATGCTCCTGGGCCTACAGCAACCATACTTGGAAAACTTCATCTCCTAGTGATGTACATCAATAACCCCTGACCTATATCTGACATTGACCTACATTTAACCTTGAATTACTTAGTTCATTTCCCTTGGTTACGGTTTTTAGTCAATCTTGGTTAAGGTTTTTATGCGGGCCGCGGCCACTTTCTTTGTCCAGCTGTGTACATCGACAACCCTCGTAGTCGAGCTATGCTGTTCTCCTACAGCTCTTGTTTAGTGTGGTGCGAGTAAAATGCATACCCAGCCATGTAGCTCAAACAGGTGGGCATCAGATCAGGATTATTCTGATTTCAAGGCTGAATATATAGTTTTTGTCTCGCCCGCGAAAGCGGAAAGCGAGACATAGGTTTTACTTTTCCGGAGTCTTCGTCATCATTCAATGTTAAGTTTTCGTGTTACGGTCATTACTTCAACACCTTATCAGCTACAGTCATCAAACTTTATACATACCTTTACTATGATATGTAGATGAATATAGGACTATTCTCGGGGCCCCAAGGTCAAGGCCCCAGCATCAAGGTCAAGGCGGAATAAGGCGAGACATTTGATTCCGCGGAATTCTTGTTTATTGTAAATATTCAGTTTTGATTCCCCCCACCCCATTTGTGCATGTACTTGAACATGTACATGTACTTGTACATGTAATATATGGGAATTTGTACTAAACCCATTGACCCGGCCTTAAAGGACCTTAGCTGTAGATAGGCCGTTAAACCCCCAAAAAACAAACAAACTAGAAAATGTGTTCATAGAACACGGATGCCCCACATATCGCTTTGATAATAAACGAGGCAAAATTCCAAGTCAACAAGGGGATATAATCCATGATCTGGGTGTTGATTCAACAATCAAAATAAACTTTGCGCATCTACTCATTATAAGGAAGCTACATACCAAGTTTCAGGTCTGTAGCTATTACAGTTTAAATGTTTTACGAGTTACAAGGCGAAATTGCCAAATTCTAAGTAAAAAAGAGCAAGATAATCCATGACCCGGGGTCGATTAAAAAATCTAAATAAACTTTTGTGCATCTACTCATCATATAAGGAAGCTACACACCAAGTTTCAGATGTGTAGCTATTAGGTTTTAAAAAATTTACGACTTCCACGCCAAAATTGGAAAATTTTATTTAAAAAAGGGGGAGATAATCCATGACCTAGGGTTGAATAAAAAATCAAAATAAACTGTGCGCATCTACTCATCATAAGCCAACTACATACCAAGTTTCAGGTCTGTAGCTAGTACAGTTTAAATGTTTTACGAGTTACAAGGCAAAATTGCCAAATTCTAAGTGGAAAAGGGGGAGATAATCCATGACGCGGATGTCAAATCAAAATAAACTTTGCACATCTACTCATCATAAGGAAGCTACATACCAAGTTACAGGTCTGTAACTATTACGGTTTAAAAGTTTTACGCATCACAAGGTAAAATTGCCAAAGTCGAAAAGGGAGAGATAATCCATGACCGGGGGTTGAATAAAAAATTTAAATAACTTTGTGCATCTACTCATCATACGGAAGCTTCATACCAAGTTTCAGGTCTGTAGCTATTACGGTTTAAACGTTTTACGTATCACAAGGTTGGTGACGTAAGGACGGACTGGACGGACGGACAAGGGTAACATTAAATGCCCCCTCCACTATCGTGGTGGGGCATAAAAATCAAACCAGGGACCTCTGGTTTACCAATGCTGTACCGACTAAGCTAACTGGGCACAAATACACTATTGCTCTCCATAGTGAATTGCATACCAACCATGACAGGTTACATCAATGTATTGCGAGCGGCAGGTTGAGTGTATGCAAAGTATAATTTAATTCTCATATGTGAGAGTTGAATCTGGTTATACATGAACCAATTATAGGAGTAGTAAGAATAGTGGTAATCCTATTACTTTTAGGGAGTGGGGCTAAGTGACTCCAGAGGTGGTGTGGTGAGGACCTGGAATAACTGGATTAAAAAGGCCCGACACAAGCTGGTATTGTAACGCATGAATTTTATCTCCTGGTGGAATTTTACATATTCATTTCAAAATTATCATTATTTGTTGAATTAATAGAACACATACAGAAAATGTTGATTAAAGGTACATGCCCACGCAGTAGGCACAAAATGTTCTTTATAGGAATTAAATAAGTATATAATTATCTCACTATTCCACCAGTTCTAAAAATTACGAGTGTCCGCTATACACATATAATCATTTATTAATTATCAATTTACTGTTAGCGACGCGCGGCGGTAACAGTCTATTTTGATAATGTGCGGGGACGACGACTTTGACATCACGGCTTGCGGTGCGCATGCACAGTATACTACGCTCGCCAGTAGGCTTCCCAATATGTAAACAAGAATATCAACATGTCGAAACGTCCAGGACGGAAATTGTACGAAACGGCGTTGGCCAAAAAAAAGACGAAATGTCTGAGGGACAGGCAGTACAGAGAGAGAGTGGTTACTATTGGCGACCAGATCACCAAATGGAAAGAGTTACGTGGAGATTTAGATTTGGACTCGAACAGAGATTTTTCTTCTCAACTTCCGATACTTCACTGCGCATGTCAAAGATGTGATATGATTGACAGTGTCACGTGACGCGTATTGGTAAAAATAGAACGAGGTCGGAAAATACCCTTTCTGGTTGCGCCATATAAAATGCGATTTAACACCAATTAACACACGCCGTAATTAAAAATAAGTCGTTAGTGGGTAGACAAATGGCTCATATAAGGCATGACAGAAAATGAAAAGTAGTAATACAGTGTAACCTGCTGCGTGGGCATGTACCTTTAAGGCAGTATTTTTATTGCAATAAGGGCTTGTCTGGAATCCTTATAGTTCAGTTATCTAAGGAATAAAACCATTGGCTGTTGTGTTCACTTTAGTATGAAAAGCATTTGGTATGTTTGAAGTGCGTGGAGTCCTCGCAGCTTATGGTTTTATAACATATTTGCATTGCATGTTCCCATAGTTTTAAAAATGTAAATAACCAAATAAAGCGTTAAAATTATGAATATTATTGCAATTCATAGAACAGAGAAGTTGCCGATGAATAGTTTGACGCTATTGACAACGACGATGAACATCGTGTATTTTCATAATGTCAAACAAGCTTTAATGAATCAATGTCGCGCGACGTCACGTCGGGCGAATGTAATGTACTGGGATACAAACGCAATACGTTGAATGGGTGTTTCCATTATGAATGTAAGGACAGTGTAAATATATACCGCAATAATTCCAGCACAAATATATTTACACAATTCCCTAACATTTGATTGGCTCGTAGCAAGTCTCTGTCCAAAATTTTCCGTTTTCTTAAGAATTATTTAACTGCGCCTCACGGTTACGGAAAGTAGTTTGGCGTGGGAGTTTACTGGGATATACATTTTGGACAGAGACTTGCTACGGGCCAATCAATTGTTAGGGAATTGTGTAAATATTTTTGTGCTGGAATTATAGGTAAATGGACACGAGTGAGAACATACAATTGGAAGAACAAATATAAATAACCATTTATTGAACGTTTTACCCAGAAAGCATTTTTAGAAGCAAAAGCAAAGACTAGAGAACAGAACAAAACATGTTTTGTTGAGAAATAAAAGTACAAATGTACAGTCGAACTTCGATACAACAGGTTCGGTTATAAGGAGTAGCATGCCTATGCCGATCGTTAAATTACCCATTGCATGCTCCCACCTGTCACCCACGCGAAGCACAGGTTGAAGTAACGGACTGAGGTCTATACATACATTAAATATGCCTAAAAGCATCCATAAATGAAAAAAAAATAAGCTAAATTTATTTGTTTTACTCCCTCTATATACACATGTGTATATAGAGGGAGTAAACAAAAAATTCCTGTGATGCGAATAGGGCTAAGTAAGTAAAGTATGCCTATATTGAACTGTGTGTTCTGTCCCAAGCCTTCTTTGTTACATCAAATATGTACATCGAACACATGCCTATATACAGTATTTGACGATAGTCCGAATGACTTCGTTATAACAAAGTTTGACTGTATTTTGAAAATCAACAACTTTCGTTTCCCGCCGTTTAAAAGTTAAAGAGACATGGATTTCGTTGTGGATGAAAATCATTAAAAATATAAAGAGTAAGTAGATACAGAGGTGTCGGAAGCAAATTAATATTGGGGAGGCGAATGTCGATCCGAGCGAGTTAGTGCTAGGGGGTTCCTAGAAACAAAATTGCTACCCCGCTCCATACCTTTCGTGAGGGTAGCAATTTAACCACATCTCTTTAACACTTAGACTGCTGAGCACGAAAATTGTCGTCTGCTGATGCTTTATATTTTGCCTTCTTTCTCAATAAAGACATGGTTTGACAGCACTTTAGAATCATTTCCACTGGAAATGATTCTAAAATGCTGTCAAACCATGTTTTTGATGAGAAAAATCGAAAATAAAAAATAAACAGCAGACGACAACATTTAATTCGGCAGTGTAAGGGTTAATGTAACGCATGGAAGAGTGAGTTTTGCAATCGGTTATCAGGCGTGATTCATATGTTATTGATATAAAACTGTCAAAGCTGTATCAATCAATTATTAATAACGAACATACACATACAGAAATTGGTTATTGTACCAAGTCAATGTGTTTATCTGACATTTACATGTATATCTTGTACATTTGAAAGCTTCATTTCGTTATGTTGAATGTTGAACAACAACAAGAGAAAAGATGGCTTCCATGGGAAAATGATTTCCGTGTTCTATTATTTTTGGCAATTTACTAGTTCTACATTAAAGCTTATTTGTTTAAAAATATAAAATATACAGTTTAATGAATTTTGACCTACATGCAACAGGTTTGGGTATGCACTTCGGTTGCTCACATTTTTGAATGGGTCAAATTGTAGCCGTAGATAACATATCAAATTATTGTAGCTAGGGGGGTGGGGGAGGGAGAGGGGGGTTCCGGCATGAACCCCCGGAATGTTTTGATGTCATTTCCTGCATTCTGATGCATTCAGGAGACACCTTTTATTTTTGGTCCATATATTGGGGCTGCAGTCGCCGCCCCTGCCGCCCCACTTCCGACGCCTCTGAGATATTAACCCTTGTCATGCAGAATTAGATATTGTCGTCTGCTGTTTGTTTTTATTTTCCATTTGTCTTACCAAAAACATGGTTTGACATCACTTTAGAATCATTTCCATTGGAAATGATTCTGAAGTGCTGTCAAACCATGTTTTTATTGAGAAAGAAGACAGAATATAAAACAACAGCAGACGACACTTCATTTCCCGCATTCTAAGGGTTAATAGTTATGTAAATACAACAAATATGTAACAAATAGCACAATAAAGTATACCTTTCTCTCCTGTATCTGGAAAGATCCGCGGTACAGATTCCATGTGCCATAAATATGGAATAAAATTTCTTGCTCTCACAGACCTGCAAAACATGGGTTTGGTTTTAATCCACTTATAATCGAACTACCCAACATAACCAAATTATTTTAATTACAGAGAGGAATTCTACTAAAACTGTTTGGAATATAGAGGTCTGCTGAACTTACGAGATGACACTCGTCAATTACAGTACAAAAGTAACATTTCCAGATGTCAATTTCAGCACTGACAGCATTGGTTCCTCTGGGAATTAATGAATTTTGAAATTGGATGTAAATTTCAAATTGTGACATTTCGCTTTCTGAGTGACAAAATTAAAAGAGAAACACTTTATTCGACTTGTAGGTTGTAGTCAGTTTTAACCCTTAGAATGCGGAAAATAGTCGTCTGCTGTTAATTCATATTTTGTCTTTTCTCTCAGTAAAAACATGGTTTGGCAGCATTTTAGAATCATTTCCATTGGAAATGATTCTAAAGTGCTGCCAAACCAAGTCTTTGATGAGAAAAATGGAAAAGACAAAATATTCAGCAGACGACACAAATTAATTCAGCATTGTAAGGATTAACTGGTCACATAACCGTAAGATAGTGAGTGCATGTCGATGGAAATCTGAAAGCTGGAATTAAATTGAAACGATTCTGAAGTGCTGTCAAAGCATGTTGTAAATTATTCTACAGTGCTGTCAAAGCATGTTTTTGATGATCAAAATGGAAAATAAACAGCAGACGACAAAAAATAAATAAGATAGTGGTCTAAGCGTTAAACTTAATATAATAATCTCAACAAAATATATCATTTTTATCCTGGGTTTTCGACATACCCGTGCAATAAATTAGTTAGACAATGCTTTCGCATTGAACACAGTGAATGAACAGTACATGGGGGAAATAGGGGCCAAAATACGTCTCACCTAGAATCTCAACGATTTTTGGTCCTCTAAATTTCCCCCATTATGTTACTGAACCATTTTCAACTGGAAAACATCATGTAACTTATACCACAGGTTGAAGTGACGGACCGAGGTCTATAAATACATTAAATATGCCTAAAAGCATAAAAAATAATAAGCCAAAAAAATTATTTTTACTCCCTCTATACACACAAATACATATGTATATGTGTGTGTATATAGAGGGAGTAAACAAATTGTTTGGCTTATTTTTTTCTTCATTTATTGATGCTTTTAGGCATATTTAATGTATTTACCGTATTTAGCTGTGTATTGCGCGCACTGGTGTACAACGCGCATCTATATTTTGGGGGGAAAAATCAGGGAAAAAAATAGTTCGCGTCTATAGCACGGAAAAAAAAAAAAAATGTTATTGATTAGGTTTAACAATATACATAGGTACTACCTGAATACACGACATTCCAGCATAGCCCCATATCAGTGTATGCGCAGATGAATCAGGGGCTATGCTGGTCGCACATGTCATAAGGTATTGATGCGTGAATACTTGTCAATACTTTATAAAAATAGTAACACAGTCAGTTGGCACCTAGCAACGAAAAACGACCATTACCGAGTGTTACCGAATGCGATCTGAATGTGCGCGATGCTTGATTTAGCATCTAAAATCTTACATTAAGCGCTTATGGGATTGAGATGATCTGTCCTCATTAATTATTCACAGAATGGCAGACGTGTGACGTCACTTTGAAAATGTACAACCAAACAATACCCGACAGGCAACATTTGACCGATATGAGATCGGTACACCAGCGTAAATACATAAAACACGTAAATTTCCTCTAATACACGTAGCCTCTTATGTTACGAGCCTGGCTATATTAAATCCCAAAATATACCAATTTACCATCAATCTACACTTACCGCACCCATTCATATCGATTGATTCCTTTTCTCTTGTTTCACACTATGCGTATTTCAACGTCATAGCGGACACCTGTCAAAAATTGATATTTCCGTTTCCGGGCTTGTTTTGTTTGCGTAAAACTGGCAGAAATCAGTTGGAAAAAATGTTTGAAATTTATGTTCCTACTTATAACGCGCAGGGTGACTTCTGGATTAAAAATGGGGCTGAAAAAATGCGCGTAATACACAGCTAAATACGGTAGACCTCGGTCCGTTACTTCAACCTGTGACTTATACTTGACAATTTCATAACTGGTAAACGTTATATTTGCTACCAGCAATGTACTTTTTGCATTCAAGTACAATGTATATGGGATTTGAAAAATTATTTCATATTTATTACATAGTAGATGGCCGCGGCCCGCATCTCGCGCCCGCCGACACACTTCTATAGTATACCGAAAAACTTTAACCAAAAACTTTAACCAAACTTTAACCAAAAACTTTAACCAAAAACTTTAACCAAAAACTTTAAAGGTACATACCCACGCAGCATGTTACACTGTACTACTACTTTTCATTTTCTGTCATGCCTTATACGAGCCATTTGTCTACCCACTAACGAGTTATTTTTAATTACGGTGTGTGTTAATTGGTGTTAAATCGCATTTTATATGCTGCGACCAGAAAGGTATTTTCCGACCTCATGCTATTTTTACCAACACGCGTCACGAGACACGGTCAATTATATCACATCTTTGACATGCGTCAACTCTTTCCATTTGGTGATCTGGTCACCAATATTAACCACTCTCTCTCTCTGTACTGCCTGACCCTCCGACATTTCGCCTTTTTTTTGGCCGAAGCCGTTTCATACAATTTCCGTCCTGGACGTTTTGACATGTTGATATTCTTGTTTACATATTGGGAAGCCTACTGGCGCGCTTAGTATACTGCGCATGCGTACCGCAAGCCGTGATATGAAAGTCGTCGTCCCCGCACATTATCAAAATAGACTGTTACCGACGCGCGTCGCTAACAGTAAATTGATAATTAATAAATTATTATATTTGTATAGCGGGCACTCGTAATTTTTAGAACTGGTGGAATAGTGACATAATTATACACTTATTTAATTCCTATAAAGAACATTGTGTGCCTACTGCGTGGGCATGTACCTTTAACCTGGACGCATGTACGTACGCCAATGTGCTGACTATATCGCACTGTCCACAAGCAGGCACGTAAAAAATGGTAATAACACAGTGTATTAAATTATTTATGACATGTGGGAGTTGATCAGAGCAGTCAGATCAGAGTGATGAGTGCATGCCCTGGTCTGACTGCATGATTATAATGGGACGCTCGTCACCATAATTATGTAAGAGTTGCAAAATACAAATTTTATATGAGCATAAAATTTAAGAAATTCATACATATGAGACACGCCATGTGATTTTGTACCTTCGGACATCTGCATAATTTCATGAAATACTGATCCATACGCCTACTTCAGTGACGGAATGGCAAACAGTTTGTTTGTTTATTGGTGTTTAACGGCCTATCAACAGCTAAGGTCATGTAAGGCCGGGCAAACGGGTTTGATCCCATTTTAACCTGCTGCATTGGGGGGAAAATCCCAAAATCAGAATGGAATATTTACATCGAGAAAAAATATATTCAGCCCTGAAATTAGAATAACCTGACCTGGTGCCAGGTCCATACCATACCAAAGTCACTCGGCCCCTTCCCCTAAAATAGGATTACAAATAATCGTAATACTCATAGAAGGGGTATAACCAGATTCAACTGTCACATACAAAATACCAAAGACATATGTGAGGGCCAAACCTGGTCTCCAGTCGGAATTCCGGTAAGGATCAACTCCGATCGTTAAATTACCAATCGCATTCTCCCACCTGCCACCCACTAATGCCAAACAGTGTAGGTGCTGATCATATTGCGCTGATGCGCAGGTTGATCTGGTACTCGGTTCATCACAAATTTAGCAATGTCCAATTTTGTCAACCAGTGGCTCGTATACGGATTTCAGATCAACACATGCAGACACATGCACTGGTGCTGCACCCCGCACCGGTGTAAAATGGTTCAAGTCGAAAAATGCACCAGTTTCCTGACGAGATACCACTCAGCTCTACCTAGAGCTATCACATAAACACATTTTCATTGAGTAACTGGCGCAAATTTCTTGCGCCGGTTACTAGATGAAATTGTGTTTAAGCAGAATCTTCTACATGTAGCTTAATAAGAATTTATCCGGAATCCGGAGCCTATTCCGACATGAAACATTTTACATTGGCGTGGAATGCAGCACCGATGACATGGACAAATATAAAACATTTACAAAGTAAAGATCATGTATCAAAATGTAGAATGGAAAACAGGTTATAATAGTATCTTGTACAGTAAATATCAGGGTGTATATCATGTTATCACAACCTAAACTATAGACAACAATATTAAGTACAACCAGCAATACGAACACATGCTCTCTAACGGCAATACATTTGGGGAACAATAAAACAATTCACCACATACTTTGTCATTTCCCATCAAAAGTGTATATTGTGAGCACGAATTGAACCGTTTGTTTGTTTATTTGTTTGCTGGGTTTTAACGGCCTATCAACAGCCAAGGTCATGTAAGGCCGGGTCAATGGGCAATAACCCAATTCAACTCCCAGGTAACAAAAGAGCCAAAGATAAAAAAAGTACCTGAGGGCCAAACCCGGCAAATCGTGATTCCTATAAGGAGGAACCCCTACCGTTAATTTACACCGTCACGTTTGCCCGACCAACCACCCACTGAATTGAACTATACCGTGAGTGGTCACATCACATACTTAAAAGGAGAAATTACAAAAATATATGTTAAGTGGAGATATTTTGCAATTTTATATACTTTTCGGTGTATTCCAAATGACATGGATAAGGATTTCTGATATCTGTGGATTTCTTGAGACAAATAAATATACCAGGTACTGTACTATACGGTGTAACCTCTCTAAACTGGACACACAGAAAACTCCAGTGTGCTTACGTTATGTTTCACTGTAATATATATGTAACAATAATGTCTGTTCATAATCGCAAAGCTGCAGTGGAACTTCTCTAAATTAGATATCCATAAAACATTAGTGTGTGCTTAATTTAGAAGGGTTTCAATGAAATGTATGAGGTCCCCAAGGATGTCCGATTTAGAGAGGTTTGACTGTATTGCTATATAAATGCCATATAACCCTGATATGCCCCTTTGAGAATAATTGCTATGAAGATACGAAAGAGTGAAAGTCGACTAGACAAGGAAATTAGTCTGCGAAAGAAAATTGAAGGTTAAGACATGCAAGTTATCATTTATGCAAATGATGCACCTATATACAAATTTGAGTTACTATGGCAAAAATAGGCTTATTGACTTTGCGACCAATGTAGCCCCAGATCAGTCAGCATGTCATTTAAAGGCCTACACTGTGTACTTTTAATTCCAGAGCTCAATGTACTGTGCTTCCCCCATGCTTGACGGCCGGTCAAAATCTAAGTTCATTTTAGGCCAGGTTAACTGGGTCGAATCCCATATTTTACCTTTACAAATGGGTGGAAAAACCCAAAATCATAAACCATTTACCATAATAACGCTAAATATCCGGACACATTTATTTCTGGAAACCCATACAAATGGGTGGAAAAACCCAAAATCAGTAATGAATTTACCATAATAACGCTAAATATCCGGACACCATTTATTTCGGGAAACCCATACAAATGGGTGGAAAAACCCAAAATCAGAAATGAATTTACCATAATACAGTAACGCTAAATATCCGGACACCATTTATTTCGGGAAACCCATATAAATGGGTGGAAAAACCCAAAATCATAAACCATTTACCATAATAACGCTAAATATCCGGACACATTTATTTCTGGAAACCCATACAAATGGGTGGAAAAACCCAAAATCAGTAATGAATTTACCATAATAACGCTAAATATCCGGACACCATTTATTTCGGGAAACCCATACAAATGGGTGGAAAAACCCAAAATCAGAAATGAATTTACCATAATACAGTAACGCTAAATATCCGGACACCATTTATTTCGGGAAACCCATATAAATGGGTGGAAAAACCCAAAATCAGAAATGAATTTACCATAATAACGCTAAATATCCGGACACAATTTATTTCGGGAAACCCATACAAATGGGTGGAAAAACCCAAAATCAGAAATGAATTTACCATAATAACCCTAAATATCCGGACACCATTTATTTCGGGAAATTCCCGAAATAAATGGTGTCCGGATATTTAGGGTTATTATGGTAAATTCAATCTGATTTTGGGTTTTTCCACCAATTTTTAAAGGTAAAATATTTGAAATTGTATCCAAATACAAATGTACATCATTATTGTGATTAAACCAGTACTACCACACTAACCCTAAATATTGGCACGCTCACTGTTGTAGGAAAACCATATATTTGTATGATATGGTTTTCCTACAACAGTGAGCGTGCCAATATTTAGGGTTAGTGTGGCAGTACTGGTTTAATCACAATAACAATGTACATTTGTATTTGGATACAATTTGTTTTGGAACACCCCTATTTTATAGTAGTTATCCCAAGGCAAATTGTGTCCGAATATTACATGTTACATGTATTAAGGTACATAAAAAATATATGTTCAGCCCTGGCTACATTGGTTTAAACTATATTAATGAGCCTGTTTTTGTTGTGGTGGGTCACATATGTCACAGAAAACTTTCAATAAATGATGATTAATTGTTTCAATAAATGATGATGTATTTCAATAAATTACAGTATTTAAAGAAAAAATTACGATTATTTCCATAAATGACGATTTATTTCAATAAATTACGTTAAAATTTGTTTGTTTGTTTGTTGGGGTTTAACGGCCTATCAACAGCTTAGGTCATTTAAGGCCGGGTCAATGGGTTTAGTACTGAATCCCATATATTACCTGTACAATCCCAAAATCAAAACTGAATATTTACAATAACAAAACTATATATTCAGCCCTGAAATCAGAATAATCCTGATCTGATGCCAGGTCCTCGCCACACCAGAATCACTTGGCCCCTCCCAAAAGCAGTAGGATCAATAATAATCTTACTACTTTTATAATGGGCAATAAATAACCCAGGTAACTAAAGAGCCGAAGATAAAAACGTACCGGAGGGCCAAACCAGGCAAATCGTGAATCCTATAAGGAGGAACCCCACCGTTAATTTACGCCTTCTCATTCACCCGACCACCACCCACACGTTAAAATTGAGACTGATCTTAGTCTTCCCTCGCAAAAATCACAATCTGTTATTTTCATGTTTACTCATCACTCATTGTTTAGAATATTATACACCGACACCAATTTGTAAATCATACACACACCAGTCTACAGTTAACAGTTATACTAAGGCTGGCAAAAGGGGCCTTACAACATTTGCTATCGGACAGAGCTCCAGATAAGCGAGAATAAAATATGTATATAATTTGAAAGCAGGGAGTGAAATATCCTTTAGACACCAAGCTTATATGAGACACGCCATGTGATTTTGTACCTTCGGACATCTGTGTAATTTCATTAAATATGTTTACAAAATTTACAATATTTTTCATAAATAAAGTAAAAAGTTGACAAAAAACATGAGAACATGCGGCTGTACTCTGAAGATTTTGTTAACTTATGACACCATTTACGGAAAATATTGTAAATTATGCAGATGTCCGAAGGTACAAAATCTCATGGCGTGTCTCATATGTGGCTGTGACTGGAGAAATAGGGCTTATGGGATTTGTGCCAAATAACACACTAATGTTACCTTCTAATGATCAATACTATAGGAATGAATGACCTTTTTGTGGAATTTATCGGGGTATAAACTTGGAAAAGTCACGGGAATACTGGACGAAGGCCAGAAGGCCTCGTCCAGTATTCCCGCGACTTTTTCATGTTTATATCCCCGATAAATTCCACAAAAAGGCCATTCATTCCTTATAATTCCAGCATTTGAAATAAATTCATCAAGAAAATGTATTTATTTTGGAGAACAGTGTAGATCCTGATCAGACTGTGCGGATCTAGCAAAGTATACTTTGAGGGATAAATTTTCAATTTAAGGATACATTAATTTATTTTTATTATACTGAATTTATTACATTATCAATTATCGTCTCAATTACGAGATTCATTTTCATGCTCAAGATATTTTACAATCACAGCCTGGCCAAGACCAATCTCATGCTCGCAATCAAGCAGGACAATCGTCCAATCAAACTGCTGGATTTCTAGTACGAATTTCCAAGAACTTGCTCGGAAACTATTCTTCATCCAGAATATCTGTAATTTCTTTGATCAATTTCTCAACTAAATGTTGATGCTCCTCCTCTCTTTTCGTACTTAAATATTCCTCTAAATAACTCTTTCTCACATTTTTCGGCTTATCATACTCCATGTTTTCTAACCGTTCTAAAATTTCTCTCGTTAACTTCTCAATATCATAATTTTTTATATCCCGAGCGGGCGTATCCAAGCCACGTCTATACGCTCGGGTGTTATACCCTAGATTCATATCAAAATTTGATTGACCAACATTTTTATTCACCATCCCTTTATTTAATTTCCGACCAAAATCCTTTAGATCCAAATCTAAGCCAGACCTCGTCTCAAACATTGATGCGATGTCCAATAAAGCCGGGAATTTGTCCTTGAAGTAGGAATTGGTTTTGGAATTCGGGATCTTGTTTCTCATGGCACCGTTGTTGCTGGATTGGCTCCGTTTCAGGACGATCCGTTTCGATTCCTTCAGCTCATTATCCATCAACTCTTGTAGTTTGCTGTTTTCCGGGTGATACGACTTGCGCGATGGTTTAGGGTTCGGGTGATGAAATCCATAGGTGATTAACGACCACCTGTAATGAAAACCAGTGTATCTCCTGATCAAATAGCACACTCCTGCAAGTAACTAACACAAATATTCTGTCTCTAACACAGGGTGACTTAATCTTGTAAGTCGCCCTGCGTTCCAGACAGAAAATTTGGGTTATCCTGTAGCTTGATATTGCTTGTTCCAAGCATGATGTGTGTTTCATTGATGAAATGACGAACAGTGCAGATCCTGATCAGACTGTGCGGATGCACAGGCTGATCTGGATCTACACTGGTCGCAAAACCAATGAGCCCCATCTCTTCAGTAATCCATAAGTGATTAACGACAACATGTAATGATAACATTATTTCATCACATGAATCTTTTTCTTGCCATTTCAACCCTTTCAATGAGAGGAACTCTATAAGATAGCAATCTTTCATTCCAATCCTCTTACACTGCTTGTATACTGTATTTATTCTAATAAACGCCCCCCGGCTATGCAATTCATGGGGATCAAAAAATAGGATCAAAATACGTTATTTTCACATACAAAAGCCATTTAAAACAAACAATGTTTTAAATGGCTTTTGTATGTGAAAATAACATATTTATTGCTTGTATTGCGAAAAAGAATCTCCAGGGGCCACATGGGTGGGCTATAGAATGAAAATGTAGATGATGACAAATAAATATAATAAGTTCGCATGGGTGGGCTATGGAATAACTAGAAAATGTGTTCACAGAACATGGGTGCCACAACATATCGCTTTGATGGTAAATGCATGAGGCAAAATTCTATGTTCAAAAGGTGGAGATAGATAATCCATGAAACCAGTGTCAAATAAAAACTAGAAATTCACTAAGTGCATCTACACACCATATAGAAGCTACATACCAAGTATGAAGCCTCCAGCTATTACAGTTTAGAGTTTTACAAATTATAAGGCAAAAATGGTGAAATTTCTTAAGTTTGTGCATCTACACATTATAAGGACGCTACATACATGTACCTAATATCAAGCCTCCTGGGTCCCATTTAACTAAACTTTGTACGACTAAAATGTCCGTAAGTGCAAATTTAGGATCATTTGGAATTAATGGATTTACATTTATTGGGCATAGGCTGCATATGCAGCCTATGCTCAATAAATGTAAATCCATTAATTGTTTAATGGTTAATGCCAAATTTACAGACTATCATAATTTTGCACTTACGAACATTTTAGTCATACAAAGTTTAGTGAAACGGCCCCCTAGTCCAGAAATTACGGTTTAAAAGTTTTATGAGATACAAGTTCTAACAAAAAGTTTAACCAAGGGAAATACATGCAAATGTAAATGCTTGGATTTAACGATGGCACAGGCTCGATGACCTTGCATGTCGTCTCCCAAGAAGGGAAGAAAAGAAGGAGGTGGATACAGAGGAATCCGGCCCCAGGCAAGTCTAGCTCTTATTAGTCTTTAACGTGCCCAGACTCTCCTTCAAATCTGATACACGGAACCGCCTGTTAAAGTCCCCATCCGAAAGGACTAGTAGAGCAGGAAATACAAAGTATCTCAGAAGTACTGACGCCCTGGCTGAGAATCGAATCCGGGTCGCCAGTGTGGCAGTTCGACGGTGTTACCCCTCGGACACGTTCTGTTTTATAAGGGTTGCGGTGCACATCACCAGCTCATGTATGATAATGTGCAAGTATGGTGACTGTAGACCTAATGCAAATTGGTCAGTAAAATCTTTCTCCATTTTATGTGCATGACATTTAAATAATAGATACAATTATAATTTAAATCCAAGTTTTATGAACATACAATGCATCTAATTTATATTAACAAAGAAAATAATATTTATGTGAAATTATTACTATGTATCCATGGTTACTTGCCAATTACCAATGTTTGACTAATACAAGGGAGATAACAAATGGAACATTGTGATTATAGTCAGGAACAGTTGTCATGAAATTGGTCATTTTGGTGATTTTATTGCGGAAAAATATCCCCTTATTAAAGCGGCTGCATCTCAGATGGTACTTTGAGGGAGAAATCATTTATTTTTCCAGAAATGCATTTTTTTACATAGAACTAACGACTGCATATATTTGGTGATTAAAAGTATGCAGAATTATTATACTGAATTTATTACATTATCACAGCCAAAATGGCTGTGATAATGTAATAAATTCAGTATAATAAAAATTAATAAATTTCTCCAAAAATTGAAAATTTCTCCCTCAAAGTATACTTTGCTAGATAAGCATACTTTGCAATTTTGATGAAATAGGCTACTGAAAATCAGCTTTTGGTATAAAAAACATCAACTCCAGGAATTTCATGCTAAATTAAACTTGGCTGTACATGTATGTCTATTGCATCATAGATCTATTGGAAAACCAGGCGAGTAGCGACTTAATTCCTTCCAGCGATTTATGTTACCACTGACTACCGCTTTGCTGCAGATAAGACACAAAGACATTTAACTTGTTTGAAACGCTTCAAAAGCTTTATTACAAGCTATGGTCAACATTGTACACTTCTATATTTGGGCCGCGCCATACGAAAACCGGGCTTAATGACAACGTCATGAAAAACGGTAAACAACGTCAGAACAAGAGTGCCGCAAGTCACAAAATACGCCCGTCGAATATGGGCCAGACAGCGAAGATGCAGAAATGTGAAGCTGTCACCAAGGCAAGAAACATTAATGAGAATTTGAAAGTCTATAGCATTATTTCTTCATCTCATTGTGCTAAACATGTATACTAATTTAGGCAGAGATAGAATAAGATGGCCAATAAGGGAATTGGATACAATAATGTAGAAAAAATGGCTAAATTAAAAAGGTGATATTTTTGTTAAAAAATATGTTTTCGGCATAAAAACATCAAGGTGCACATCTTCAATATGTGTAGAAGACATGTGTATAGTTTCAGATCGATCGACTGAACGGTTTCGGAGGAGTAATATGTACTGTTTTTTAAACACGGTCGTATAAAAATGACGATTCAAACTGTCTAACGTCGCCGTAAAAGTTTACATTTTTCCCTCCCATTTACGTTTATTGGTGTCAGTTAACATTAAGTGTGAACAGAAAACGGATAATGATAAGTTACTGAAACTTTCAGCCGCTGTACATTGATTCCTAATTGTCGTTCTTTGACATTGTCACTCTTTTTCGTCGGTTGTCCTCATGAATTCAAAATGGTGAACGCATAATTTAACTGGCTACATATCAGCGAAGTCTTCACTTACACTGAACTTTGATTACTAAATAACCTTAAATAATGTGACGACCGTGATTGAGGTAGCGTGTCAGGTCATCTACAGGGAATACCACAACACCATACCAGATTAAATGTTTACAACACACAGTCAAAAGGAATGAAACATTACAGGGGGGCAAGATATACAAATATACAGTTTAATGGACGTAAATATGCAACAACAATATGATAAACAGGTACTATGATCTCATTCTAATCTATGCTAATTCAGAGAGTATGTATTTAACAGTAGGCCTACTATACAAGATTAACAATATATCAGACTGTTATTGCTTCACTGAATTAGTGGAAACTAAATTATTTTATCAATAATAATGTCAAACAATCAATGCCAAAAAGATCCAGATGCTGCACATTCGCAGTGATATAAATCAGAGACACAAAATGCACAGAATCCGCAATTCTGGAATCAATTGGTTAGCTTTAAACAATCCGACCTGTCAAAATCAATTCAGAAAATCCCTATAAAACTCTAAATAATCTACTATAAATGACAACAGACCTATTGCATATAATGCAAGAAACTCCCTCTTTAAATTAAAACTAACCAATTCCCTCAGCATACCCAAATTACATCAAAACAATTGAATACCTTTTCTGTGAAACAAAACAGCTGATTCAACAATGGCCATTGTTTACTCTACCATAGTAACTGCCAGATTCAGAATCAGTGGTTTCAATGCAGCTTCTTGATTGTTTGTGTATAAGCAATACATAATGCACAAAACATACAGTGAGGTCGGTGGGGTCGAAAAGTTTTGAAATTAATTGGAAATTTGATGGTCATAAACTTGCTTTTCGCACGATTTGTAGTATCAAATCATCAGCTTATCACTTGACTGCATAATAATGTATATCAGGCAATGGTAATGCGATCCTCAAGAAAGACACGGCAATTCTAAGGTATCACGCTACCAAATCTGCCCGACGTCGTGTTTTGTCACAAAGTTAATGTTATAAGCTGCCTACTGCAGATGTACACGTGCAATGTCTACAAACAAATACTCCATTTGAAGCAATTACGTACACACCCTTATGATATAATATTGGAATAAAAAACAATTATCGTGAAAATTACATGTGGGCACAATCATATGATCCGGCGACGAAGAGTGAGGATTGGGGATTGGGGATTCGGGGACAAGCGCCCCTTGGGAATATAGTTAATCCCTGAATGCCAATCGATGTGTCTGAAATGTATTTCATATTGAAATGAAAAGAAAAAGAAATTGAAAGTTTTTACGTGATCTTTTTATCACTTCTTTCTATTTATGTTGGTCTGTAGTAATTAAAATAACACCACTTTATCATAATCAGCGGATTTATATGGTGGCGGGTGGGCATCCCATATGCATAACCTGCAACTGCAACATCCAATTATGTATTATATTTAATGCGGTTTGGGTTATGGTCTCGCGGGATAATTTTAGAAGACTTGCAAGCACAATATGTACATAAAGTTGTATGGTCACTCCACAATTGTGGCTAATGTTGAAACTGCCAACACATCACATTATTACCAGCCACTGATAATCGCGGATAGGTTGCTTGTAAGAGCTTTCGATTTCCAGTGTTGGTTGAATAACCAGTATTATTATGCTGCAACACGAAAAGTGGTCAGTCGACCAATACTTTATCTTTGGGTCACAACATCTGACGACGTCACTTTTGTACGTCCATGTCTGGCCTAACCTATCGCGCCTTCATGTCCATTGTTTATCCGACTGTATCGTTCGTATGTTGTCATCCCGACTTTCTCTCATCATTAATATCTTGTTTTTTGTGTTAAAATACAAACTTTAATATAATCTCTTGGTTTTCCCGGCATATTCTCTTACACAGAGCTGGCAAACGTTAAACTACGTCATTTCCGATCATGATGTCAGATTTTTAAAATACATCGTCGCATACAAAATGTTAAATAATGTCGCTATTATTCCCCAAAATTATTTCAGACAGCAGCAAACGACAGGGAAAAACGCCAACACTTTTCACTCTGCCTTATTTGAAAATTATCCATATGAAATTACATTACTTGGGCCGCAATCCAAAACATGACGTTACATTAGCAACTGCAACACGAGCTATGAACATTATTTTCATACTTTGTCTTGGCCTAATGGGAGACACTTGGCCAGGCTACGAGATATCCAAATTTGGTTGACATGTGATACAAGATGACAAATCTATAGGACTTGTCCGGGTGTTTGTATACGCCGTTGCTAAAAACGTCGTAATTTTGACGTCATTGATCTAAAACGTCATATAAGTTTTTACCACGCATCATAAAAATACTTCTAAAATGAAAACTAATTGGCATACATTGATATGGCATGTCAAACAGCTATTGCAACTCTCATGTGTTTACTTGCGTTCACCTATACACACATGTGTGTAGTAAAACTAAGTATACTCATCTGTAAATTCAGGGTGGAAAAAGTCAACAATGTTTGATTGTTTGTTGTGAATTCGAGGAAATCACCTTTAACACTTAAAGTTTGTTTACACAGGTTTACACAGGTAAACAAGTCCAGTCTTTGATCCAGTAAATTGGCGCCGCGAATTCGCATTTCAAGCGCAAACTGGCACTTTGACTTAACATGAGTGAAATAATACACATTTCTGTTTTTGGGACCTAACAATTAGTTTGAATTGGCGAAAATTTGACGTAACGAAATTCAACATAACCGTAGCCAGTTACATTGAAAATAATAGGATCTGAAACGGGACTTGGACATGCATTTGATTGTAACGAGGGAATTCGACTTAACCGACTTTGAGTAAACGATTGTAGACTGTAATATAAATAATTAAAACAAGAAATGCGTCTGTCGAACGCGGATGCCACCTGCAGCATATTTGAGAAACTGTGACAAAGTGGTTAACAGAAAAGTGTGACGGACGGACAGACGGACGTTCTTACAGTACTATACTTATGTGGCTTATCACATGTTAAATATTAGCCACATAAAAGGATTTTTAGCCACATAAAAGGAATTTTTAGGTGGCTAATTGTAACCAACCCTAACCTTTACTAAGTCCATAACCCTGTGGGGCTAGCCACATAAGTATAGTACCGTCAGGACGGACGGACGGACGGTCCAAACACTATATGCCACCCGTTTCTTCGAAACCCGGTGGCATAAACATATCATGCCTCATTTGCATATGAAAATAGCCTGATACCATCGCGCGTCACTATCAGTAAAATAAATATTTCTAAATGATTATATCTGTATAACGGGCACTCATAGGTTTTAGAACTGATGGAATAGTGACACAATTATACCTCTTATTTAAATCCTATAAAGAACATTGTGTGCCTACTAAGTGGGCATGTACCTTTAAGACCGATTTCTCCAGTCACAGGTGGAACAATAGGACCTGACACAAAAAAAATCGCCATTAAAAGAATTCCATTACCCCACCCACTTGGTCTCGTACAGTGCTATGTTCTATATATAGAAAGGGATGAATTTTGTTTAATGCGCATTTTTTGGGGTAACAGGTTTGAGTCTCCCACCTGTGTCACATGTATGGCCAGTAGCGGATTTCACCAACATTGCAAAGTATACTTTTCTAGCAAAGTATACTTTTCTAGCAAAGTATACTTTGAGGGAGTAATCATTTATTTTTCCTGAAATGCATTATTTCATATAGAACTAACGACTGCATATACTTGATGATTAAAAGTATGCAGAATTATTATACTGAATAAACATTACCACAGCCAAACTGGCTGTGATAATGTAATAAATTCAGTATAATAAAAATTAATAAATTTATCATAAAATTGAAAATTTCTCCCTAAATAAATACCCTACCTACAATTTCATAATATTGAACAAAATTAATGCCAGTTTTAAACGGAATCCATTTTAAACTCGCAGTCAAAATTGTTATAAATCAATTGATACTAAAAATATCATGAATGGTATGGTTAAAAATGTTTGAATTAAGCTGTATCATCTTTATTATAAATTGGTCAGCAAAATTCTTCTCCATTTTAAGTGCATAAAATATAAATAATGGATGCAATTGTAATTTACATTAAATTTTGTTGAACATACAACACATGTTGTCTAAATTACCATTACAAAAAAAAGAATTACAGGCAATTATTATTATGTATCGATGGTTACTTGCTAATTACCAATCTTTGACTAATACAAGGGAGATAACAAATGGAACATTGTGATTATAGTCTAGGAACAGGTTGTCATGAAATTGGTCATTTTGAACCAGTCATAGATGATCTTACATCAGTGATGATTTAATATGATATTTATTAAACAAGTTCACTGATTTCTTAAGACACGAGGCTATGCATAGTAGCTTATGCAATCAGTCAACTACTGTAAGTTCAGTGGAATATTGTGCAAGAATTATTTCTATAAAACATGCCAACCTGATTAGATTTTTGCGGCGTGCAAGTCCAAGGTGTATGATCACGTGGTACTAACAACAAAAACAAGTACCGATTCAAAGTACGTATTCTTTGATAGTGTCCTTATTATGTAACGGATTTTGATGTAATATGGCGCATCAAACGCGTCTTGTTAAGCTGCATTTGGTGGTCTCTTTATTTTCACCCAAACTTATGTCGTTTTGCGAAGAATCGATTTCCATGTCCGTGCCAAACTCTCTAGACCACCAAATGCAGCTCATGAAGACACGTTTGTTGCGCCATATTTCATTAAAATCCGTTGCATATTAAGGAAAATATCAAATAATACTTACTTTGAAGTCCATAGAGACAGTGCGGCCGTTAAACGTAAGCATCAAGTCAAGATTTTTACATAAAACCTTATCACACCACACCTCTAGCCTATCAGCACTATTTAACCTGGGACGAATGATGTATGTATGGTCCCTGTTTAACAAAACAACGTACTGTATTTATTCTAATAAACACCCCCAGGGCTATGCATTTTGTTGGGATCAAAACATGGAAAATAGGATCAAAATATGTTATTTTCACATACAAAAGCCATTTTTAAATGGCTTTTGTATGTGAAAATACAGTCGAACCTCCCCGAACGGCCACCTTCTACAACAGCCACCTCTCTGTAACAGCCGCTATTTTATATCCCAAATGGATGATTTCCTCTATATCTAACCCTTACACTGCTGAGCATGAACATTGTCGTTTGATGTTGATTTTGCATTCTTTCTCAATAAAAACATGTTTTGACAGCATTTTAGAATCATTTCCATTGGAAATGATTCTAAAATGCTGTCAAAACATGTTTTTATTGAGAATTATTGAAGAAAATAAATAAACATCAGACGATAAAATTGTATTCAGCATTAACCTCCCTACAACAGCCACCTCTCTATAACAGCCACTTTTGCCTCTTCCCATGGGTGGCTGTTGTAGAGAGGTTGCACTGTAACATATTTAGAATACAAATGTGGGTGGAGATAGCTACTAGTAGAGAAATACGGTACAAGTATTTTGTAGAAATGAGCCTCCAATTCATTTCAAGAACATCCAGCTGATAAGGAAGATAAAAAAGTCATGGATGGCTGTTTGTCTTATAAATTCCTTTGTACCATGTTTAACTACTGTCTGTCTAGTGCCATTGTACCAAATTTAACTACTGTCTGTTTTGTGTAAGCTTGCCCATTTTTTTAGTTATATAAACAATATAAAAACAATATTTTTCACCGCCATTACTTTTTAGCAAATTTTAAGAATGAGTCTATTTTTTATTTTTTGAAATTTCGTCAAATATTTATTTTATTAGAAAACAACAATTTCATCATGTTATATTCCCATAGACATCTTCAGGACATCTTCACTGGTTGAAGATGTCTATGGGGATTTAACATGGCTGAGGAAATATTTTTCTAATTTAAGAGATAGTTTGTTTGTTTGTTTGTTTGTTGGGGTTTAACGGCCTATCAACAGCTAAGGTCATTTAAGGCCGGGTCAATGGGTTTAGTACTAAATCCCATATATTACCTGTACAAATGGGGGGAAACCTCTCAATCAGAACTGAATATTTACAAAAAAAATCTATATATTCAGCCCTGAAATCAGAATAATCCTGATCTGATGCCAGGTCCTTGCCACACCAGTTAAAAATAGTGAACCGCTCCGCCGATGTTAAATTCCCATAGAATAATTTATTTTTTTCGAAATAAAATCAATATTAAATTTTGACCAAAGTTCACAAAATATAAATAAAGATCATTCTTAAATTTTGTTAAAATTTTATTATATTCAAAAAAATAAATATATTTTTTGCATTATGGATATATAGCTAGAGAATTTGGGCAGGTTTGTGAAACAGACAAGACGGTAGTTGACAATAAACGAGAAACTGCTATTGCAATAAACACTTCCGTTGAACAACAACTATTATTTCACACTGATTTAATTTGATTTATTGGTGTTTTAATTTAAAAACGTCTTGTCTCATTTGCATATCAAAACAGCCCGATACCACCACAATCGAGTCACTATCAGTAAAGTAAACATTATTAAATGATTATATCTGTACTAGCAGGCATTCGTAATATTTATAACTCGTAGAATAGTTGCACAATTATACACTTAACGTATATAATTTCTAAAAGAACATTTTACGCCCACACTGAGCTCCAGTTAAGGTGCGTAATTTGACCAACTTGGGGTGAAATTTTGTTATTTCTTCATCAAAAATGGCAAGTTGGGAGTCCTTTAGAATCGTCTCATTGAGACGATTCTAAAGCACTCCCAACTTGCCATTTTTGATGGAGAAATAAGAAATTTACCTCCAAATTACGCACCTTAACTGGAGCTCTGCCTACATTACATAGGACCTCAACTTTAAATTGCAAATTCCTTGCAAATGCACAGCCACACAATGCCGTATTTGCACGTGCCGTTTCGCTTCATGGGCATGGGTCTGTTTCTCACTCTCTTTTCGCCAAACATTTTACTGCGCCAGCTTTTATATACTTTGCTACAGTCGGGTCATTGTTTGGCAACCGGGGAACAGAAAAGCAGGTTTTTTTTGGTTGAAAGTGGTCGTAGAAAATGCCCAGGCTAAATGAAAGTGACCGCCTTCACGCAATTGGTATGATCCAGGTTGGTATGAACCAGGCTGGTATGCTCCATTGCGCTGTAGGCTCTATGAGGCGACGGTGCCAGGCCTGCATCGATGTAAATGGCGGCCATACACGCTATTAACTTTGTGAACTGATTTTTGACCCAAGTGTCTTTCATCCCCAATACCAATGAACTGATGGATGCTGTGACATTTTATTATGAATTGAAGTTTTGCAGAATTGCCAAATAAACAATGCTGTCTGATCGTTTTATCGTTTTATGTCTTGAAATTATGTTTTTATCAACATGATAACCATACACATTTACTTTTTTTTCGCCCACTAGTATATATTAAACAATGCGAGCTGTAATTTTTCAACTCGCGGCCAAAATTATTTAAACATTGAAATGCAAAACAATCAACGTGACAAAAAGTTATCAACAGTTGGTTGCAACAAATATTTATAAGCTGAATCAAATTTATATGAAAGGTCAGTTAAATCTTTCTCCATTTTACGTGAATAAAATTTAAATAATAGATTCAATTGTAAATTACATTCAAGTTTGATTAACATAGGACCCATTTTACCTTCACGAAAAAAATTTTTTACAGGCAAGTATGATTATGTATCCATGGTTACTTGCCAATTACCAATTTTTGACTAATACAAGGGAGATAACAAATGTAACATTGTGATTATAGTACGGGAACAGTTGTCATGAAATTGGTCATTTTGAACCAGTCATAGATGATCTTACATCAGTGATGATTTAACCCTTCAGACCGCTACTCACAACAATTGTCGTCTGCCGTTGCCTTTATATCTTGCCTTATTTCTCAATAAAAACATGGTTTGACAGCTCTTCAGAATCATTTCCAATGGAAATGATTCTGAAGTGCTGTCAAAGTATGTTGTAAATTATCCTAAAGTGCTGTTGATGATAAAAATGGAAAATAGAAAATAAACAGCAGACGACAAAAAAATGAAGATAGCGGTCTAAGGGTTAATACAATATTTATTAAACCAGAGCTCCAGATAAGGTGCGTATTGGCCTATTTTATGAACTTATTTTAGCAGAATACGCATTGATTATCAAAAGTGGGAGTACAAAATACGCTCAGCAATTAATGCAGGGGCGGATCTAGCACTGGGTTGTGGGGGTCGCAACCCCCCCGTTCAGCCACGGAGTTTACGTAGATCTAAAAAAAAAAGGAGGTCAATAACGCTGAATTGGTATTCCCCACTGTAGTAACACTTTGCGTGTTGATGCATGGGGGAATACGTGAGCCCCTGATCGCTTGCTCCAGTATAAAGTGCATGTACATGTAACTGACCGCGGCTATCGAGTGTTTACAGGCACATGTGCTTATTGGTTTATTTTGTCCAGTGTGATTTCGGCCGTACATTTACAAAATACAGGTGCAGTACCAGTAATTTGCATTAATATGTCGCCGTTTACCACCATTTGGAATCTAAATTTAAAACCATTAAAACACAGGAGAGTGCATTTCAGGTCATCTAGGTTTCAAAAAAATTCCGGGGGGGGGCATGCCCCCGGACCCCCCTAGCACTCGCTCCACTTTGTGGAGCTGGACAATATTACAACCCCCCCGTTCCTCAGTGGCTAGATCCGCGCCTGTAATGTGCAAATACGCATTGATTTTCAAATTTAGTAGTGAAAATACCGTAATAAAGATGAAAATTTACTTAATTTAGCTGCAAAAAAGCAACACTGTTTGCTTTTTGCAGCTGAAATAAGTGAACTTAAAAAAAAAAAAAAAAAAAAAAATCCCATTTATTAAATAAGGAAGAAAATCAATAATACATTTGTAAAAGTAAAATATGCATTGAATTTGAAATCAGGGGGTATAATACTCTTTAGATACAAAACTTATCTGGAGCTCTGATTAAACCGATACACTGGTTTCATGAGAAACGAGGCTGTGCAGATTTGTTATGAAATCAGTCAACTATAGTCTGTTTCACGAAAGCTGCCCAAATTTTACAGCTATATAGACAATTCAAAACAATATTATTTTCGATAATATTAAATTAAAGGAAAATTTAAGAATGAGCCTTCTTTTTATTTCGTGAAATTTTGTCAAATATTGATTTTATTGCGAAGATGTCTATGGGGATTTAACATGGGGAAATTTTTTAGAATTTCAGAAATACTGGACCGATTTTTAAAATTTAACTTGTTTTCTTAGATCATTTCCAAACTATCTAGCTATGTTTCGAAGTCAATTTAAAAAAAAATATGTTTTTTTACTCCTCCCACAACTCCTCTACCTCTTTTCCCCCCATGTTAAATTCCCATAGAGAAATAAATTTTTCGTAATAAAACCAATATTTGACCAAATTTCGCGAAATAAAAAGAAGGCTCATTCTTAAATTTTCCTTTAATTTAATACTATAAAAAAAATAATTGTTTTTGAATTGTCTATATGGCCGTAAAATTTGGGCAGCTTTTGTGAAACAGACAGTAGTTTAACCCTTCAGGTGTGGATCCAGGAATTTTAGCTGGGGTGGGTCCAAATAGTGGGAGCGAGTACCGCGATCCGCATCATATTGTGGTGGCGGACAGGATGGGCGAGGCTTTGGGGGATTCAACCAAGAAAATTTTGAAAACAATAAAGCCTTAGACGTGATTACCCGACACCTGGGAAACTGTCACATCCATTATGAGGGATAAACTGACGCAATGTCCTGTCATGTATTTAATGTGCCATAATATATGTCGCATCATACAAATATCTACTTTTCACATCCGCTTAAGTTTTGCGGAACAACTATATTAGTACTAAATATCGCACATATACAATTTGGTTTTGCATTGTAATGTATGCCGACTGCAAAATGCCGGTGAACTTTCATCGACGTGCTTGATATCGGCAATAAATGTGCGCTCCGTTGGACAAAAACACTGTTCTGACAAACAATATACAGGCAAGCGATCCGTGAAACAGGTGAATACCACTACAAGATAAATATGTCGCGATCAGGGTTTGATTATGTTCGTTCACCCATGTACTGCGGAAAATTGTAAGATTTAATGACACAAATGCAAACTGGGGCCGGATACTCTACGTACAAAGATCTACAAAGGGACATAAGATTCATGATAGAGATACGTGTATAATGTGGAAATACATGTATGTACATGAAGTAAATGACAGTATGGTGAAGGTGTCTTTCACACTACACATCAGAGCTCCAGTTAAGGTGTGTATTGGCATATTTTAAGCACTTATTTTAGTTGAATACGCATTGATTATCAACAAAGGGAGTACTAAATACTCACAGCAATGTGAGAATATGCATTGAATTTCATATTGAGTAGTGGAAATACTGTAATAAAGTTGAAAATTTACTTAGTTGAGCTGCAACAAGAGTGCCGAAGGTCACAATATACGCCCGTCGAGGCAAGGCCAGTCAAAAAGGGGAGATAATTCATTTTGATGTGATAAACATGTAAACCAAATTTGGTTACGATCCGTCGAGTAGAACTCGACTTATTGCATGGACAAGGATACAGAGTGTGAAAATTAAAAATAGCTGCCAAGGGGAGATAAGTCATCAAACAATTTGAAAATCAAAATGCTTCTTCGTCTTGCCGTGATAAACATGTATACCAATTTGGTTATGAGCGGTGAAGTAGAACTGGAGTTAATGCATGGACAAGGAATGTACTTTCAACACACTGCACATCTAATCTTCGTGCCATCTGCCAAACTAAAAACATCCGATCCTACACATCGGCAATCCCCACGGTTAATTATCTACATCTAGTGTAGAGTCCCATTAGAACTGTGGGCAGTTTCACTACACCTCGTACGACTAAAATGTTTGGAAGTGAAAATTGATGATAGTCTGTAAATTTCATATTCACACTGTGTTCTAGTAAACAATTACTGGATTTACATTTATTGAGCATAGGCTGCATATGCAGCCTATGCTCAATAAATGTAAATCCATAAATTTAAATTTCCAGACGATCCTAATTTTGCACTTACAAACATTTTAGTCGTACGAAGTTTAGTGAAATAGTGTATATCACTTTTTATGAACCTGCTCAAACATCTGATTGAACACATGAGGGTGGGTTTATTTATAAATTTATATACGACTGGAGTATTGTGGCTTATGGAATTTGTGACCAGTGTGCCGCCTGATCAAATAGCACACTCATGTATCTTGATAACGTTATTGCTTGTTAGAAGCATGGCGAGTGTGTCATTAATGGAATGGCAAACAAGTGCAGACGCTAATCAGACTCTGCTGATGCACAGGCTGATCTGGATCTACACTGGTCGCAAAATCCATAAGATCCATTTCTCCAGGCACAACCACATACAGTAGAACGTCTATAAACCGGACACACAGTCAGTCTGTGTATCCTTAGTTTCATAGGTTTCATTGTCATCAATCGCTAACGACAATGCTTGTTCAAGTTTGAAAAGCACAAGCGCATGCCTTGGTACAGTCATATATCTCGTTTACAGTGGAACGTCTCTAAACTGGACACCCTGGGGACCTCCCAGGGTGTCCGGTTTAGAGAGGTTCCACTGTATTTTAACTTTATCAGAATGATCAAATGCCTGATTTACAGTGAAACCTCTCTAAGCCGGACACCCTGGGTACCTCCCTTATACAGTGGAACATCCCAGGATGTCCGGTTTAGAGAGGTTCCACTGTATAAGAAAACAACTTACGTGTGAAGAACAACAATGTTACTCGTCGCCCCTTTTCTCTTCCCGGGACTATTACAGACTTCGAGGCTCCATTCCCCATGCGGGTTCTCCCCCCAATTGTGCACGGTCATGAACGTGAAGTTTATGTCTTGGCTCTTCGCGTCGTTTGGTCGCCGTGGCAACATGTGCGAACGCGTTTCCAACGGCGACGTGAGGAATATTTCGACGTCGCCACGACGCTGCGACGACAGATGGATCGTGATTTCGACGTGCTCCAGATACGTGATCCCACCACCGTTGTCTCCTTGGCAACCGTCGAATGGAATTGTGACTTGTACGCAGTCGGAAGGGGGGATGTTTCTGGAAGAAGGAAAGAGAATGTGGAGCTCTTTACAATCATCTCCAATAAATTACCACATATGTAGCTGGTCAGAAACACTGCATCTGCTCTGACAGTCTGATCAGGATCTGCACTGATAATCAACTCACCTGGTTAAATATACAGTATTTTTTCAACAAATATCGGAGAAATACAGAAATATTACCTACA
The DNA here is from genome assembly GCA_029237695.1 of Conchocele bisecta. Taxonomy (NCBI): domain Eukaryota; kingdom Metazoa; phylum Mollusca; class Bivalvia; order Lucinida; family Thyasiridae; genus Conchocele; species Conchocele bisecta. The sequence goes on from CM055273.1 coordinate 46,110,601, forward strand.
TTTCCACTATAACTTCATTAACTTAAGTAATTCTTTATTTTCGCAGATAATCTGGCGATAGTGGCGAAATGTTAATTCTGCACAAATGTTTAACATTTCACCATCCCCTACATACAGGCTCCAATAATTATACACAATTCCTACACTACACGTATGAACAGTCGTGATACACCTACATTTCCAGTGTATGGTCCACCTCCCCCAAACCCCCACCCACCACCGATTAGCAATCACGCTACTCCTACATTTCCACAGTATGGTCACTGGTCCCACACGTCGCCTGTCTCGGAACGGTCACTGGCCAAACCCGCTGCCCCCACCTCTCCCACCCCACCCACTCCCGCTCCAGTCCCAAGACGCTACACCTACTTTTCCACAGTATGGTTGCCGGTCCCACACGTCGCCTGTCTCGGAACGTTCTCCCATCCCTGTGCCAGCTCCACAATCTTGGAGCAGTCCATGAGCCCGAACCCGAACGCCTGGCTCACGTGGAACTCCGCTCCATTGATGACCCATGACCCACTCAGGTCGGATATACGCGAACCACGGGCGATCAGGTGCTGTACGTCTCGCCACGTCAGGTCCGGGCTGAAGTAAAAGTGAAAGCAGAGCTCCAGATAAGGTGTGTATTGGCGCATTTTACACACTTACTTTAGCAGAATACACATTGATTATCAAAAGTGGGAGTACAAAATACTGACAGCAATTTGCAAATACGCATTGATTTTCAAATCTAGCTGTGAAAATACTGTAATAAAGTTGAACATTGACTTAGTTGAGCTACAAAAAGCAAACAGTGTTTGCTTTTTGCAGCTCAAATAAGTAAATTATTTTTGTCATTTGTTCCCTATTTTGGAAGGAAGAAAATCAATAATACATTTGTAAAAGTAAAATACGCATTGAATTTGGAATCTTGCGGTATAATACTCTTTAGATACAAAACTTATCTGGAGCTCTGTGAAAGTGAATAGGTTTTACGATCCCAGTAACAGCCAAGGTCATATAGGGACAGTACCTCGGTTTCAAATCTCATACAAATGACCAGTCGGATGGAAATACTATAAAAGTATTTTTCATGCCTAGGTGGGGGGTGGGGGCGGGTGGGAGGGGGGATTGCACTCGAAACCTCCAGTATTAAAGTCGTCTAGTGTCCGAACCTCAAGTCCACTATCCATCCCTCCAGTGGCCTATTTCACCAAAATTTCAAAGTATACTTATCTTGCAAAGTACACTTTGAGGGAGAAATTTTCAATTTAAGGATAAATTTATAAATTTTTATTATACTGAATTTATTTAATACATTATCACAGACATTTTGGCTGTGATAATGCAATAAATTCAGTATAATAATTCTGCATACTTTTAATCATCAAATATAAATAATATTATAATTATATAAGTTAAGCCTTCACCCCCCTGAAGTATCACGATTTGCAGTGGCCTAGCCAGGTTCTTCCTGAGGCTGGTGCGAATTGAGGATCAAGTTTGGAAAGGGGTGCAAAAGCATCCTTCCCAAGAAAAACACTCTACATTCACTTTCATCGATTATAATCATTTTAAAGGTCATTTCAAAAATCATAATCTGATAAAAAGTTATGCAACTTTTCATAATTGTACATTTTATAGAAATTTATGCAAATTGTTTTCCAATAAAATTTTGAAAATCCCAATAAAAAAAGTTTTAAATATTTTTACATGCGGTTTTCAGCATTTATTTCATATTATCAAATTGCATTATTTTCAAAGATAAAAAAAGTTGTTCATATGACCTTTAGAGCTAAACTTTTCCCCTATATTATAGTTGTTTCCCTGAGAAAAATGTAAGTTAACCCTTTCACCCCTAAGTAACTGGAATGGAATTTGATATGAATATTTTGCAACCAATCCAATGGTCACAACATGATTTTCAGACTAGTCCATTTATGAAAAAAGGGTATTTTTTATCTCAAAAATGTGAAAATTACTTGCAAAAAGTGCAAATCCTGATGAGACGGCTCGTTACGAGCGACGGCTCGTTACGAGCCGGCTCATCTGGATCTGCACTGTTTGCAAAAACCACTATAGCGGGCGTTCGGGTTCAAAGGGTTAAGTTAAAGTAAAAATACACACCTGGTCAAATTTTAGGGGGTGCGTTCACACGTTTTGTACCCCCGTGGCTATGCCACTGATTTGTACGTACTTTGCATCCAGAGCGAGGGCTACACATCCGGCGGCCAGGGGTACTGAACTGGACGTGCCTTCGAAGTTCTCTATACACCCACTGTCAATGTCTGTGGTCACCTGGAATGAATAATGTATGGCATATTTATTTATTTTACTTCATTTATTTAATGGTGTTTAACCCTTGGGTTTAAACATATTTTATTTGTATACAATTTACAAGAAAGGCATCAATAGTAGCATATACAGAATTTATACAAATGGGATCAGAATGACAGCAAGCTTATATAAACCCTCTCCCTTTAACCCTTTCAACACTACATATCTCTTTCGTGTTTGCAATCAGTGTAGATCCAGATGAGCCGGCACGTAACGAGCCATCTGATCAGGATCTGCACGTTTTGCAAATAATTTTCATATTTTTGTTGAAAAAAACATTCTTATAAATGGACTAGTTTGAAAACCATTTTGTGACAATTGGTTTGGTCCTTAAATTAACATATCACAATCAATTGGGACAAGGGGGGATCCTAAAATCACAACTGAATATTTACCGAAGAAATATATATGTGACTGTGACCGGAGAAATGGGGCTTATGGGGATTAGGACCCATGCAGCTCTAGATTGCTTCTTAGGTGGCAGGTGTGTTATTGATGGAATGCCGAACAGTGTAGATCCTGATCAGACTGTGCGGATGCACAGGCTGACCTGACTCTACACTGGTTGCAAAACCCATAAGCCCCATTTCTCCAGTCAGAGCCACATTTCAGGAAATAAAACCATGAGCTGCTGAGTTTACTGTCATAAGCTAAACATCTGGTCTACTTAAAGTGTGTAGAGTCCAAAGAAGGTTTAAAATGTGCATATTAATATTTTCAAAATTAGGGTTTTTCTACTATACTGCAGCTCCATTATAACGTGATGGTCGGGGTCCAAGATTTCAAATCGCGATCAAATCCAATCGCGTTATAAAATTTCTGGACATGCACGGGTACTGGTATCATCCGCATTTCGGTTACCAACTATTGCGGGAATTCCATTAGCAACGGACCCATATAAAATAAGGTCATTTGAACAGAAGTTAAAGTAATTATTAATAATGCCTATGACATACAAACTTGTATTAATGTATTAAACATATGAGTTATTTATAAAATCATGCTTATTACGTTGCATAGTGCTCGCGATAGACGGACGCTTATTACAATGTATACTGCTCGCGATCAACAGGCGCTTAAAAGGATTAATTGATAATAAATAATGGTCACGTGTCCTGCCTATTCATGTGGACGATTAGCTGTTGATACGTGCATAATCTCAGGATGTGGGGTCACGTGATCTATTGTTTACACTGCAACAGTCATATTGATGAATGAAATTTACGATTTACGCGAGACATGATTGCCGTGGGCTGCAGTGTAAACAATAGACCACGTGATCCCATACCCAGATAATGCTGAATGTATTGTTTCAGATTGCACACAAACACCAGTCTATTTATAGAACGCTAAATATTACACCTGTCGAGTAAAATAGAGAAAGGCGACCGAACAAGCAACCATTTATTAGCGACAATTATGTGCTAACACGAATATATGTCTCATAACATTGATATTACTTGATGACAAAAAGCGGTAGTTATCTTATATTTAAATGTGGGAACTGGTTCAAGAACCTTCTCAACCCGGTATGACATGCGCGGTAGTTGTACTTTGATGACTGTCACAAACATCGCGTTTCTTCTTTTTTCACTATTTTTTTAATATTTTTTTGGGATCCACGGGAGACCCGCGTTATAATGGAGATCGCGCGATACGTGATCGCGTTATAATGGAGCTGCAGTGTATTAATAAATTTCATTCATCATTTTCTGTGCATATCCGACACCTAGTGCCTTTAAGGTGTACCACATGTATTTTTACAACTTGTTTTTTTGTACTTGTTACAGGGCTCCAGATAAGGAATTAGTAATTGAGTATTGTCACTCCATCATTTATGAAGCAATTGGGTATTTCAAAATTTTAAGTGGGTAAAATAAAATCACACTACTGTTTACATATCAGCAGACCGCACTTATTGAATAGTTTGCTTCTAAATGAAAACATGTATTGGCATTTCATTAGAATTGTCTCTTTGGAGACAATTCTAATGAAATTCCAAGATGTGTTTTCATGGAAAAATATGCTATATTTGTGGTCTGTTTATTGTTTTCTGTAGCATGATAAAGATACCACAAATTTCTCATTGCTTTTTGAAACTCACTACTTCTGATTTCAATTGGGTTTTTGGCAATTTTAATTGGGTATTTAAGCAAATACGCACCTTATCTGGAGCTCTACTTGTTACAATTCTCTTACGTCAAACTACTGATAACTCGAAGAAAAACTCTGGCTCCCAAATACATGTGTTCCTACATAATAACAGAGCTCCAGTTAAGGTGCGTAATTTGACCAACTTGGGGTGAAATTTTGTTATTTCTTAATCAAAAATGGCAAGTTGGGAGTCCTTTAGAATCGTCTCATTGAGACGATTCTAAAGCACTCCAAACTTGCCATTTTTGATGGAGAAATAACAAAATTACCTCCAAATTACGCACCTTAACTGGAGCTCTGAATAACATTTGTTAACTCAAATTTTCATTAACTCTAAGTATTTTCCTCAATCCCGGGACATTTCAGTATTAAAACAAATGTAGACTGTATGTGTGTTTTATTGTATTTCTAACATCTACCACAAGTATAAAGTATGTGTGTATTTTTGTATTTCTAACACAGACAATGTGTATTCTCTGTGTGTTTTTTGTATTTCTAGCACAGACCATGTGTATTCTGTGAGTGTGTTTTTGTATTTCTAACACAGACCATGTGTATTCTGTGTGTATGTTTTTGTATTTCTAACACAGACCATGTGTATTCTGTGTGTGTTTTTGTATTTCTAACACAGACCATGTGTATTCTGTTTGTGTGTTTTTTTGTATTTCTAATACCTACCACGTGTATTCTGTAGTCCATGACTAGTGTCTTTGTTTGTATTTCTAACACCTACAACGTGCATCCTGTATGTGTTTTTTTTTGTATTTCTAACACCTACCATGTGTATTCTGTGTGTGCTTTTTTTTATTTCTAATACCTACCACGTGTATTCTGTATGTGTGTTTTTTTTTGTGTTTCTAACACCCATCATGTGTATTCTGTATGTGTGTTTTTTTTTATTTCTAATACCTACCATGTGTGTTCTGTATGTGTGTTTTTTTTGTATTTTTAACACCTACTACATGTATTCTGTATTAGTGTTTTTTTGTATTTCTAACACCTACCACATGCATTCTGTATGTGTGTTTTTTTGTATTTCTAACACCTACCACATGCATTATGTATGTGTAATTTTTTGTATTTCTAACACCTACCACGTGTATTTGTACATGTGTTTTTTGTATTTCTAACACCTACCACATGTATTCTGTATGTGTGTTTTTTTTTTTATTTCTAACACCTATCACATGTATTCTGTGTGTGTTTTTTGTATTTCTAACACCGATCACGTGTATTCTGTATGCATGTTTTTTTGTATTTCTAACACCTATCACGTGTATTCTGTATGTCTGTTTTTTTTGTATTTCTAACACCTACCACAAGTATTCTGTGTGTTTGTTTTTGTATTTCTAACACCTACCACATGTATTCTGTCTGTGTGTTTTTGTATTTCTAACACCTACCACATGTATTATGTTATGTGTTTTTTAGTATTTCTAACACCTACCACATGTATTCTGTATGTGTTTTTTTTTTAATTTTTAACACCTACCACATGTATTCTGTATGTGTGCTTTCATATTTTTAACACCTACCACATGTATTCTGTATGTGTGTTTTTTTGTATTTCTAACACCTATCACGTGCATTCTGTATATGTGTTTTTTGTATTTCTAACACCTATCACGTGTATTCTGTATGTGTGCTTTCATATTTTTAACACCTACCACATGTATTCTGTATGTGTGTTTTTTTGTATTTCTAACACCTATCACGTGCATTCTGTATGTGTGTTTTTTTATTTCTAACACCTACCACGTGTATTCTGTCTGTGTTTTTTTTTGTATTTCTAACACCTATCACGTGTATTCTGTATGTGTGTTTTTTGTATTTCTAATACCTACCACGTGTATTCTGTATGTGTGTTTTTGTATTTCTAACACCTACTACATGTATTCTGTATGTGTGTTTTTGTACTTCTAACATCTACCACGTGTATTCTGTATGTGTGTTTTTGTATTTCTCACACCTACCACATGCATTCTGTATGTGTGTATTTTGTATTTCTAACACCTACCACATGTATTCTGTATGTGTGATTTTGTTTTCACCTTTCACTGAATTCACCTACCACTATGTATTCTGTGTGTGTGTATTTCTAACACCTACCACGTATTTCTGTAAGTGTTTTTTTTTGTATTTCTACACCTACCACATGTATTCTGTATGTGTGTTTTTTTGTATTTCTAACACCTACCACATGTATTCTGTATGTGTGTTTTTTTGTATTTCTAACACCTACCACATGTATTCTGTATGTGTGTTTTTTTTTTTGTTTTATTTTCCTAACACCTACCCACGTGTATTTTGTATGTGTGTTTTTTTGTATTTTCTAACACCTATCACATTGTATTCGGTTATGTGTGTTTTTTATTTCAAAACACCTTCCAACATGTATTTCTGTATGTGTGTTTTTTTTTTGTATTTCTACACCTACCACATGTATTCTGTATGTGTGTTTTTTTTGTATTTCTAACACCTACCACATGTATTCTGTATGTGTGTTTTTTGTATTTCTAACACCTATCACATGTATTCTGTATGCGTGTTTTTTTGTATTTCTAACACCTACCACGTATTCTGTATGGGTTTTGTTTTGTATTTCTAACACTTATCACGTGTCTTCTGTATGTGTGTTTTATGTATTTCTAACACCTACCACGTGTATTCTTTATGTGTGTTTTTTGTATTTCTAACACCTACCACATGTATTTTCAGTTTTGAATTTGTCGACCATTCCTCATTCTCTGTGGCTGCGCCGCCTGACGTTGTGACGGCCATTGTTGACGAGCAGTGCTCCATGAAGAACGTTGTCCGCCCGTCGTCACCCACCGCCCCTATCGAGATGCTGAAGATGCTGCCCACGTAGCCATCAGCCGCGCACGAGTCCCCGTAAGTTCCGCCGTTACCCGTCGCCCACATGAATATGTTCCCCTTGCCCTGCCGTCCCTGGTGATATAGTGAAAGTGAATGGGTTTAATGTCCCAGCAACAGCTATGGTCATATCGAGATTTTACCACAGTTTAAAGTCCCATGCGACAGATCAGTGGGATGGAAATACTATGAATGAACTTTTTGATGCCTAAGTTAAGGTTTGAACCCACAACCTCCGGATTGGAAGTCATGTGTTCTAATACATAGGCCAATTGACGTAAGTCATTGACGCAGGCATAAACTTGGTTGGTAAATTTGTCACAAAACATAACCATATGAATGAATGTGTGAAAAATATCAAGAAATTCCATGAAGGGAAACAGAAGTTACAAGAAATGTACCTACTATTTAAAGTTTTGAGAATGCATCAAGTCAGAAATTATAAGACATTTACCCGAGCGTTAAGGTTTTCAACGCACCAAGTATGTAACCTTGACCCTGGGCTTAGTGGGGGCCTGAGGATTACGTGAAAGGAAACAGAAATTATAAGAAAATTACCTAAGCGGGACAGACAGGACGGAAATTACAGACACCGGTAACACTATATCAGGGCTCCAGATAAGGAATTAGTAATTGAGTATTTTCATTTCTGAAGCAATTGGGTATTTCAATATTTTACTGTTTACACATCAACAGACAGCAATTATTGAATAGTTTGCTTCGAAAATGAAAACATGTCTTGGCATTCGAAGGAGACAATTCTAATGAAATGCCAAGATGTGTTTTCATGGAAAATAAGAAAAATATGCTATATTTGTTGTCTGTTTATTGTTTTCTGTAGGATGATAAAGGTACCACAAATTTGTTATTGCTTTTTGATACTCGCTACTTCTGATTTCAATTGGGCTTTTGGCAATTTTAATTGGGTATTTACGCAAATACGCAGCTTATCTGCAGCTCTGCTATAGGCCCCCCTCACCATTTGCTGGTGGGGCCATAGACAGCAGATGGCAACATTTAATTCAGCAGTGTAATTATTAATGACTACCATTTCTGTGCCTCTCTTGAGAGCTTCACTACAGGCCTTTTTGGGGGCCTCCATGGTTTCTCCGTCGTCGTGCGGCCCCCAGGAAGCGCTGTATATATCCACACGATCCCTCTTGAACAGGAGGGCCTTAGCTTCGAGGGAGTCGGTCACCGGTCCATCCAGGATACGGATACCTGTGGTAACGATAGTCACATAGTAATACAGTGAAACTCCGCTATAACACTACTACACTGCAACAGTAGGGCCTTAGTTCTAGGGAGTCGGTCAGGTCATCCAGGATACGGATACCTGTGGTAACGATAGTCACATAGTAATACAGTGAAACTCCGCTATAACACTACTACACTGCAACAGTAGGGCCTTAGCTTCTAGGGAGTCGGTCACTGGTCCATCCAGGATACGGATACCTGTGGTAACGATAGTCACATAGTAGTACAGTGAAACTCCGCTATAACACTCTACACTGCACAGTAGGGCCTTAGCTCTAGGGAGTCGGTCACCGGTCCTCCAGGATACGGATACTGTGGTAATGTAGTCACATAGTAGTACAGTGAAACTCTGCTATAACACTACTACGGTACACTGCAACAGTAGGGCCTTAGCTTCTAGGGAGTCGGTCACTGGTCCATCCAGGATACGGATACCTGTGGTAACGAGTCACATAGTAGTACAGTGAAACTCCGCTATAACACTACTACACTGCAACAGTAGGGCCTTAGCTTCTAGGGAGTCGGTCACTGGTCCATCCAGGATACGGATACCTGTGGTAACGAGTCACATAGTAGTACAGTGAAACTCCTCTATAACACTACTACACTGCAACAGTAGGGCCTTAGGTTCTAGGGAGTCGGTCACTGGTCCATCCAGGATACGGATACCTGTGGTAACGATAGTCACATAGTAGTACAGAGAAACTCCGCTATAACACAACTACACTGCAACAGTAGGGTCTTAGGTTCTAGGGAGTCGGTCACTGGTCCATCCAGGATACGGATACCTGTGGTAACGAGTCACATAGTAGTACAGTGAAACTCTGCTATAACACTACTACACTACAACAGGGGGCCTTAGCTTCTAGGGAGTCGGTCACTGGTCCATCCAGGATACGGATACCTGTGGTAATGATAGTCACATAGTAGTACAGTGAATCTCCGCTATAACACTACTACACTGCAACAGTAGGGTCTTAGCTTCTAGGAGTCGGTCACTGGTCATCCAGGATACGGATACCTGTGTAATGATAGTCACATAGTAGTACAGTGAAACTACCGCTATACACTACTATACGGTACACTGCAACAGTAGGGCCTTAGGTTCTAGGGAGTCGGTCACTGGTCCATCCAGGATACGGATACCTGTGGTAATGATAGTCACATAGTAGTACAGTGAAACTCCGCTATAACACTACTACACTGCAACAGTAGGGTCTTAGCTTCTAGGGAGTCGGTCACTGGTCCATCCAGGATACGGATACCTGTGGTAATGATAGTCACATAGTAGTACAGTGAAACTCCGCTATAACACTACTACACTGCAACAGTAGGGTCTTAGCTTCTAGGGAGTCGGTCACTGGTCCATCCAGGATACGGATACCTGTGGTAACGATGGTCACATAGTAGTACAGTGAAACTCCGCTATAACACTACTACACTGCAACAGGAGGGCCTTAGCTTCTAGGGAGTCGGTCACTGGTCCATCCAGGATACGGATACCTGTGGTAATGATAGTCACATAGTAGTACAGTGAATCTCCGCTATAACACTACTACGGTACACTGCAACAGTAGGGTCTTAGCTTCTAGGGAGTCGATCACCGGTCCATCCAGGATACGGATACCTGTGGTAACGATAGTCACATAGTAGTACAGTGAAACTCTGCTATAACACTACTACACTGCAACAGTAGGGTCTTAGCTTCTAGGGAGTCGATCACCGGTCCATCCAGGATACGGATACCTGTGGTAATGATAGTCACATAGTAGTACAGTGAATCTCCGCTATAACACTACTACACTGCAACAGGAGGGCCTTAGCTTCTAGGGAGTCGGTCACTGGTCCATCCAGGATACGGATACCTGTGGTAATGATTCACATAGTAGTACAGTGAAACTCCTCTATAACACTACTACACTGCAACAGTAGGGCCTTAGGTACTAGGGAGTCGATCACCGGTCCATCCAGGATATGGATACCTGTGGTAATGATAGTCACATAGTACTACAGGGTGAAACTCTGCTATAACACATACTGCACTGCAACATAGGGTCTTAGGTTTCTAGGAGTCGTCACCGTCCAATTCCAGGATACGGATACCTGTGGTAACGATAGTCACATAGTAGTACAGTGAAACTCTGCTATAACACTACTGCACTGCAACAGTAGGGTCTTAGGTTCTAGGGAGTCGGCCACTGGTCCATCCAGGATACGGATACCTGTGGTAACGAGTCACATAGTAGTACAGTGAAACTCTGCTATAACACTACTGCACTGCAACAGTAGGGCCTTAGGTTCTAGGGAGTCAGTCACTGGTCCATCCAGGATACGGATACCTGTGGTAATGATAGTCACATAGTAGTACAGTGAAACTCCGCTATAACACTACTACACTGCAACAGTAGGGTCTTAGCTTCTAGGGAGTCGGTCACCGGTCCATCCAGATACGGATACCTGTGTAATGATAGTCACATAGTAGTACAGTGAAACTCCGCTATAACACTACTACACTGCAACAGTAGGGCCTTAGCTTCTAGGAGTCGGTCACTGGTCCATCCAGGATACGGATACCTGTGGTAATGATAGTCGCATAGTAGTACAGTGAAACTCCGCTATAACACTACTACACTGCAACAGTAGGGCCTTAGCTTCTAGGGAGTCGGTCACCGGTCCATCCAGGATACGGATACCTGTGGTAATGATAGTCACATAGTAGTACAGTGAAACTCCGCTATAACACTACTACACTGCAACAGTAGGGCCTTAGCTTCTAGGGAGTCGGTCACTGGTCCATCCAGGATACGGATACCTGTGGTAATGATAGTCACATAGTAGTACAGTGAAACTCCGCTATAACACTACTACGGTACACTGCAACAGTAGGGCCTTAGGTTCTAGGGAGTCGGTCACTGGTCCATCCAGGATACGGATACCTGTGGTAATGATAGTCACATAGTAGTACAGTGAAACTCCGCTATAACACTACTACACTGCAACAGGAGGGCCTTAGCCTCTAGGGAGTTGGTCACCGGTCCATCCAGGATACGGATACCTGTAGCCTATTTCATCAACATTGCAAAGTATACTTTACTAGCAAAGTATACTTTGAGGGAGTAATCATTTATTTTTCCTGAAATGCATTATTTCATATAGAACTAACAAATGCATATATTTCATGATTAAAAGTATGCAGAATTATTATACTGAATTTATTACATTATCACAGCCATTAAATGGCTGTGATAATGTAATAAATTCAGTATAATAAAAATTAATAAATTAAAAAAAAAATGGAAAATTTCTCCCTCAAAGTATACTTTGCTACTAAAGTATACTTTGCAATGTTGATGAAATAGGCTACAGGGGTAACGATAGTCACATAGTAGTACAGTGAATCTCCGCTATAACACTACTACACTGCAACAGTAGGGCCTTAGCTTCTAGGGAGTCGGTCACTGGTCCATCCACGATACGGATACCTGTGGTAATGATAGTCACATAGTAGTACAGTGAAACTCCGCTATAACACTACTACACTGCAACAGTAGGGCCTTAGCTTCTAGGGAGTCGGTCACCGGTCCATCCAGGATACGGATACCTGTGGTAATGATAGTCACATAGTAGTACAGTGAAACTCCGCTATAACACTACTACACTGCAACAGTAGGGCCTTAGCTTCTAGGGAGTCGGTCACTGGTCCATCCAGGATACGGATACCTGTGGTAATGATAGTCACATAGTAGTACAGTGAAACTCCGCTATAACACTACTACGGTACACTGCAACAGTAGGGCCTTAGGTTCTAGGGAGTCGGTCACTGGTCCATCCAGGATACGGATACCTGTGGTAATGATAGTCACATAGTAGTACAGTGAAACTCCGCTATAACACTACTACACTGCAACAGTAGGGCCTTAGCTTCTAGGGAGTCGGTCACTGGTCCGTCCAGGATACGGATACCTTTTGTACCAATTGTCTGGTGAGGCAATAAATCAATTCAAAGATTGGATCATCAATTAAGTAAATCCTTAAACATCACCAAAAGGAAGTAAAACAAAACCTGAATTAAACAGACATTTGCTAATTCTGAACTAGAAAATGTGGTCTGTCGACACACTTAGGCTATATGTGATTTGATTAAAACTCTTACAAAAACTTCGAAAAAAACAAACGTACAGACAGACAGATGGACAAAGAGGGCAAAACCTATAGGGCACCAAACAAATATAGCGGTGAATTACATTATTTAATGAGGTGATAGGTTTGTCTTGAAATAATGTACTCCTGATTGTGTCCTACCGCTAAATAAACTTGGTTCGGAACTCTCATTTGTTTATTTAGAGGAAAGACTGAATCACTCATGCATTATTTCATGAGAATCATCTCACCTGGTTGGTTGAATAAACAGCATAGTTATTTCATGGTCATTTGGGGAACAGTTAAAACTATTACCCAGAGGTGCTATGGAAGACCCGAAGCACTATTGCCCGCGGCCGAAGGCTGATCGGGCAATAGTGCATTAGGTCATCCACAGCACTGATATATTTTGACTGTTATTACTCAACCTGTAATACACTGTATGTGGTACAATGAACGAGAATATTATGACATAACCTTCGACAAATTGTCATGACGTCATGATTTTTAGGGGTGAAAATAGTTTTGACTACGTATTCCACGCGGAACTATTACCTAGGAACGTGAAACTATTTCCCAGACACGTCAAAATCCAGAGAATTAGTCAAAACTATGTAATATCAACGTATATAGGGATTTTGGGTAATACTATACTATACGTACCCCCGATAGTGGCGTTGTACGCCACGCCTACTCCACATATACCATTGCCTGCCTCGGCAGCTATCTCACCGGCACACCGGGTCCCATGACTGAAAGTGTAATATAGGAATTGAATGGCCTTTTTGTGGAATTTATCGGGGTATAAACTTGGAAAAGTCGCGGGAATACTGGACGAAGCGATAAAAAATTACAAATTTTCGAGAATATGATATTGTAATTTTTTAATTTTTTGGCCTCGTCCAGTATTCCCGCGACTTTTCCAAGTTTATATCCCTGATAAATTCCACAAAAAGGCCATTCATTCCTTATAATTCCAGCATTTGAAATAAATTCATCAAGAAAATGTGTTTATTTTGACAGACGGCAGCCATTTATTTACATTGACAGCACTGACAGCGCACCTGTAGAAAGTAGTTCGGCGTGGGAGTTTACTTGGATATAAATTTTGGACAAAGACTTGCTACGGGCCAATCAAATGCTAAGGGAATTGTATAAATATTTTTGTGCTGGAATTATTGGTCCATAAATACAGATTACCATAATAACCCAAAATATTCGGACAATTTATTCTGGAAACCGCACATTACTAAATAGTTTCTCACAGCAAGGAATGTCCAAATATTTATGGTTAGTATGGTTAAACTTGTTTATCACTATGAGTTTGGATACAATTATGGTACATGAATTTGATACTAATTTATACCAGCATAGGAACTATGTAGGGTATAATTTATAAATATGACCATTTTGATGTTAGCAACATGACAACTAAATTTGGCAGAAATTATGTCAAAAGTGTTACGTAAATTATGTAGGTTGTTCTCATAGAAAGATGTATATTTTTGTAGATCATTATAACTTCAGAAATCATGCTACAGTGGGGTCAGCGTGTAAGTGCACACACGAACGAACACGACATGTTGGAACCAACCTGTCGTGTTCGTTCGTGTGTGCACTTACACGCTGACCCCACTGTAGTTCACATAATGTGCAACAACATCTGCGTAATTGAAATACACAGAAATGTATCAACACAGTGTAATAAAAATCATAATACACTAATGTAATAAATATGCAAATTAGCTCGTTATAGAAAACAGGTTTGGTGACCAGTACAGCGTCAATGTATGATGATGTGTTTATGCAATAAATAGAATCTAACATTTTTGATGATTTCAAATGGTCTTTATTAAACTTGTTGACCAATTTATGAAATCAGTCAACTTGTTTAATAAATATCACATTAAATCATCACTCATGTAAGATCCTCTATATATTCGTGGCTGTGACTTGAGAAATGGGGCTTATGGAAATTATGGCCAGTCTAGCTCCCGGCCGGCTAGCACACTCAAGAAGCCTGAACAGGATTTATACTGTTTGTTATAAGCAGCACAGGTATTTCAGTGACTGAAGCAGGTGATCAGTGCATATCTTGACGTGCAGGCTGATCTGGATCTACATTGATCAACTCCACGAGTTATGCTGTTTGCTAAAAGCCGCACAGATATTTTTCAATGACTGCAAATTGTCTCTAGTCACAGCCACGTTTGTCTTGAATTGTCATACCATGCAAATATGTATTTCTAGATAGAGCATAAAAGCTGAAGCATGCCTTTATTAACAGCAAATTTTATCAACGAGGCACTTTTCCACATTCAGTACACTTCACACGTGCTCCGGCCACATTTATTGACCTTCACCATGGGCGGATTCACAGGAGGGCGGACCTGGCGCGCCCCCCCCCCCCCTAAAATTCTTCGAGTAAAGATTTTTTACAAGTTACAAGTCACGTTTCATGCCAAGTGCCATGTATTCCATGCATTTTTCGGTCGTTGTCTTATTGTTTCGAAATGTAAACGTTTTCAATCAAAAATCATGTCTAAACATACTGTGACAGTGTCAATATTTTTGCTCCAAAATGCGCAGGAAATGCGATGTAGATTTCAAAAAAAATCCAGGGGGATATGCCCCCGGACCCCCCTAGCGCTATCCTGAGCTCCGCTCGGTCGACTATTTTGCAATACTTGACTATATTATCGAACGAGCTTAGCTCGTTCGATAATATAGTCAAGTATTGCAAAATAGTTACGCTCCCCCCCCCTAACTGGAAATCCTGGATCCGCGCCTGTTCACCATTAGCAGAAGAGAATATGTACGAGTTTAACATCCAGGCAACACCTAAGATCATACGAGACACGCCATGTGATTTTGTCGCCAAGAATCCCGAAATCAGAACTGAATACTTACAGAAAACAAGAGGGCCATGATGGCCCTAATTCGCTCACCTGACTCCATGAACACCAGAGGAGAATGTGACATTGAGTTCATATGTGTTTTAAAATAATTGTGCTATTTTTAGATGGCGGTCATCTTGGATTAAGCGATGACTCACTTTACCAAATCTGAAAATGCTTCATCCAAGGATCTTAACTTACTATGAAGTTTGGCCAGCATCGGCCATGTGATTCCTGAGAAAAAGATGTTCAAAGTCTTGAATAAATGGACCTTTTGGAGGCCATCATGGATGATATAATCTTTCGATTCTGACAAATATTGCACCAGAGCAATCGCCTCATCGATACCTTCAATTTGATATATGACATGAGCATATTTGGTCAAAAATAAATTTTACCCTCGGGCCACGCCCATTTTTGACCCCAGGGTCACCATTTTAGCACCTTTGAAAGAGCATTCTACATCAATCATTCCTACCAAGTTTTGTCGAAATCCGGCTGGCGGTTCATGAGATAAAGATTTTTTAAGAATTTGTGCTATTTTTAGACGGTGGCCATCTTGGATTAGCAACGACCTCCGTTTTAACAAATCTGAAAAGGCTTCACCCATGGACCATAACTGTGAAGTTTGGCCCCCATGGACCAAGCGTTCGTGTGAAGAAGAATTTTGAAATCTCTAATAAAAGAATGACCTTTTGGCGGCCATCTTGGATGACATGACCATCCAATTTCGACAAAAAATGTACCAGAGCGATCGCCTCTTTGATACCTTCGATTTGATATAGACATGACCATATTCGGTAAAAAATAAAATTTGACCTCAATTTGACCCCACGGGCCACGCCCATTTTTTGACCCCGGGGTCACCATTTTAACAACTTTCAAAGAACATTGTACATCAATCATTCCTACCAAGTTTTGTCGAAATCAATTTGGCGGTTCTTGAGAAGAAGATTTTTGAAGAATTTGTGCTATTTTTAGACGGCAGACATTTTGGATTACGTAATGACGTCATTTTAACAAGTTTGTAATCCCCTACCATGACCATGAAGTTTGGTGACTATAGGCCCAATGGTTACCGAGGTGAAGACGTTTGAAAATCTTCACGGACGAAGGACGACGACGGACGACGGACACATTGCGGTAACAATAGCTCACATGAGCTTCGCTCAGGTGAGGTAAAAATATATATTCAACCCTGAAATTAGAACCTGACCTGCCAGGTCCTCACCACACCAGAATCACTTAGCCCCACTCCCTTAAAAATAATAGTATTATTACTAATCCTACTACTTTTATAACGGGTATACCGGATTCAACTCTTATGTGACAGGAAAGCCAAAAAAATAAAATGTATGCCAGTCCAATGCTGTAACATTAGACTATCCGATCATCTCCACCATTAGCAAACAAACTTCATCCAGCCACAGGCAATTATAGTCTAAAACTTTCTTTGCATGCATCTTATAATTGAGACGGGCATTGTGATTTTGTACCCAAGAACAAGTGCGATTTTTTATGAAATATATTTACAGAAACTGATATTGTCTGTAAATGATGTCGAAAGATGACAACATTTTCATAGCAATTGAGGAATATAATGTCACCTTTTGACATCATTTACGGAAAATATTGTAAATTTGATAAATGTTTTTCATTATAATGCTCTTATGTACGAGACGTGTCTTAATTAATTGGTAGTTCTTAGATGGCACCGTGAAAAGGTACCATACAACATTTGCAACAATTGGATATTGTACATACACTTACAATCTAAGCATTTTGATGATGGCATATACAGTGATTGGCAAACAGCGTAGGCCCTTATCAGACTGCGTGGATGAGCAGGCTAATCTGGGGCTACACTGATTGTACATGTCATAATGTACCTTTTGTAAAACGGTGGCCCGATTTTGCTCCATTTCTAGTTAAATGCTTTCTTATCATCGATTACGAAACGTATGTCAAATTATAATTTATGGAATTATCGTAATAACTCGTATTCAGACAAAATTCATTCAAGGAAACGCATATGAATACTGGGTTTCCCACAACGAGTGTCCCAATGTTTAGCGTTAGTAGGTTTGTACTGGTTTATCACAATAACAATATATTTGGATACAATTTGTTTAAGGAAACCCCTATCTTATATGGGTTTCCCAAAATAAATGGTATCCAAATATTTAGGGTTATTACGGTAGACCAAATAGAAATCATTTCAATTTCAACCAGTAGTTTACAGCCATAGTTTACACCACTCACCTTGTGACATTACCGACGTCATTTCTCCATATATGGAGAAATGACGTCAGTAATGTCACAAGGAGGTTTTTCCCTCAACCAATCAAATAATTTTCTAGGACACACCCTCTGCATTGTGAGACAGTGGCCTTCAATTTGACCCGCCTCCGGAAATTAATTTGCGTAGCTTTTGGTCATATTTTATTCTTGAATCGCTTTGTTTTTATTATAGGGTAAAATATTATGTGTAAATAGAAAATGTTTATTTAAGTGAGCTGTTGTCGTGAAATAATGAGTTCATGATTGGGTCCTACCGCTAAACAAACTTGGCTCAATCGTTGGTTTGTGGAAGAACCCAATCGCTCGTGAATTATTTCACAATAATCAGTTCGCCTGGCTGAATAAACAGTATTTCCTGTGGGCAACAGCCTTGAAAATACAATATACAGGTTCGGATTTGTCTTTCTTTGTTTTTGTAAACAGTCAGGCCTCGACAAATCCACTCATCTGCTCGTATTGGCGAGTGAATTTTTTATCTGGACGAGCGGCAATTTGAAGAGACGGTGTGGCATTAAATGTATGGGTTGAAATCCAATCTGGACAAGTGGAAAATTAGGAATTTGAAGAGGCCTGAATATTACCGGTACTACATGTAGTCTGTTTAACATGCTTGATTGTATTTAACCGATTACATCATGAATACACCATTACGGGTATGAATTTTTTAAAATATTTTATTTTCATTTCTCAATGAAAGTATATGTTGTAACCACTCATTTGAACCGTCTCAATGAGACGGTTCAAATGGTGGTAATGACATATATTTTTGAGCACATATACAGAAAATATTTAGGATTTTCCACAAACAAAATGGATTATACATGTACTCAGCATGAAATGGGTTAACCGTAACACTTTATAACATCAATATACAACAGACACCTGTACACACGCGACAACAAGCAGTAAATTCAAATGATTAAAAACAACACAAGATGCAACTTATTAAATTCACACATTAACCCTTTCAACCATACAGCCCTCTATAGCAATGTTTGCAGACAGCATAGATCCAGATGAGCTGGCTCGTGACAAGCCCTCTCATCAGGATCTGCACTTTTTGCAAGTAATTTTCATATTTTTTAGGGAAAAAAAACCACCAACATTTCATAAATGGACTAGTCTGAAAATTATTTCGTGACTATTGGATTGGTCGAAAAATTCACATATGAAAATCCATTCCACTTTTTTAGGGGTGAAAGGGTTAAGTGACAAAAATGCACATAAGGCTCATACAAACAAGTCGGCCTTTCCAACAAAACTTACCTGAAGCCTCATCTGATTATGGCAAAACAGAATGAATGGTTATTTCATGATCGGAAATTTATATCACGCATACATTTAATGAAAGTGAATTGTTTTAATATATATACAAAAGGGACCACAGTTTTTAACTCTTTGCATGCTAGCGGCGAAAATATCCACCAAACGAATTAGGAGTACAGTGGAACCCCTCTAAACCGAACACCCTGGGGACAGACTGAAAAGTTTGGTTTATAGGTGTTTTCGGTTTAGAGGGGTTTTCTATTTTCAGTTAAGGAAATGTATGTTTTCCATCATTAACTCTTGGATTTGTATAGTATATACCATTATTACCATATTGAAAGCAAATGAGACGATTCTAAAGCACTCCCAACTTGCCATTTGTATGGAGAAATAAGAAATGTACCCCCAAATTACGCTCAGCTACCCAGTTGTGTAATTCCCAATAAACAGAGTGCAGATGACATGGGATAAAGGCCCCTAAGTATTTTGTGCCACTGTGGAACTTTCTCGATCAGCTGGAGCACTCTTTTAAGACCAGAATGTGTTTTTTTTATTGACATTGCAAATAGTGCAGATTCGCAAGGGGTATAGCAAATAGTGCAGATTCGCTGTAATCCGAGTCTACGGTCTACACTGGTCGCAAAGAGCATATGACACATTTCGCGTGTGCTGTGTAGTTACCCGGAGCTGCTACAATAGCCCGCAGGCTACAGTCACGAGTTTACAGCCTTGTTAAGTAATTATCAGATTATCTCAATTAATCGGTCGGTGGGTTCACAAATAATGTGCCGATTATTTTATTTCCATAATTGTTACGTACGTGTATAATTAAATTGACTATTGTAATGAGCTTGTAAAACAGCAAACATGTCTCGTATTTAGGTCGCATGTATTGAATAGATTCTTAACTTTGTAATGCCGCTTATGACGTTCAAAAAACACGACGCTTAGCGCATTACACGCATGGATAGCGCATAATTTGATCAATTTTGTTATTTCTTCCACACAAATGTCAAGTCCGGATTACGGAGTAGAGGGGTTCCGGAATAGAGGGGTAGAAACTAATGTGTTTATATAGCAGAATATTCGGGACGTGGTAGTATGTTCGGTATAGCGCGAATTCCGGTATAGAGGGGGTCCGGTTTGGAGGGGTTCCACTGTATATGTTTTATTTCTCTCTGTAAATATGTCTTGAAATTTCATTAGAATTGTGTCCTCGGGACACAATTCTAATGAAATTCCAAGACATATTCATGACATTTATAAGGAGAAATAAAAGAAAATATAATGAATTGTCATCTGCTATTTTTGAACTATTTATAGCCCACAAATTTCCCAGCATGCAAAGAGCTAAAGTCTCATCCGATACACTATGTAAGTATTTTTCACGCCTAGGCTAAGGATTGAATTTACAACCTCCGGTATTGAAGTCCAATATCCTAAGCCACGGCCCGTCCCTGCACACATTTAGATCCCAGGCGGCAGGGGATTGAACTTACCACACCCCTACTCCATGTTGTGAGAATTTGTATTGTAGCCCCAAGCCCATTGTTCATATGTAATGAACTGTTTTAGCTATTCCTCCGTTTGACAAGTGCAAGTGGGACAGTTATATTACCTTTGTATTATTACTAACTAGAATGATAATACTTGTAGTATAGTGTAATGTGCAGAAGGGCAGTCCTCTGTGTTTAGACATGCTTGTATCAACATTTTCCCATATATATAATGGTGTTTAACCCATTCCTTTCGGTATACACCTTTATGGGTATGAACTTATCAAATATTTTATTTCTCAACGAAAGTATATGTTGTGACCACTCATTTGAACCGTCTCAACGAGACGGTTCAAATGGTGGTCACGACATATACTTCCAAGCACATGAAAGGAAAATATTTAGGATTTTCCGCAAACATAATCATTAATGGTGTATCCTCGGCATGAAAAGGGTTAACAGCCTGTCAGCAACAACGATCACTCTAGGCCGGGTTAGTAGTGCCAAATCCCATATTTCTCCTGTACGGATGGGGACATTTTCTTACATATTCTCAGCAATAACGTGAGCAATTTTGATACAAGAAAGTGCATTTTCCCCCAGAAACTTATTTATTACAGAGAGCTTTCACAGTTTAACAACACCATGCATTCACAATCATAATAGAGTAGTGTCATAAATTGATGCGGAGAACATGTTAGGTAATCAGTACAGCTTCAATGTTTGATGCTGTACTTATGCAATAAAAGTATAATCTAACCTTTGTGATGATTTAATATTTGTTAAGCTTGTTCACTGATATCATAAGAAACTCGGCAATCAGTAAACGAGTTTCATAAATATCATATTAAATCATCACTCATGTATGATCATCTATGTAATATCTCCGGACTGCCAATGATTTTAATCTGAAATACAACATGCCCTTATGTGACGTGGTTCATTCTAAGACTTTACCTTTAACCAATGATCGCTATGAACCAGTTGTCGACAGCAACGTGTCTGTCATTCCAAGGGGTGCAGATTCAGGCCCGTACGCACCCCCCTTAACCTTTTTACTCTTAACCCGCAGCCCTCTATAGTGGTATTGGCAAACAGTGTAGATCCAGATGAGCCGGCTCGTAACGAGCCGTCTCATCAGGATCTGCACTTTTTGCAATTCATTTTCATAATTTTGAGAACAAAAACACCCCCATGTTCATAAATGGACTGGTCTGAAAATCATTTTGTGTTGATTTAGATTGGTTGCAAAATTAACAAATCAAGATCTATTCCAGTTACTTAGGGGCGAAAGGGTTAATCTGCGGAGGTCTGTCCGTGGATGTGCAAAAACAATGTTTAGCCCTTCGCGTCGTCGATAACGCACCCCCCTAAAATAATTCCTGCGTACGGGCCTGAGGTTGTCTGTAAACTTACAGGCCAGTATACACTTATACTGTCTACTCCTGTAGTTGAAACTTGACGTGGTTCATTCTAGCACTTTAACCCTTACAGTGCTGAATTAAAATTTGTCATCTGCTGTTTATTTTTTATTTTCCATTTTTATTATCAAAAACATGGTTTGACAGCACTTTAGACTCATTTCTAATTATTTAGAGAAAATACAAAATAATTTACAACAGCAAACGACAGTTTTCGGTTCCACGTGTCTGTCATTCCAAGGGGTGCAGGTTGTCTGTCAACTTACAGGCCAGTATACACTTATACTGTCTACTCCTGTAGTTGACACTTGATTTTCCTTTTACAAAACACCGGAGGAGGGGGGGACCGTTTCACTAAACTTTGTACGACTAAAATGTTCGTAAGTTCAAATTTAGGATCGTCTGCAAATTTCAATTGATGGATTTACATGTATTGAGCATAGGCTGCATATGCAGCCTATGCTCAATAAATGTAAATCCAATCATTGTTTGCAAGAAAACATTGTTAATGTGAAATTTACAGACTATTATAATTTTGCACTTACAAACATTTTAGTCGTAAGAAGTTTAGTGAAACGGCCCCCAGCACGCACAAATCGTTCAAACTGGTTTTTATCACATCGACCAATACACGTTGACCAGCTATAGTGAAACCGAGATTAGCCAAGTAGCCGCACTCTAGACATTCTGACACCTGTATCGAGTATGTACGTGTAACAAGAAGAGTTATTTCAGGTTTACAGGAGTAAACTTTCTTTCTTTGCCCAGTATACAAATGAAATAACCTATCAGTATTCCATGTGATAGCTTACCTGTTGATTTTGCTGCTTTTGTCTGGTGCGGGGTCGTTCATTTCATCATCTTCATCATTCAGATCTGCGCTGACAGTCGGATCCTGTAACAAGAGAACGCCCATACAATGTGGCTGTGACTGGAGAAATGGGGCTTATGGGATTTGTGACCAGTGTAGCTCCTGGTCAAATAGTACACTCCTGTAGCCGGATAATGATCTTTATTATATACCTACCCATGAAATACATAGTTATATGATGTAAATAAAAGTCATATGTTCTCATCGATGAAATAAACAACTTCCGGTGAAAATACGACTACTTCCGCTATCTATATTCATAAAATCCATGTTCGGGAAAACAGCGCAAATAGGCTGCAAATACACATTCATTACCGTATACAGTCTAAAAAACTGCTAATTTCCATGGAGCGGTATATAATAAATAGAATATTCATATTTTTGCAACGAATATGACATATATGTTCATCGAGTGGTGTGAAATGTCCATATTTCACGAGTGCCTAACGGAACTCATGAAATATGGACATTTCACACCACGAGATGAACATATAATTATGTCATATTCATTGCAAAAATATGAATATCCTCTATATATTCCTTGTTAGCAGCATGATGGGAGTTACATTGATGGAATGGCGAACAGTGCTGATCCTGATCAGACTGTGCGGATGCACAGGCTGATTTGGATCTACACTTGTCGCAAAACCCAAAAAGCATATTTATTCAGTCACAGTCACATATTTCAATGATCGCTAGAAACAGTCACAGCCACAAAAATAGGAACACCATAACCCAGACATGAGAATGGCTGTCGCTGAAAACATCTGAAAATGCACTGAAACCCCCTCACCCCACTTGTAAAAGTATCATATTTGAGCATACCAGGGGCCCGTTTCACTAAACTTCTTACTGCTACAAACTTTCTTACGTCTACGATACTTTTCGTACGAACTTCTTGCAAACTTCTTACATGTGTTTCACTAACATGTTTGTGCGAAATTTCTTAAGTTACAAACTTCTTAAGAATTCTTCAGCATTGGAAATCCATCAAGCCCTTTGAATGTAAACATCCGGTCCGACTTTGACACCCAGACGACAGCTGTCAAATCAACTTCCTTAGTCCAGCATGTTGAAAACCAGGAAATTGAATTGGACTGACACTGAGTGTCCCATCCACGGCGCCCAGGGTGTTCGGAATCCTGGCCACACTGTAACAGGCTTTTTTTACAATTGACCAGGTCTTGTTCCTCGGTTGGAAAACAGATGTTGTCCAGTCGATTATTGATGGCCGAGACAACATCATTAATACACCGAGAAACCGAACTCCTAGAGACACTGTGGATGTCGTCAGCCTTGGAGTAGAACTCACCCTTCGCCAGGTAGCAATGTCAATGTCTGCAAAGTTTCAAGTGCTTGAGTCTTTGATGATCTCAAATATGATTTAGATTTGCTTTAGCTTGTACTGTATACTATACAGGGCATGGAATTGCTATATTGGCCATCTTAGTATATGCAATCCATGAGTAACGTTTACCTCTTGTGGTGTTTGACACATACCACAAATAATTTGACATACCCATAAATACAAGTTTGTGCAACATCCTATTGGTTGTTTTCATCACACTTATATACAAAGTCTGATTTCCTATTACATTTAGGGGAAGGGGCCAAGTGTAAATATTCTGTTCTGATTTAGGGACCCCCCCCCCCCCCCCACCCCCAATGCAGCAGGTTGAATACGAGATTGAACCAGTTGGCCAGACCTTACATGATCTTAACCTGTTATATAGCTTTCTGGCATAATATTTATAGCACGATGTTGTCATATGTCTATAATGTATTGCACCACATTGTAATACTTTTTCTGTCATATTATTTTCTGTATGTGTCAAACGGTCGAAGTGATGAATCTGTAAGATGGCTGTACATACAAAGATGGCGGAGATCGCAACTCGATGTACCATATAGTATACAGTAACCAACAAAAATGTTGTTTTCTGAAAATGTTCTGGAAATGGCTGCAAACATTAGATGGACATGGGTAATATTCCTAATATGACAACAAATTACATATGGGCCGCGCTCTGTGAAAACCAGCCTTAATGACAACGTCATGAAAGGCTGAAAATGACGTCGCAAAGTTACACATAATTTACCAACGTCACGTCGGATTTTGACATTTGGAATTGTTGCGTCATTTTAATAAGTTGTCCTATTTATAGCCGTACGCTTTGCGGCTCACAACTATTTTAATATTGGATATGTGTGGCAGAATTGTACAGTTGTTTTCATAGTGGTTCAGATAGTTGTCTTTTTTTTCTTCGGTTTCCTTCAAGGAAATACGTAGTAATTTTGTTGATTATTTTTATACAAATGGGCATATTGCATTTATGATTTTTATAATATATTATATGGGCGACTTGTGAAATGACATTTGAAACTAAATAACCATACGACCGGTATTTTTAGATAACACATAACAAAGTCAGTATTATGTAATCATAATGCTAATATTTCTTTTAAACTTTATTTATATATTTATATAACACCATCAGATATACATGTACTTACAACTTGAAGATCGAACCATCGAATCATTTTGATGAGTAACGCTAACTTTCATTTGAACGTGACAAGCCAGCCTTAAAGGTACATGCCCACTCAGTAGGCACAATCTGTTCTTTATAGGAATTAAATAAGTGTATAATTGTGTCACTATTCCACCAGTTCTAAAGATTACGAGTGGCCGCAATACAGGTATAGTCATTTAGTAATATTTATTTTACTGATAGTGACGCGCGTTGGTATCAGGCTATTTGCATATGCAAATGAGGCATGGTATAATTTAATTATTTATACTAATTAAACGGGTTTTTTTTGACAGATTATAAAGTATAATCATTGCACATCAAAAAATAACTAGATTGGTCAGTATGCGAGGCTTACGGATGTGGGTGTCAGCCCAGGTACCCCTAAAATATGTAAAAATTTCCAAGTGTGTTGTGGGCTTGTTACCTTGACTCTGGGCTTAGCAGGAGCGGCATGAACGTCACAGGGTGGTAGAGGTCCATTGGAGCAATGTGTGTGTGAAATGTGAAGCAGATCCGAGCAAGGAAATAGAAGTTATAACCGATTTCTCTGATATTAAGTTTTGTAAAGAGACTAAGTATGTGAGGTTGACCTCGAGATCAGCGGGAATTTGTCACAGCATGATAGTAGAGCCTTAGAGGAATGCATGCATGAAATATTAAGAATTTTCGATGAAATAAATAGAAGTTATAACATATTTCTCTGATGTAAAGTTTTGTAAAGAGACTAAGTATGTGATCTTGACCTTGGGATCACAGGGAGTTGGACAGTCGTAGATTTGTCACAGCATGATAGTACAACCTTAGAGCAATGCACAAGTGAAATATTAAGAATATTCAATGAAGGAAATAGAAGTTATAACTTATTTCTCTGATGTTAAGTTTTGTAAAGAGACTAAGTATTTGACCTTGACCTTGGGATCAGCGGGGGTTGGACGGTCGTGGATTTGGCACAGCATGGTAGTAGAGCCTTATAGAGCCTTACAGGAATGCATGTGTGACATATTAAGCATTTCAGATGAAGGAAATAGAAGTTATAACAATATTTCTCTGATGTTAAATTTTGTAAAGAGACTAAGCATTTTACCTTGACCTTGGGAGCAGTGGGGGTTGGACGGTCATGGATTTGGCACAGCATGGTAGTAGAGCCTTACAGGAATGCATGTGTGAAATATTAAGCATCTTAGATGAAGGAAATAGAAGTTATAACAATATTTCTCTGATGTTAAGTTTTGTAAAGAGACTAAGTATTTGACCTTGACATTGGGAGCAGCGGGGGTTGGACGGTCGTGGATTTGGCACAGCATGGTAGTAGAGCCTTATAGAGCCTTACAGGAATGCATGTGTGACATATTAAGCATTTCAGATGAAGGAAATAGAAGTTATAACAATATTTCTCTGATGTTAAATTTTGTAAAGAGACTAAGCATTTTACCTTGACCTTGGGAGCAGTGGGGGTTGGACGGTCATGGATTTGGCACAGCATGGTAGTAGAGCCTTACAGGAATGCATGTGTGAAATATTAAGCATCTTAGATGAAGGAAATAGAAGTTATAACAATATTTCTCTGATGTTAAGTTTTGTAAAGAGACTAAGTATTTGACCTTGACATTGGGAGCAGCGGGGGTAGGACGGTCGTGGATTTGGCACAGCATGGTAGTAGAGCCTTACATGAATGCATGTGTGAAATATTGAGCATTTTAGATGAAGGAAATAGAAGTTATAACAATATTTCTCTGATGTTAAGTTTAGACTAAGTATTTGACCTTGACCTTGGGAGCAGCGGGGGTTGGACGGTCGTGGATTTGGCACAGCATGGTAGTAGAGCCTTACAGGAATGCATGTGTGAAATATTGAGCATTTCAGATGAAGGAAATAGAAGTTATAACAATATTTCTCTGATGTTAAGTTTACGGACGCACGGACACACAGACGCACGGACACACGACGCACGGACGCACAAACAACCTGACTCCAGTATACCCCCCACAACTCGTTGCGGGGGGTATAAATACAGAGAATAACTAGTAATGTCCGTTAATAGTTTAAGGAAACACGGTAATCGCCCCTGATATCCGTGTGGAAATCTCCGTCTGATATAAGATGTATCATAATGCCAATCAATACGTGGGGTAATGGTAAATGAATGTTTATTTTACCAGAAAATGTCTCAGATGATGTCTCTGATATAAAGAACATATTGTGCCTACTGAGTGGGCATGTACCTTTAATACAATATCGATTTTCGAAATATGTAGACACACTCGGCTTAAATCTGCATTCATGTATTCATGACTACATATTGCATGATCATATTTATGAAATGTTTTGGTTTACAAATGTCGTTCTATGGAAAACGATTTAATTTGTATTGACAACACTTTCTGCACTGTTTGTCGCAAATTTAAAACTCACAGGGAAATATACATGCGCAATATAATATATCAACAAGTTTACTGATGGGGGGCGGTTAGTGCCGACGGCCGGTCAGACCCGGCCACGCTCTACGTGAAAGTGTGCCCGCAACCGTTACTTTTATTAAAAAAAAATGTAAACAGTTGGTTCATTAACTGTGACACGTATTCTGGATAAAATTAGCCACAGATAGAACTTGGCCTAGGTCTTAATTCATTTTATTTACTGGTTCACTGTCGAATATTTTGAAAATCAACATAAAATACAATTTGGAAATTGTAGGAAAAATAATCGTATCACAGAT